>JAXDDX010000006.1:1270000-1612500 GCA_034670405.1 Hoplostethus atlanticus | reverse complement strand
TGGTTCCCTCCTCCCTCACCCCATCTGCAGATCATAACTCACGTCTTTAAGATAACCTTGCCTCTTCAATTCCAGAAAAAACATGCACACATTCTTCTACTGTGTGCTTTCAATTATCACTGTGAAGGAGGACCCTTTCTCAAGAGCCCTCCCCCTCCTCACCCCTTTCTCTTCTTTCCACACTAAGATATGTTTTTCAAAATAATTTTTGCTTCTATCTGTTATTGACTCGATCTGGCATTAAAAAAAAATTAATTGAAATGAGTGCAACCCGAAGTCATCAGTCATCTGCCCACACGCAGGCATATAAGCCGCAAAAAAACTTTTGTCTACCTGGAAGTGGCATACATTTGCTTTTGGAAGTTTGTTCAAAACTTGGAAAACTTTTAAATATTGTCTTCAAGGTAAATGAAATAGAATCAGTGCAAGTGTCTCGAACGGACAGATAACTAGATAACAGGAGACATTGTTGGATATCAAACATTTCTAACCACATCCTCTGAACTTTTGACACTCGAATGTAGCTTTCTTGCATTCTATTAATATGTTGATGTTGCTGTGCAGATTATTGAAAGTCTACCATCACAGGCCGCTGTGGTGAGCAGACTCAGACTCACGTACAGGGATTCTCAGAAATGCGGGGCTAAAACCCTCGCCTGTATGATTGCTCAATATCCTGTTCTGAAGAATCAGTTATGAAAGTTACGTGTTCAACTCTACGTATATAACCCCTGTGCAAGTGTGAATAAACACAGAACCTTGCTGACACGCAAATTGCTTGTTGTCCGAGCTCGTGCTTGACAACCTTCAATCACAGGACAGAGACACAGGACCCAGAGCCAGTGCAGAGCCTCAAGAGTTTCCAACAGACATCTTTTGCAACGCGTCATATCCGCATGCAATACATTCCCCTTAGGATACCCCATTTTTGTCCTACATCACTAACTCCCACTCGAGCCCATGTGCAATGTGCAGAGGAAGCACATTGAGGCTGAGGGCTATGGGAAAGCAATTAGAGAAGCATTTTGTCACTGAACTTCAGCCGAAAGGCATTAGCTACGTTTTCCTAGTACGCTTTGTTGGCTCTGGGAGTGGACTGTGTCTGGGTGCTACGAGCTCTAAAGAGAGAGAGAGAGAGAGAGAGAGAGAGAGAGAGAGAGACGCTGTTATCACAAGTACGACGGGACAACTGACACAGTAGCCCAAGCACTGCAACAGACCTTTATTACCGGAAGATACAAATGTAAAAAGATGAAGAGAGACAGAAACAGAGAGGAATGAGAGAAAGCGAGGGAGAGAAAATGAACAAGCGCGACAATAAAAATTAGGAGAGTAATAAGAGACGAACAGAGATAGAAGGAAGAAACCAGTGAGGTAGGAGGAAAAAAGAGTACAAGCCCCTGGACCCTTGTTCTGTTAAAGGTCCTCCCCGGCCTCATGCTGGACCTTTACATGGCTCTGACGGGGCCCATTCGCTACACACTGGGCAACATTATTATGTAACTGCATACATTGAGGAAGTCAAACATCGTGTTAGATTAAGATGAACGTCTTTGGCCAACTTCAACAGGATTGTAGAAATTGCTCATGAGGCAGATCATAGACATCAGTGCCGAGGCTGCAGCGTTTGAGGTTTCACAGGATTGTGCACACATTATGCACAGTGTATGTTTGTGCAAATTACCACTCATGTGATAATAATTGGCATGAAAATAAGAAGCAACTGAAAGGCACCACTGTTGCATCCAATTTGAAAACCTCCAGAAATAAGTGCCTCACACAGAGGTTGGAAAGAGGAGAAAAGCACTGCTCGCATTCTGAAATGGTCAGCGTAACGGCTTTCCCTGGATGCCACTGATCAATCACGGAAACCTTAATAGGGGGTGATTACACCTGGTATTATGGCCAATCCCACGAGCCGCAGAGAAACTGCAGCGCCGAGCCAAAATGCGGGCGAAAAAGAGGAGAACAGCAAAGGAAATCAATCAGCGGTCTAGGAGAGTCATTGCTCACAGGGAAATTATCCTGAAGGAGGGATAACATAATAAGTCAGAATTACCAACGTCTCGCAGCACACCGAGCCGCCCTTGGGGGGGGGGGGGGGGAAGTGAGCTACATTGATTATCGCCAACCATACAGTGGTTTCAGCCCCCGCTGAGAGCGAGACAACAGGGACACAAAAAGTCATTGATGCTCATTTTAAAAAATCTTTCTTTTGGCGTCGCAACTTTATCTGCATCGTCTGGGTGCAATTGTGGCGAATTTGTTTCAAAATGATGGACGGTTGCGACTTTTGCTGTCAAAACTTTTCTTTAAGGCGCACCTGCTAAATGTGTATGTTATATATTCTTCACTGTTTGGGCTCACTGTTTGCCTTAAGCTATGCAGTGACATTTCTCTTACTACCCTGCCACTCTGAGCGCTCACACACAAAGTAATACATTAGTTGAAAATAAGCTTTTCCTCGCCATTTATCCGGTGTTAAAATTCATACTGTTAACGACCTTTTCATCTGAGTGATAGGTCTGAACTGAATTCTGCGTGAAGCAAAGCCAAATGCATGTTAATAAAAAGATCGCTATCCGTGGCATCTTCGTGACAGACTGTAGAGTCGTATGCAGACAGATGCATCAGTGCTGTGTGCCGGTGCCAAATGCAGGGTAGCAGAATGACAGTGTTTATGAAAAAGGACAGGCATATCTGCAGCGATAATCTGGACATCTGCAAACAGCAAGGAAAATCTGCTGAAGTTTACAGAGATAACCGGAGAACGGTGTGTTTTGCCTGCCGAGAGGTTGAATCTGTGTGGGAGACAAAAAGGCCACTCTTTTTTTTCCTCCAGACTCTGGCCAGATGTGAAGCAAAACCTACTGGAAACACAAAACCAAAATAAATGCCACTGCGAAATGTTCAAAAGCAGCTTTCACTCTCTATCTGTGACCTGGAATCATGTGCATCCTGCGTGTCGCCCCAAGCGACAGAAAGCTATCAGGGGTCGACACCACGGCATGGAAAACCCTCAGGAGGTGTTTTCCAACCAAGCGGGAAGGAGAGACAAAATAGGAAGAGAAATAGAGGAGAATGGAGAGAACAGAGAGATGGGCAGACTGGAGATGCAATTAATAGTGAATAGTGAAAGAGTAAAAAGGACAAAGCAGGAGAGAGGAGAGAAGAAGACAGAGAAAATGTTGTCAAATGAGAAGAGGCTTGCAAACACTATTAAAGGTGAAATGAGAGCCACACAGTACACACAAACAGAGAATGTAAAATAAATAAGGGAAGAAAAGCAGAATAAAAGCACGGACAAACAAGGAACTGAATGAGAGAGAATGGACTTACTGTCAAGATCATCCCAAAGCTACAAATAGAGACAGGCTTACATCAAGTGGCTTTTAAAGGTTCAATGCATCACCATTTAGGCATTGTGGTTGTTGTTGTGACCATTTGGCTACAGGACAGGCTCAGCCTTGGTCATTGTTATGTCCAGAGCTACAAAAGCAACTTAAAGGGGAATTCCGGTATTTTTAAACCTGGGCTCTATTTGTACATATTAGTCATTTAGACCCCAAAATAGGTACAAAAAGTTTTGGAATTGCTCCAGTAGACGGCAGTCGCTGCAACATAATCCTTTGGGGCAAGTGCGCCGATCAAAGTACGTCCACTAAAAACTAAAAGTGCTTGTTTTTGCCACTGACAGGCTCAGATTGTTATTGGAAGTGTCTGACAACATTACGGAAAGGATCGCTACAGAGATAGACCTGTGTTTAACCAGAAACCTTTGTTTAACCTCTTCCTGCAACAACTCACCTCATCTTTTAGATTTCAGAGCGAGACTTCTGTTTCTGGTTAAACAAAGGTCTATCTCTGTAGGGATAAAAATACCGGAATTACCCTTTAACGGGTTCATTATCAACATTAAATATTTCCAAAATAAGTTGTTGTTTGCAAGGACTCTTTTGTTAAAGAGAACAACAATTGGAGATTTGGGATTGTAATAAGGTGTAACAGCTGTCTTGTGGAAATTCAGAAGCCGTTCTAGAAAATTGAATTGTCATTAAAGCAGTAATTGAACAGCATTCAGGAGGCTTAAACGAGCCTCCCACACAGAAAACCAACAACTATTTGATAATGAGCTACCATACCATTAGAAAAACACATCCACTTGGCAGGGCGTTTTCTACCCTCACAACAAACTGAACAAATTGCCTTTATGGCCCTAAAAAAAACCGTACATGTTTTTTTCACAACCTTGAAGTTTTGAATTGAACACTGTCCATGAAGAAGAAAAGCAGATGAAAGAAGGTAATGGGAAGGTGATGTGGAACTGCACGTCCCCTGGCTTCACTAACGAACCTTGGTGATTTCAGATAGGGGACGTTCTATCGATCAAGGAAGTAGGGGAGCACGTTTTGCCATTTGCCGCGCAGCTGCGGCGTCTTAAGTGGCGGCGCTGCAAATTGACTCCGTGTATGAGACGAGGGAAAGATGTCAGAGGCCAGGGGAGACACTAAGCTGACATCGGCTTTTAATGCCGAGAGCATATGGACACGTGAAATTAAACAGAACGAAAAAAGAAAAGCTTACGGACTATGAAAATGAGATGGATCTACAGTACATGCCCCCAAATATCACCAATCTAGGTAAAGGATTACAACCATGCCATCTTCACTCATCTACACCCTCTCTCTCTCTCTCTCTCTCTCTCTTTCCCACTCACTCCATCTCATTGTCTCTCTCCCATACACACACACTGCTCTTGCCATCTCTGTTGTATAGATCCCCGACTGCTGTACCATAAGCCATTCACTCTATTCTAGCACCACCTATTGATACTACTCTAGCTGTTCACCATATAGATACTGCACTATTGGGCAGAGAAGTATCACTGCAAACGATATGGTGCCATTTGTATTATGGTCCTGACTGAGCTAATTCAGAGATCCTGTTGGTCCTGAAATGTCATGTGTATCACGTTCCCTGAGTACAAGCACAAAGCGCATTTTTTGCAAGGTTCTAGTAATCCAAAAACCGCTCCCCCAGCCACCCAGCTTTAACGGGTGGAGATAACAGGAACAGAGCCCCACAAAATTACATTTTTTACGACAGCAGATGCTCTTGTCTTCTGAAAATCGTTAAGAAGAAGAGCATTTGCCTGAATAAAGTTGCACATCTGAGTTGCACGGAGAGCTGAATAACACTGAAAAGATACATGGAATGGCTGCGGCTGTGGCGCACATATTGCAACGCTTAACCATAATCACGTCCTCCTGTAACACGTGCTGTGTTTTTCGGCTACGTCAACGCGAGCGTCCCTCGCTGCTCGCTAAATTTTCTCTTTACCGTGTAACAGAGAGCTAGCAGCACTTGACGTGGTGAGCTGCCGTACATCTGTGGTAGCATGAAATACCGGAGAGCCGTGACCTCTGGCATTAACAACAGAGTAGTATGTTGTTATGCAGCGGAAAAAGGTTAAACCACACCCTTGGATCTGTCTTCGCCTGACGTATGGCTTGCTAGCATAGGAATCCCAAACCTTGATGTGTGACATTTTACTGTTGCTCCAAATGAAGCCAGTTTGGATTCTCAGAAGAGTTCGTCTGGCTCTTCTTTGTCGCGTTCTTACCAGGTTTGCAAAGCAGCCAGTGAAAGTATTTAATCATATGACAGCAAAATTGTCCCAATCATATAACTAGCGGAAAAGAGGAGGAGGCTTTTCCACATTGATGACTGAGGAACAGGCTGATTTATTCTGCAAATAGAGCATTAGGCACGAAGGTAAGCGTCACTGTTCTGTCACATTAACCTGAAGGAGTAAACGGAGTGCTATCTTCTCCATGAACATGTAGATGATGATGCCCGGAGAAAAGGTGGCGTTCAGGGCAAAGTCACGCACTCATGAATAAAACATGGACCATTATCTTGATTAGTACTGAAGGATAATAAGAGACTCTGTCGGCTGACCTTGCCTGACTGATGGCTCTCAGTCGCATGAATGTGTGCGACGCATTTTCAAAGGTCAGTCTTTCCTATTTCCTTTTTCATCTTTTCGTCTGGCAGAATTTTCTCTCAGACCTCTCACCCCCTTTCCTTTCAGGTGGGGTGCAGATTTACTGCTTGCTCCCTCACCTGCTTGCCCATCCCTGCCCAGACAGGCAGCTGGGACAGTGTCTCCGAGACGTGTTGCCATCCCTGCCTTTTTCACCGCAGGGAGCTGTACGTATCCCGGCCTGCCTGCCAGTCTGCCTGCGTCTCCTTCTTCCTGTTGCTGTTTTTCTCATACTGTGACTCTGTGTCTGTCTGTCTGTCTGTCTGCCTTTGTCTGTACTGCACAGTGTGTATATCCCTGTCTATGTTTTGTATGTGCGGTCACATCAGTTCACTCTCATCCCCTTCGAAGAGCCTCTAAGAAAGCCATTACCCTAAACACGGTTACATAAACACGAAGGAATCCTCAAAGAAGAATCCTAATTTAGCCACAGACATCTTCAAGGCAGTTTCTGCTCTTTTTCTGCCCCTATTGCACATTAGACTGAGGCAGGCTGCATTCGCCGATGATTTTGGATGATTTTGTTTCCGGCTTGGGGGCTGAGGGCTACATGAAGGAATGCGTATTCCCCTTCCATGAATTTGCAAATCTAATCAATAAGCGGGTGAATGCATGAGGGTGGTTCAAAGTGGTGTCAAAAATTCTCACAGAGGAGAGAAAAGTCCTGGTTGGATTTGGCTCATGAAAATAATAACCCATACAAAGTCAACAGCCCAGAGAGTAAAGGTTTGCCAACTTAGTTTCTCTACACGGAAGCGGTATTCTTTTATTCTTTCAGTATGGCTTTGTGATTAATACAGATGGACGCACTGACCTTTTATTGGTGTGTGCATGAGTGTGTGTCTGTCGCTGTGTGTGTTTATTAGCTTGTAAAATTTGTATTTATTGCGGGGAACATAACAGATGTCTCTCTCTTTTCGTCCTGTTAATTCCTCTGAAGAGAAGCAGGAGCTCACATGAATGCAAGCGTGTACACTTGCGTGTGTATGTGTGTGCGTGTGTGTGTGTGCATGTGTGTGTCTGTGGCACTAGCGCACGTCTCCACATCTCCTTGGCGGCTGGGGAGGAAGGCACATTCACAAGAGCCACAGAGCTTCCTTTTCTGCACAGTTTGCACTCCACTGGCTAATGTCAGAAATTCATCTGCAAATCAGAATTGATTCACCACTGAGTAGCCAATCTGAAGAGTTTACTCTAGGTGTTCTTGAGTACTGTCAGCTGCATTAAATAACCAAAGAATTATTGCATTCCTCGGGATTTTATCAGAAGAAGCCTAAAACATTGGGTACGATTTTTTTGAACTATGCAAAATCAGTTTCTCATGGCTATTACAATATCACAGCCAATGAGGAGTCTATTCTCTTCACAGCATACCATATAAATAAAACATCACAGGCTGCATCAAAACATGTCACATAACATGACTCACCTTCTGCAGTTTCAACATTCTAGTTTAAAATAATCCTGCTGTTCAGCTTTAGAGGGCAATGCATATCCACGTATAACCACAGAAAAATGTCGATACATAAACCAGGGCAGTTTCATATCGCGCGTCTACAGTCGCAGTCATAACAAGCACCAAGATGCACTCTCGTCGACAGTGGAGAGCAAATGTCACGCAAAATATTCAAAACACAGGTTTTGGGAAATCAGACACAACTCCCAATTTAAAAAAACGCGTGAAAACAAATTGTGGTTGCCAATTTGCACGAGTTTACTAATGTTAAACTCAGGGGCGTTAAAAACCTGAATAAAAACAGCTGACTCGGTGACTTACCTTACTTAAACTGATTTTGGAAACTGCAATCCCACTGAATTAAGGATGCTGAGGTTCAGAAGAGCACGGCGTCGTCCTGCCTAGACCCGGAGCTTCCTCGGAGACTGACTTCCATCTTCTGCGCTCCTATTTAACGCAATGCTACAGCGCAAAAGTTCTTTTTTTTCATCCATGAATATAAAAAACACAATAAAATCAATCAGGTGCTACTATTGCCGCGGCTCGGTCCATTTGTCTACTTTTTTTTACGAGCTCAATTAATGACCGACGGTGCGCTGCTTTGGAGGAGCGCTGGTCGGTAGCCGTTTTGCGCGGTGACAGTTCACTGCCCGGTAATCCAAGTGCGTCTAACAGCCTCCAGTTTCAGCGCACGAGTTTTTGGCGGAGCTCCTCCTCGCTCTTATCTCTCTGTGTTAAAGACGCACAGCTTGTGCGCGCTGCCCGGTTTGCTGACGCTCCTCCGGACAACAGAGATGAGTATAATACTAATGAGAAATCATTATAATAGTCACACAATGCCCCAATAGGGACGTTGGCTCGTGCGTCCGTTGTTTTCAGCAGTGACTTTAATTACTTTTTTAAAAATGTCCTTTGGTATCCTTTGCTATAATATTCCTATTGGATATTATATGTAGTTTATTGTTTTGTGGTGATAGTATCTTTCTAAAATTGAGCCAATAGCCTTAGTTCTTTTTCGTAAGGGTATAGAACCATATACAAGCTATGAATATCCAAAGTCTTCTCAAGGTTTTAAGTCTAACGAAGAAAAGCTTCGTCTTGTCTGGTTGATTGATGTATTGCGTTTAAATTGGAAATGTGTTCGTATCAAATAGGCGTGTTCAATTAACCAGTCTATCTTGAAGTAGTCAATCTTATGAGAATGGCTCAAGATAATTAAAAAGAGATCCTCCCGTATCATCACCATCATCATTATTATCATCCTCATCATCATTCTCCTCCTCATCATCATCATTACAGTTCTTTTGTTCCTTAAAAGATTTAGTCTACTAATCACATGGCTGGGTATCAAAACTGGTATTTAAACTGGGTATCAAAAGATGTGTTGCAATTATTGATAATGAATCATAGATCAGTAAATATATATATATATTAGAAACCTATAACTGACATTGCTTGACTGTTGTGATAACCAATTGACTATTTGTCTATTTGGCACCCTTCAGCATCACGCTCATCCTCATTGTCATCATTTCTGTAGCCTCCTCTTCCTCATCATCATCATCATCATCATCATCGCCACGATTCATGATAATCCACATCAGCATCATAATCAGATGTACCATAATATCGTCCAGTATCAAATCATCATCCTCGCAAGTCCTGAGGATTTCAGACCGTCTTGTCTTAAAACAAGGAGATTATTTTCCATCCAGTTCGTTCAAAATAATATAGTATGATGAGTACAACATAAATCCATATGTCTGAGAACATGAAGTGGCTCATTTGACGGGTGGCTTCTCTATCAGAGGCATCGTAATTTGACATTTGGTTATCTGCAATGGCATTTAGATGGTTGTTGGTATGGTAAACAGACAATAGTTCCCGTTGTTGTTTCGTTTACAACACATAATTACAACACATCCAGGTGTTTGTCTGGAGTTCCTGCCATCACAAATTTAGCACTCATCTGTCTTCATGGCACACACACACACACACACACACACACACACACACACACACACAGAGAGAGACAGAGAGGGGTTGGCGGCGATGGGCATGAAGCTGCATATTTATAACATATTATTACAGTGAAATGCATGATGGGCCTGTCATCTCTGAGATCAGGAGATCTGCGTTGCCTTCAAACCAGCAGCAGAAAGCAGGAAAAGACAGAAAATCCGCCTCAGGGAGAAGGAGAGAGGGGAGGAGGAGAGAGGGGTGGGCAAACACAGTCTTCTTGCGGATGTTATTTATCTCCCAACTTTGAAGATGCTGTTGCCCTTGTCAGCCGTAGGTGTGTCTGGGGGGGGTTTCAGAGTGAATCACAGAGAGAGAGTTTCTAACTATAAGCTAATAACGGCACAGCATCCACTATATATAGGCAATTCAAACCTGGTGCACATCCTTTACCTCTCTCCAAGAGCTTATGATGGTCAGCAGTGAGCATTTCAAGCCAAATGAACATAAGACACTTACTTGCTCCTCTTACCCGATGTGTGCAGGTAAAATGTCTGCAGCTCCTTTAGAAGAAAAACGTAACTGACAAAATTATGAGAGATGCCAAATTGCACTAAGAGGCACCTAGTAGGGCTGTAAATGCCTCTTCACTCTCAGCAGCCTAGCGTTTCAGTCTGGAATTATTGAGTGCAACTTGTAGATGAAAGTGGAAATTCCAGTTACTGAATAGCAACACAATATTAATACTGACTGGGTGCTTGCTTATCTTGTATAGAAACATATTTCTTTGGTTGCTGGGAAATGGAAAAAATGTAAATACCTTAAAACCATTTTTTATGGTATTTCTGCTTTAATAGACGGTTCACAGTGAAAACAGACAAGATGGAGGTGAATAACAAGTGACAAAGATTCGAGGCTGGATTTACAACTCAAGATGGCTTATATGCTTTTACATGGTAGCCAACTGAGCCACCAGGACAGGCCACAAGTTACCCTTATGGAGACTTTTGCTCTTGAAAGATGTCGTCTCGTATGCTGTCCAGAATTGGAGATGAAGGAAAGCGAAGAAATAATTTTGCTATTATGACAACTCATTCCAATCCCAAATGTTAGGCTCTTTTTTCTACTTCAAAGGGCTTTCTGCCCCCCCCCCCCCCCCCATTTCATCATCCATTACTGTCATCCAGAATCGTAGCTTTAAAAGGTCATTCACACCTGGAGCAAAGTCATTCTTAACATACGACACCACAGGAAGCTGTCCTCCGCCTGCCTTTTACCCCCACTGTTTGGTCATGTCTGAAATAATGTTGCAGATGGTATTGTGGGTACAAGACTCTTCCGCGAAAAAGGGAAGTCTTTTTCTCAAACAGCAATCATTATGGCCATGGTGATAATGGAAGGTGGATGGTGGAAATGGAGCTGGAGGGATGCCTGTTTCCTGGGAGATGCTGTATGACTCTGTGTGAGCATCATGGTGCAGGAGAGACTGTCATGGGAGTTTAAAGTGTTGGTGGTGTCCTCAGTTTGAAATAAATGGGATGATAATGCAGGATATCAGTGATGGTCAGAAATACATACAGCACTGGCACAAAATAATGTATTTGCTTGTATTGTTTATTTGACTAGAAACTAAAAATCCATGCATAAAAACAGATAGGAGGATAGGTTACAGGTTGTGGTGTTGGTTGCTATTTGGATAAAAAAAAAAAAAAAGGGTCCTCTGGCAAATGTGGAAAAAAGAGAGATCCAAGGCTTCTATACCCTGATGAATCACCCATCACCTTGGGCACACTTTCAAACTTTCAACCTTGGAAATCTTGTTTTATCCCTGCACGATTTACTAAAAAAAGTCTTCTAAACTTTTTTAAACCTATTCAGAATGTCACATGTCAAGTAAAAACCTTGCTGTACAAAGGAGAAAATTGAAGTAGACTAGGTGAGTAATCCGTTAACTCCCAGTTGTGTGTCCTTGTACCCTGTACCCTGTATCATCTTCCCCTTTGAGTGTGACTGGTACATGACTTCACATATTCCACCCGTTCAAGCAGAGGCCTGGCGAGGTAGCCCCGCTCCTACCAGCGTGATCAGCTGATTATTTTTTAACATTGAATAGTCTCAGCCGGCTATCACAGGACTGAGCTATTCAAGTAGTTCTACAAGGGCATGTTGTTGGCCTCCTGAAAAAGCATTATGAAGAAGCATTGTGACGTATCTCGCTCGCTTTTCTGACGCCCGCAAAATACATCATCCTACAGCTGCGCAAATCTAATGGATGCGTTGGAAATTCTGATGATGATGATATCACTTTATGTCATTGTTGTCATGCTGCATTCATTGCACAAAAAGTGTGGATTTCTGCCTCGGTGCTTGGAGTTGTGAGATGTGCGTGAGGAAAACAGTGACAGACGGGCTGATTAAATTTCATTTTCAAGGCTTATATTCACTCATGTATTTCCCCCGGCTCCCACCACACTAACAAAATCAGATTTCTAATTCCCGACTCCCTAGCGTCGTCCTATTTAAGGTTAATGATAACAAAACTACACTTTCTCCCTTGGTACAATCCTTACATTCTGGATCCAGGACTCGCTCAGCGCATGGATCAGACGCTAACACATGCCCAGTTGGGTTTACAGCAGTAATCACAACAGAAGGATTGATCCTCGCCTCCCATTTGCATTCAGCTTGCTTATTCGGGGACTTTGCAGTTCTCCATTCAACTCTCCTGGGAGGAGCGCGTGGTTGGTCAGCTTTCCCAAATCTAATATATATTAAAAAACACTTTATTGAGCAGCAAATTCAATTGTGCCAATGTGTTTACCTGGCGAGTCTGCAGAGAACTGCTGAATAGGAGCTTGATATAAAGTCTTTAACCTCTGGGAAGCTGGTAATAGAAGTGCACAGTCGAAGAAGCAGCCCAAACTGAGATTGAAATTTTGATTTCACTTTTAAAATGTGTCAGAGAAAAAATAAATCATCTGGATAAGGCCAAAAAAAAAATAGCCATCTGTATTCATTCGTTCTGCTCAATTCATTTTTAATCTTCCCAATCTTGATGAAAAACGATTCTGGCACATTTGTAGGAGGGTGAAGGCAATAGAATTATCTACAGCTATGAGTCATATGCCGGTTAAGGGTGATGCTATTCAACAACAACAAATGTGCATTAGCATCCATACAGTAAACACCTCAGACTGTGGACAATGGATAAGATGTTGTCAGTATTTTCTTGAAACAATATGTACTTGTGCATTATATTTGAAATTGCACCTGTTATTCAAACAAAGAGGCTGCCATAAAAACTAAAAAAAATAATAATCTTCACCCCAAAAATCAATTACTGTAGCATCACTGGGAGCCAAGGCAGGGTGAAATTACATTAGAATTTCAGGAGCAGGGTGTGTGGGTGAGGAAGTGGAACGAGTATTAGTAGGTATAACACATGCACGCGCACGCACGGGAAAACACACCCTAACAAATTAATCTCTCTCAGGTTGGCATCTCAGCAGGAATCAAACGGTAATCTGTGTCTCTCTGCTACGGCCTCCAAGACATCTTCAGCACAATTATGGAGTTGTCTGAGTTGAGTATTGTACAACAGCCAAAATCCATTAGCAGCCACAGTGAAGTGAAGACAGCCCAGTGCTTCATCATCAATCCAAACACATCAATCCTAGGTGTGTGTGTGTGTGTGTGTGTGTGTGTGTGTGTGTGTGTGTGTGTGTGGTTAGAGAGGTTCCACTTTGCCCAACAGAAGGTGTTGGACGCTGGGGAAACTCTGATGCCATGTCGGGGCTGGACTAGACTCCTGACATGTTTGGTCTGGAGTTTAAACAGACCAAAATCTGGCAGCCAAGAAATGATGCACCTGAAATTCACCAAGCGAATGTCATTCCCGTGACCGTAGTACATAACCATTCTCTCCCAGAGCCAGAAACCAGTGGACCAAGACCCTAACTTGCGATGTGATCAAGGGGAACACCCTCGAGCTGCTCCTTCGACAACATATTGGAAAGGGATTTTGTGGACTGGTGGAATTGAGCGTTTTACACCCAAGTGAGGTTTGCTTCACTGCAATGCTAACAGTTCTAAACCATAATATGCGCCCACATCCTGTAACCTCAGCCAGGGTGTTGTCATTAGGGTCCACAAAATCAGACCTCAGTCTATTGACAAAGGAGCAGCTCCAGGTTTTGTTTCTTGATCACATCACAGATATCTTGGATTTCCTGTTTGAGGCTTTGGGAGGGACTTGCTCATGTTAACAAAATGTAAACTGAACTGTCTAAAGTGATAGAACATGCACTCTGTATAGGCAGCATATTAACTTTGACAAATTGTTCATTTGAAATTCTTAATTACTGCCTGATGATCTACTTGCATGTAAGGAGTATTTCCGAGAAACACTCGGAAAATGAAAAGAGTGATGCTGATTTGGCTTAGCACTAAATCTAGGGGGGGAAACTGGAGAAAGATGTTGTTGGATCTCCACCCGGTGGCTGTTTATACTCCCACCCTGCCAAGGCTGTGAGATCATTCTGAAAAAAGCGCTCATTGAAGAAAATAAGATCCACCTGCAGAAACAGACAGTGGTAGCAATGCTGCTGAATCAACACCTGATCTGCCTGGTGTGGATTGTTCCACTACGGAAACATAATAACATACATATAGTACGGCTACTGGGAGCCTCTTCTCTCTGCAGCAAATTCAGCCAAACCTCTTTAAATACTTGGCTTATCAGGCTCAGAATAGCATTAAATGGAGTCATGACTTCCAACACCTACATCTGAGAGCAGTTTTCAAGTAATTTATTAATTTATTATTGATTTCTACCCCAAGGCACGAGCATCACAAGCCTCATTTTTTTTCCTTTTGACTGTTATTAGATGCACAAGTCTGCCACCAGGGGGCGTCTAAGATACATGACCAGTTATATCGACTTCAGTGTTTTATCAACTTGCAATGACTTGTATTGGTATCATATATCATATCATGATATATAATACCTACAGTAAGTTATCTGGTTTTCAATAGTGAATTCTAATTCAGCTATACGGTAATGTCACATATTTACACCACAAAATCAGGTAAAATATTTCTTTTTAAATCACAAATACGACACAATATTAGAAAGACTGTTAGAAGTGCCTCATCTATGGGAATTTCTCATGCTTTTCAATAAGGACCATGTTTCACTGTAAACGTCCATTAATTACCAGAGTGAATGAGGGCTAAATTATGCTGCCTAATGTAGTGCAACTGTCAGGGACCCTGCAGTCACAGCAACTAATGCAAGAGCAAGATCAGCTCATCTCAAGCACTCAAATCTTAGCCAAATCTTTTGTAATTGGTATGTAATCGGCTCCCATTAACGTTCCGAGTCAGAGCTTTATTATAATTGAAAATGAACCACTGAGTCCATCTGCACTGTCTCAAATATTTGCTGTCATTTGGTGATTTAAAATTCACCACAATCGAGTATCAACAAAGATGAATGCACTTTGCTGCAGTACGCAATTAAACCCAAAACAAAGGGTTTGTTACCATAATGGTCAGTGTTAGTATCAGGTGTAGGAAGGCTAAAACTGGAAAAGAGATCAGTAGTCAGTAGAGTTTGATGTCAGTAATGTAGTTAATCGTATATGGAACATGCATCTTCCCTTTCAGACTTAGATTGCCTGTATTGGATGGTGGTGGTGTATTATACCCATCAACACTTGTATATGTCTTTTATATGGATTAATTACAGGTGCAGGGGAAAAATTCACCTCACAGGGCAAGAAATCGAAATGACCTCAACCCCATTTGTCGACGCCACCTTTACGGTCAGTCTCTGTTCCATTGAAAGCAAGCGAACCAGCATGATCTCAATCCTCAGTTTCTTTTGAGGAGCTTGGCACAGGCTGCTCCCGTGACATCCTCTCTCATACCGCTGTCAAACAGATGATTTAGCTTGGCATCTTAACAGCAGAGGGCCTAACCAGATGTATTACCTCTCATTACTATTTATATCCAAGCCGAATGGGCCGAACGGTTTTCCCTTTGATGTCGTCCATAAATATTTATTGTCTCAAAAGCCACACAGCGCTTCAACTGTTCTATTATAGGAGATGGAACAGAGTACAGGATTAAGACAGACAGACGGTCCCAGGAAAACAAGCCTCGTTTAATGGTTATCTTCCTTGGTGGGGTTACGGAACGTTTCGATGTCTGCTGTGATACAAAAAGCATTATATCTGAGAAAAACTGCACCAACCCTGTGATAGACTTGCCAAGAAATATTAGCCTGTAAAATCCCATTCATCGCAAGCAACATAACTTATGACACTCCATTTCTGTCCTTTCAGACAAAAACGGAGCTCAGGTGCAAACCTGTGTGTGCATGGATGCATTTTCCTTCTTTTTGACTGTTGAGTGTACTTCACTATAATTACATTATAACTGCTAAAGCATGATTGGCCTGCAACGCAGCAACAGTCCTGGAAGCTGCCGATTCCCGTTTGGTGAATATAACCTGTGACTTCTTCTCCTCTAAACCTACAGCAACGTTCTAATGAATCAGCCACGGTGGCTTTTGCTATTCCGTGATTGCTTCCTTCCTGATTCATGCTAGACTGGAACGACCAAGGATGGGCGTAGTTTGTGAACGTCTCACAAACTATTACCAGATAAGGAGAGACAGCAGCATTAGTAAAGAAAGGAAGAGGCCTAGAGAGTGAAAATGATTGAGAGAAGGTGAAGAAACAAGGCTCTTTTTTTTTTCCGCTGCAGTGCTGAGCTTAGGCGACTGAAGTGAAGACGAGTTTCTGAAGAAACGGCACAAAAGCACAAGCGCTATACCAAATGTTTGATGTTTATTTTATTAAAAAATGTGCTTATGATACAAGACAAATACAGCAAATTTAAAAAATCAGTGTCATAATGTATTATAATAAAAAATAGATATACAGTACATAAAAATACACAATCTGGAACATTAGTGCAGTAGTAAGAAACTTCATCAATAGCATACAGTAAAATCATGTTAAAAAGTTCCAAAAAATACAATGTACAGTTGGAATGGGGGAAAAAAATGTATGTGCCATTACAAAACTGTCTCGGGGGGGAAAAAACAAACCTGCAAAAATAACGATTCATTTATCTGATCAGTCGTCCACAGCCTTCACCTGTGCACCAAACTGCGTAACGTAGTGTAGCTGACATCCGTTCAGTACAGAGAATAGTGCAAGACGTTAGCTTTGCATACACAGACAACGCTGCAGCATGAAATGAAATATAAGTCTCAGTTTATCGCCGGTCAGGTTGCTTTATGCACTTGTCTGTGAAAGTCCCTAAACGTCTAAACCTGCATGAAGGTGATAGTTTTATTTTTAGTCCTTCTCATGCGGCGTCCTTTTACTGGGCCCGGGTGCCTCTTCCTTCCTGAAAAAAAAAGTCTCGTTAGTATGATGAGCTCTAATTCAACATCGTGACTTCCCATATTCAAAACCAATTCAACATTTCACCTATACAGAGACACAGTTATGTGCAGAGAGGCCGCTCCCTTGGTTATCACATTATGACGAGCTGCTTTTTCCAAATGGTCTCATAAACATCTCTATCGTCCCTGACAGCACGCTAACGGTTTCTTGAGATGCCGTGCATTTTTTCCAAAACTGATAATGAAAACCAGTTGAGCAATATTTGGGTTCCTCCCGTTTTCCCCTCTCTCCCTGACTAAATTCCCTCCATCTTCAAACAATCAACTGGGCCTGAGTGTGGATCCAGATATTGAAATTGCTTCGATACAGGCTCCATTGTGGACTGTGAACCTTTCTCATGCATTCCGCTATAATTTATCCCCCAATCACACACACACACACACACACACACACACACGCGCATACCTTTAGCACAGACGTCCGTGCAGCTCTGCCTCGAGACAAAGTTGTTGCTGCTCCCTCCACAGCCCGAGTATGTGAACTCCTCGCACATCTTGGTGACTGTGTTGTAGTAATACCGCGGTATGGAGGCTGAACACTTCCCTTTGTCCAGAGGGTCCAGGCAGAGCACAGGGACAGCTAGAAAACAAGCAGAAACACACACAAACTAGAACTAAGACCTCAACGTAGTCTTTGGAGAGGAGCGCTATTGAAGCAAACACAGTTCAAGCATTTGTATTTTGTGCCTGAAAACAATCTGCTCCTATCTTATTTTCCAAGAAAACGTCCTGAATTCTTGATTACTATTTTTAAGGTGCAGCAAACATTTCCCTGGGTTGTTTTAATCATTTCCTTAACACATCTTTTCAACCATTGTGCATCCTAACAAAGGCATGGTGTGGCATTATTTTTGCCCATAAAAAGCACCCAGTTTCATCATCTTGCAATGCTTCTTTCACAATCCTTTCACTTTATTATCTCATCTGAAATGCTTCTTTCATCCTTCTTCCACACACTACAGTTCAAACTTCATGAACCAAACTGTAAATACAATGCTTATGATTGGTATATAACACAAGACTTCACACCAGGCAAGATGTACTCTTATCTACATCATCATTTCTTTCTTTTTTTCTGCAGTCCATACACTGCTGCCATTGTACAATAGACTCCAAGTTCAATCAATGTCTTGTTCAAGGTGACTACTAACTTTTATGCGGGCTGCAGTACTCCGTGCAAGAGGTGAGGTCACGGAAGCGGTTGTCGTTGCCCTGGCAGCCACCGTAGTAAAAGTGCTCACACTGCATGGTGGTCATATTGAAGAAGTAGCGCAGGTGGAGGGCGCGGCAGGGCCCCTCCTCCTTGCGAAACCTGCAGATTTGGGGAACCTCTGGGGAGAAGAATGACAGGATTTGGGCTTGTGAGTGAAAGTCAACATTTCTTGAGATTTCATAGCGCCTTAAAGCAGCACACTGTGTTTTTTTATGGCCATCAAATCCAGAACTACTTATTTTCAAGGTACATTGATGAATGCAAAGATTCAAAGTAAGCCCAGTGCAGTAACACTTAAAGGTAGGATGTCACATGGAGAGCTTACTTGGTATTCTGAAACAGGTTTTGTGGCATTCCTGATAACTCCTGAAGTTATTGGCATTCCCTTGGCACCCTCCGTAGAAGAACTCCTCGCATTTCTGAGTGATAGTGTTGTAGTGATAGCGCTGGATTTCTACTCTGCAAGGTCCCTCGTCCACTTGAAGGAGACAGGCGCCTGAAAGCAGCAGAGATAGTTACTGTCGTTTGTTGGGTTGTACAAAACCATAAATAAGTTATACAAAAGAAATGCTGCGCCTTATATTCCCCAACTGTATTGCAAACTGGTTAGCAAAACTTTTTCAGCCCGGGCCCAAATGATGGGCATCAATTTGAGTTCGGCAAAACACTGCGGAAGCGAGGAATACATGAGAAAATGATATTTACCTTTGGGCGGCAGGGCAAAAACGCTGTAAAACGAGGAGAAAAGTGTAAATACGACTAATGTGCAAAACTCCATTTTTGTAAGTTGTGTTCGTCCAGTCTTTTCCGCTTTCACGACCATCCCGCCGCCGCCTGCTTTATAGTTGTGTGAAGTTTTTCCCAAGGGAAGCTTAGGGGCGGGATGTCGTGAGTCATTTCCATACAATTCAACTAGATTTTTATTAATTGCATCACGGGGGGGGGGGGGGGGGTTATGTTTGTAGACAGTCGGGATATTTACGCACAAGTCTATTTAGCTCATTATGAGTAAAGTCAGCTTTCTAAGAGAATAGTCGTGGGACAGGAAGCCCTCATGCAGTGACTAAGGACGGATACAACTAAACTAAACTAAGAAAGCAAGTTGAATCCGTCCCGCCCCATTGGATTGACATGTGAAACAACTGGATTCATATCTGGTCCATTGATCCAAGAGATGATGATAATGATGATGATGGTGATGGGATGACAGCATGATGATGTTGCTGATGTCTCATCTTTTTTGTAATATTCTACTTCCAGATGTCCTAAATGCCTCTGGCCCCAGCTTCCCTAGAGCTCTCTGCTGCTCCAGGACAAATACAGTTGTTTTTTTCCAGGGAACACTATTGTAAAACATTAACACGTCTAGTCTCATACATCCCCTTGCCAAGTTCCCATCACGTACCCGTCTCACTGCATCCTTATTACGTACACACACACTCACACACACGAGGCTCCGATTGCTTCACCACACAGTGCCACTCAGTGTGCCACACCACATTGTATTTGTGCAGTGCAAGGATTGGACAGGTTTCTATCAAGACTGAAGGCATGGCACCAATAGACTTACAACAGTTTCTGTCTTTAGTTTCTGAAAACTAAAGACAAAATACACAATATCGGAGCATTTTGACTTTAACTGACTACAACTACATGCAGTTGCTTGGAAAAAACCACTGCTTTCCTACATCTAATGCAAACTATCCAACCCAGCTACAGGTGAAAGTTTCTCCAGCTCTTATATGCTGTTGGAGAACTGCTGTGGTTATCATATTTAGAACAATGATGCATCTCCAACTTGACAGGTGGAGGCTAAATACAGATTAGCCATTTTATGAAAGTGACCTGAACCATGTGACACCTCCCCTTGTCCCATATCTGAATGAGAAACAGTGTCCAAATAGTGCAGGCATCCAGATCTACAATATATAATAAATTCAATTCATTGTTTCTACGCAATTCAACTGAACCAAAAGAGACACCTGTGTGATTTACTCTCCCTTTTGATAGTGTGCTTCTCCTGGTATGATCATACAAAGCGACCTTGTTTTAATCAGATTAGCGGATTAGGTTGTTTTTGCGGATTACTTTATAACCCAGATTGAGGGAGAGGACAAGGATTCTTCTGCAGGTTTTCAGGGGAGGAGGACAGGTTCCTGTAAGGGTTCGTAAGTACACCTCTTTGTTATTAATATTTATAGTATATAAGAGTGATTATATACTTCGAAACAAGATTGGATGTATTGAAAAGGTATTAAGTAAAAGTAAATAATGATCAGGCACTACCACAGATATGATGATGATAATGATGTATTGAGTAATGATTGAATTTATTAAAGATACATTTCAAATTAATGAGAGTGGATTCAAACTACTCAATGCAATTAATCTCTGTCTCCTGTTAGAGAATGCCGGTCATAAATGTAGATGACCTGACGGACAAGGACAAGGCTAAAATGGCAGTAGACCAGCTTAAAATTGAGATCAAGCTTGAGAGGTGGCTGGTAAGTTATTGCCTCTGAATCATTTCTTGACACTGAAGTGGTGAACATGTCATTTACTTGTTTTTCATTGAAGATCCCAGTGCAGGAATTGGATGTTCAGTCAGAAAAACTCTGACAAGCAACAAATAATTGCCAACCTGTTTGATTGTGATGATAAAAAAGTAGAATATATAAAATAAATAATCCTATTTAGAAATAAACAGGAACACTAACTAAACCAAAATACATTGCTGGAGAACATTGTCTCAACACCTTGTGTTCACTTGCAGACTTCTAAATGTTGTGAGGAGATGAAGGACTACATTCAGGCTGGCGTGGAGGAGGACATCCTTGTCAAAGGCATTCCAGAGGAGAAGAACCCCTTCAAGGAGAAAGGTGGCTGTGTCATCTGCTAGACTGGACCTGAGGAGCTTTTCATATCTCAGATTAGCACCTCAAGGACATTCTCGCTCCCCTCATAAAACGGATTATCATTTGCAGACAGACAGAGAAGACTAGAGGAACAACAAGAGTGTACAATTTCATGAGTTCCCATGTAAATGATTCCCCATCTTCTGGCCAGATTTGTGGCCTCATGATTTTCTTCTCTGAAAAGATGCAATAAATAAGAGTTGTATTGGGCAAGCAATGTCAGAGCTTTGTTTGATGGGTTATACAATGCTTCTCTCTCATGAGGTGTATATAGTCTGAGCAAAAGGGCCCATGTGTTGTTTCATACACAGAAACTGCTATTATTAAACATGCTTGTTTATAACAACCGTAACTCAGCCTGTGTCATCATTCACCGTGGAAGATACTACTGTCATGACATTGTAGAAAAGATAAACCTTGTGATTTGGCTTATTTTACAATTATTTTACAAGTATTTACAATGAGAATATAATTTTTCTTTTGCCTTATGATGACCACCGACTAGAGGTCATTTTATTTCCCCCATGTTATGTTTTCTAGCTCACCTGTACTTTCAGTGCCCTGGAGAAACCTTATACCTGCTTGCTACTGGAAGTGGGTTGTAGTGCAGCCATGTGCGCATGCGCTAATCACAACCCAGGAGATTGTCAACAGAGATGGCGCTGCGCGAAGGAACCTTGCGTTTGAACTTGGTAGCCAGCCGTAATTTCTACAAAATAACCTCCTTTGGCGGTGTCCGGTCGTTGTCTGGGAATGTGTCATCTAGCCCCGTTACCGCCAGTGTCCCCGAGACAACGGGTGATCATTTAATCTACACACAAGAGCACTTTGCATTAAAGGAGTCTCTCAGAAAGGTATGCAAGACTGATACCATTGCAAAGCTAGAAAGCTAGAAATCGAGGCTCGATTTGAGCTTTGTAAATACGAAGTGTTGCTGTATTTTAAAAGCTCAAAGTTGCTAGAAAGCAGCACTGTAATTTGACGTTATGTGGCCGTAACGTTAAGCAGCTGTCTTGAGGGTCAATGAAACAGAAGTAGGTGAGAGGTCAGTATTCTGTATGCTAGCAGCTAACAGACGCTGCTCTGAGCTGATGTCAGTATCATGCTGTTCACAGTTGCACCAAAGTACAAGCTACAAATCTCCGAAGTTAAACGTGGATATTTGTTTTGATGATGTTGCTGCAGCTGGAAACGGATGTTCATGTCACGTCATGTCTGCATCCTCCATCCACTGAACCAACAACCCTATGTGTTTTGTTGTCATGCTGTCAATATGGGACATTAGTGAATAAGGATGGAGTTCCCCGGTACTGAGTCCAAACTGGTTCAATCCCAAACACAACCGCTGGCTGGTTTGTTAGCTGAAAAATGTTCAGCTATGCTCTATTCCAGCTCTACTGTAGCTGCACTGGAAATATCTCGACATGATGTCAAGTTGTCTACGTTTGGCCAGTTATGAAAACAAAAAGGAAGAAAATACACTTCACTACACTGGTGGTAAATACTATGTCTAGTTGGTGTAAACTCCACTCAACTTCATACTTTCCAATGCTTGGCGAAGTACAGTGGAGATGGAGACTACTCTAATAAACAGTGATTCATTTAATTGAAAAACTATAGCTTATACCCAGCAACTGCACATTATAGTAACACAAAATCAAAGTAAATATCAGTGACCATGCATTTTCTCTATATTCTATGCCTGCCACTCTGAATGTTGCCTTGTAAAACATCACCCTGAAGCCTTAAAGGTTCAGGGTGATGGTTCTCATTTTCTCTATATTTTACTAGACAGGCATTGGAGACAGAGGCCTCAAAAATAACACCAAGAGCCTAATTTAAGGTATGTTACGGTAAATGGAGGGAAGGTTATTTTGTGACTAAACCTTCAAAGGATGCCAGGTGATTGAAAATAACCTAGCACTGGGAATATTAGGAAGGATGAAAATCTGAAAAGGAAATGCAGAACAATATGTAGGCAATACCGGAAAGGGAACCTGAAGGAGCATGGTTTATTAAAAGAATTCTCTGTAGGGTAGTCTGTGATTAAAGTTGGCACACACATGGGGTAATGGGAAATCCTTCAGTGACTGTTCAAGGGCAGACATTCACGGAGTCATGGTGCATGCAGGCCAAGCGGCACCACTTCACATCGTGTTGCTTTGCTCAATTAAAGGTTGTTGTTTCTGGCCATTTCACTGGGTGTATTCTGTGGACAAGCATCTGGGCAAAATCTCAGTTTGTTTAAATTGTTTATTTATAGAGATCTATTTGTATTTTGGACTAAAGTCAGCAAAAATATTCCTTTTTGCAAGTGTCCTAGCCGTCCACAATGTTGCGTCACCACATTTACAGTAGTGATGTAGAATGGTAAACAAACTTTAACACGGAGGCCTTCACAACCATTTCCCCAACAACAGAAAAGCCCGGCCTTGTGTCTCGCTTCAAGTATGCCGGCTGCCAGGGGAAATCACAGACCTTCAGGCTGGGTATATTGTAAGACCTGGATAACACCATGTTCTTGACCCCCTTTTCACAACCCGACAGTTCAGTGCTGTGAAATTGTTCTGGTATGCAACGTCAACACCCCACAATAACCTTTGTGAAGAGATTTAGGATTGTTCCCCTGGTGACCTTATGTTTCCCTTTCCAACAGCTAGTCAACCCTCCCTTTCCCTCCTCAGGATTTGAACTTTGAACATGGATGGCTTTATTACAGGTTAAAGGAGGCTAGAAATTGCTTTTTGACTGCTTGCTGTTAATGTACACATATTCAGGTCTAGGCCTTTAGCTCACATATCCTTTGAAACGAGTCTGAGAAGTCTGTTTTCTCTCCTGAAGATTCTGTCTTGTATTCAGAGGTTTTTGAGACCGTACATTTTTCTTGGCTGCTAAAAGTGTTGGCTGGTTTGGTTTTGTGTATTTTGGAAGCAGAAAATGGAATCCTGGAAAAAACCTGTGAATTCCTTTCGCTTCTTTGGTTATTTAGTTTGAATGGAAAGATACAGGCCTAGTCTTGCTATGTTTGCTTGTTTTTTTTAAAGAACCCTATTATTGCGAATGACTTATTTAGCTTCATGTCATTGGCTCAGGCTTGAGTTTGACTGTCATCCAGAGTTATTCATTTTGCCCGGTAATTGCTTAATTTGTCATGGTTTTAATCATTGCTTTTAATGTTCTGTGCCTGGCATTGGGAGGGCATTGTACTCAGCAGAGGAACACATTTATGGCCCTGTTTGTCGTGGCTCTGTCACAGGGTTCTGACACTTTTGGCCATTAAAAGCGTTCATGCATTAAAATGCCTTAGTCCTTAATGACCAAAATGGAATTGGAGGAAGGCGTCAGATAGCAAGCCATTTTCAAAGCCAGTTATGATTGTTTAAAACATTTTGCCCCAGTGCAGATCCATTTGTATGAGGATGTTACATTTTGCAAAATGTTCAGCAGGAACTAGACAAGGCCCAGGTCATGGCCCATATGTTTACAGCATTTGCTGTAAATGGCATCACTTCACCTTAGCCACATAAAGATGAACAATATTTACTACCATCATTATTTTGCAGGATAGTCTAAATATAAAACAATTTGTGGATTCATATTCTAGTTTTCCTGATTAGACCCACAGTCCCAAGTGGAAGATGTGATCAACATATGCAGGGTGTTTGCTAAGCTACATGTCATGGGATTGTGGAAAGAAAGTATGCTAACAAATAGCATATATATATATATATTATATATACTATATACTGTAGCCCAAAGTTCTACAGCCTATCCTCTGTAAAGCAGCTCAAGTTCCCACAAAAATGGGACTGTGTGAGTGCCTCGGCAGATTGGTCATTCGTAAGTGCTTTCCCAGCTGTGGGCCAGTTCCAGGTTCTCAACATGAGTCACAGTACCATGGTTCACTCTTCGGATCATTTCTGTTAAAGGGGAGAGTGTCCATTCCAAAGCCAGGTTGCAACCTCGTCTTCACTCCCTGTGAACATTTTAGGCATGACATAGAAAAATCTGGCAACAGTGACAGTGATGGTATCCAGTGAATTTGAGAGACATTTACAATAATTCCACTCACTGATGAAGAACATTATATAGAAATTGGCGACTACAAGCGAGATTCTATTAGCTGCTCCAATGTGAATGATGGTATTCAGTCCTTATACGAACTAGGGTTAGATATCGAAACGGTCTATAAAACCTTTTTATTATTTGCTTTAAACTGTTCAGTAATGTTTTTTTGTAAACTCGTTATTCATTTATAGGCAGTAATATATCCCATATTTTCCCGTTGGATAGGTGGGGTGGGTTACCCTGCCTTAAAGAGCAGCCAACCCTAAAGGAATTTCATTAGTATGGGTTTCAATGGAGAGTTTTACTTTAACATGATGGTTAAACGTTATTTCAGAAGCTTTTCCACCCTGCCAGCAATAAAAATAATTACATTTTTTATCTGACCAATTTGACAATTTGACAATTGGTCAGATTTGAAGATATTGAATATTACCACAATATTGGCTTTTGGCAGCTTAAATACAAAAGTATCGCTATCAGCCTTGAAAAACTCATATTGGTTGAACCCTAATGCAACCCTTCTCTGATCTAAGTGCAATTACATTGTAAGATGTATCCTATGGCTCTAACTGCAGCACAACTACAGAAACCCACACACAACTTGACCATTGTCCTGCCAACATTATTATTGAATTCAGTGTTTGGCCTGGATTTTTAGGGAAACTGCTCATTTTCCTTGAAATGACAAGGATTGGGATTTAGTCACAGGCTACAGTCTTGGCTCTGTTTTATGAGCCTGCAGTTTTTTTCACTGTATTTAACCAGACTAGCATGGGTGATGGTTTTTCAACAGGGAAATGATAACATGAACATCTGGGAAATGGCATGAGGCCAAGAATAATAGCATTCGTCATCATCATCATCATCATCATCATCATCATCATGCATTCACCATGTAGTCTGTATACTTGTTTTCCAGCCTGCTTTCTATTCATTGATATGTAAACCCTCATCTAGCTGTCTGCCAGAGATAGATTACATAGACTTAAGTAGAGATGTGCACAGCACAGCAGGAAACTAGTGTATGGCTGAAAATAATGGGATGGGACATAGAATAGGAATTTATCAATATCGGCATGGTATTAAGGTTAAAAAAAAAACAGCAACACGTGCACATGCAGGGAAACGATAACGTTCATATTCAATGTCAGTTACACAACCTACTGACATTGCATACAAAAGATACAAAATACAGTAGGTGGTATAATATACACAAGTATCACATTTCTCCCCTGTTGTGTTTGTGCTGTAGATCATTGACCAGGAGATCAACCCGTATGTGGACCAGTGGGAGGCGGAGGGGAAGTTTCCTGCCCACAAAATCTTCAAGATCCTGGGAAGCGCCGGGTTTCTAGGGGTCACCAAACCAGTCGGTAGGCTGTCTAAAATCCTCTGCTCCTCATAGTGGCTGGTAATTAACTTCCAGTAGAAGTACTGAAATGTTTTCAGAACATTTATATGGTTCAAGAGGGCCTTTCACCAGTTAGATATGATTGTTAATAAATGGGAGAGTTTTTTTAGCACCACTCCAGTGTGTGCACCGCGCCCTTTGATCAGAGGACAGCTCCTTCAGGACAGTGATGAGGGTTTAATTAAACTGGTGGATTTTTGAATATCACCTGGATTGGAGAGGAAGGGAAAAAATGCTGTTTGATATTCAGAACCGGAGCTCTATTCATTTTAGAGGAGGCTTGTTTTCTGTGAAAGGAACTGAAGGAGATAATAAGCCTGTAGGCAAATGATAATGGACTTTTTACGTCAAGGTGTCAAACTCTGCTCCTCTCTTACTGACTGGAAACCAAAGCATCTTGCCAGATTGTGCTTCACGTACATAAAGAAGTGAATTCGGTAAAAGTAAACTAATGTAATGTAACTTGACTTTCTGTCCAAGTGTCCTTGAGCAATATGTTGAACACCTGCTCACTCGGATAAGAGCATTAGTTAAATGCCTTAATTGTTAAAGGAGTTTGGGGTGAAATTGGCTCGTATACAGAAGTCTAGAGATAATTGGTTTGTGTCGAAAATTGAAAATGGCTGTGTATTAAGTTAGGACAATTTCTGGCATGGATTTTGTCCCATTTGTTCCGGTTGCCAATGCTAATCCATACAAACATAAAAGACACTGTTTGATCTCCTTCAGTCTTCATGATGTACGTTGTTGGGAGGTGCCGTTTCTCATGCCATTCCGGAAAACTCCCATGATAGTTTTGTAACATATCTGGGAACTGAGAAGGCTTTTGGCATATGGCTAACATAGATATCACCCTCTTCCAGAGAAAACCACTCATGTTTTTTGAGGAATTTGTAATGCCCGAAGACTCCCATCAATAACAATCACTCAAAGGTTGCGGTTAGGATTTGCGTAACCCTAGGGAAAAAGAGAGGAAAGATGCCCCACAAAAGACTAGAACCTGCAGAATCTGTGTGTGTGTGTGTGTGTGTGTGTGTGTGTGTGTGTGTGTGTGTTTGCCATCCCATGTTTAGGAAGGATTGGGTCTGTGAACAAAGGCAGACCCAGTCCTCAGAGCCTGACCTCGTTATCTGCTGTATTTGACGTGCATACATCACAGTTAGTCTGGTTTAGAAATGTTCCCGCTGTGATCGTATGGTGCCGGTGTCACAGCAACATCCCACGACAGCTGTCTCTTTTATCCCATTTCCAGATGTGTACCCAACTGCGTCGCTGTTGGGGGTGGGGATGGGGCAGGGATACAGATTCTGTACAGTACCACGCTACATTCATGGCAATGGTGTATAGTTCAGAGTCATAGTAGTGTTAGAATTTTGACCTTGTACTTCCTTTCATTATTTCTACTCATTATTATATAGCCTCTTTCATGACCACGGCATCCTGGTGAAAACGTCTGTCAGTTGATTGAGAATATGAGATCTCGTTCTGACATTTGATGCTAAAAACAACAAAGTTGTGAATAACTACGTCGGGCGGTGGGTCCTGTGAAGAAGATTCCCTGATAAATCTGTAGGTCAGAGAAGAGGGAGGGTGAGAGCATTAAAATGTGCTGAGTACACAAGCTTTAAGCATTAGTGGGCAGGATTAGAGAGGAGGTGACCGGCGAAAGGCTCTGTTAAGACACACCAGATTACCAGATGGCCAATTGAATGAGAAACACGTTTGAGGCGTATTGTTAAAACTATGTTAACGTATTACTGTATTAAGGTATCGCCTGCAAATCAAACACAGACTTGGGATGTTGGCTTGGGGTTTTGCAAAATGTAATTTGCACTGGAAATGATCTCCCTTGGTCAGAAAGGAACTCCAGCCAATCAATATGTTGTATTGATGTTTTTTTTGTAGTGAGCATGCCTCTCTGAAACAAACCGCTCATCAGACCAACTGGGAACTTCAGGTTCTAAGTTCTTAAAGGCACAAATGGCCTTTTTTGGATGCCTGCTCCTATGCATTCAATGTCTTTGGCAAATGATGAAAACAAAAAATCTGGCAAACATGAGCACTCCCTATAGACCGGATGAACAGTGCAGGGTTCGAGCTTCGAAAGGCCTTACGCTTGGAACCTGGCAGCCAGGCTAGTGCTGCTGTTTACAACTTTCAGAGGCAAATATCCCCTCATTTAGCTCTCACCCTGATACCATAGACAAGAGAACTTACCGCTCATCCTCCCCCTCTTTCCCTTGTACAAGGAAAGGCAATGTTGCTTTTCAAAACACATGAACAGGACGTTTTTGAGGGAGAAGACAGAGATGACCCCCCCCCCCGCCCCCCTGGCTCGCTGCCTGTTTTCCTCTGCTCTGACAGCAATATCCACAGTTCACTCTGACATTGGCCTTGCCTCCGGCCTGACAGATAGAACCTGGCAGTCCACACCACTTTTCCAGTGAGCTGAGTATTTTTGTTGCTAATATTGTGATAGTTGAGATCTCGGAGAGACTTTTGCGTTCAGGCCATCTCCTTCAACGTCATTTATTTTTTAGTAATACACTGATGAATGCATGACAGCGCCAAGTTCTTCAAGTCATGACTAACACAGGGACGTTTTGGATGCTACATTGCGCAACACTGGGACGATGACGTAGTGATGAGGTGTCGAGAATGTAATGTAGCCCATACGCATGTATCCATTATAGTGGTTGTTGTGGGTTGTCGTGGAGATTTGTGACCGTGATTCACCTTCCCCCTTCCCATGTTGTCACCTTCTCTGGAGACATGATCAATCAAAGAAAATTCAGGATACTGTTACACTGTTGTATATCATCAATATGTGGTCTTCAATGCATTCCAGGTGTTATTTGGTGATGTAATTGACTTTTTTGGTCTACCTACATCCCCTCAACCTGCCTCGTCTTCTCCTACTTCAGTTAGTGATATCCTACAGTTCCCACAATGCCTTTCACAACCCCCAGAGAACATGCCTGAACTTGCACCCAGCCATTGGTTCTCATTGATTTTGCTACTTTACACTCCTCTAGACTGAAAGTGGTCACGACGCACCTCAATTCACTTCCTTTTTCTGCAAGTCTTTACTTTGTCAGTGTTCACTTTTGCTTCATACAGAGCTCCACCCAGTGAGAACATATGTTAAGGGACACCTGCTGGTCAGAGCAGAGAGGCATAATGCACACAGGATAGAAGTTGGCGAGAGCCGGGGCTTTGTTTGCTTGTCTTTTCTTTTGCTTACTTGTTCAACCACAGAGCCAGCTGTTTTGCTGAAAGTGGGTGAAACCTCGGCGCTTCCCTCCGTCCACATTATCCACCGCAGGGTTTCCAGGACTGTCAGAAACTTATCACTGCACAGCTGCGCCTGCTTCCTCTCATTTTTGGCTCACTCTCTCTTGTTTGCTAGTGCCATTATATCTGTGTCTTTCTCTGTTTCCATTTATTTTGCTCTCTTTGTCTCTCTCCCTCCCTCCCTCCCCCCCCCTCTCTCTCCCAGCTGACCATCTGTTCTTTCCATCATTTGATAGCTAGTTTGATTGGTGACATTGACCTGCTTGGATGGAGTTGCAGGCCTCCATGTGTTAAATTCACTCAGTCATTGCTAGCATCCATTATCCAGCGGCTGACATATTTAGACGTGGAAAATGACAGTCCATTTTTGCAAGCGTTGGGGCGCTGTCATTTTTGGCTGATTGGTCATCATCGTGAAGAGCTTTGTCCAAAATGAATTACTGTCAGTTTAGATCTGCTAAACCCAGCATGGGAGGATAATAAACTGGCCAACTTTGCATCATTTTCTCAACCCATGCTTCTGGGTTGAGAAAAGGTGTGAAATGTAAAGTGGGTGCATTAGCTAGCATCAATTCACTGAGTAGCGGAAGGAAAATTGGCTCTTATCATTAAGTATTTTAGTGTGAAAGTTGGGTTATTCATTCATAGTGGATGCTGTAACAAATGATGAAAGGCAAAAGAAATGAAAGGTGGAGAGATATCTCTTTGTGAGAATAATTGACGGGAAGTGGAGTTTTGTACATGGTTGATAATGCGTTGTTCGACTCCATTAAGGACCTAAGGTCTTTGCAAATGTCTGCTATGCCAGAAATGATACACAACTGAGCCAATACTTTGGAATGGGGGGATAATGACATTGTTAGACACCCATTATTTGGTTGTTTTTTTTAAAGTCCCGCGACCACAGTACATGATATGAAGGACATTATGTCATCATGGTGGCCTCCGTGTCTTTCTGTCTGTGTGTGGACAAAAGAACAATACATGATAGAAACTTCACACCTAGACAACAGGTACCTTCTATAGAAGAGATGATTAACCTTTGGAGGACATATTAGCTCATATTAATACCACCCACGTCTTATGTGAAGTATTTTGACAAAGAAATATTAGCTTCATTAAAGGCCTCATTAGGATAACTGGTTGTGTGTATCATCATGGTGGGACATTAGGCAGCTCAAGGGCCTCTTGTGTTCAATAAATGGCTTGTTTAAGAGATTTCAACAAAGAGAGCAGTAAGTAGGGAGATGGAGACGAGATGGAGATGACAGTGGTCCTCATCTGCTGCCCCCCCAGTGTTTTTTTACACAGTTGTAATTACAGGTAATTACTGATAACATTATCCTGTAATTACAGGATACATGTAACATTAATGGCTTATTTGAGTGCCTGCTCTGGTAGCAACAGCTCAGTTCACCATGTATAATAGTACGATACAGTACGCATAGTTTGTGTATTATATACACACAGTATTATTAGTAGTTTTTAGGCGATGTTTTGTTGTTCACCATATAGTGGCGAGTGACAGGATAGATGGAAGGAAGAGAGGGAAGGAAGGAAGAGAGGGAAGGTGTGTGCAGTGAGTTAAGGGTGAGGACTCAAACTCGGTATGTTCATGCACTCCTAGAATACAATATTATATAGTTTAAGGTGGCTATTGTAGTGATACAGCATATTGATCCAAAATAACCTATCCTGGTAGAGTCTTTCCTCTAGCTCTCTCACAACTTTATTTTCAAAAGGCAAAGTGAACCTTCAACCTCCAACCTGCCATTAAAGCAGCTAAAGGAGTGTGTCTTGTCCTGCTCAGAGTTTGGAGGCTTGGGTCTGGACTTCAGCTACAGCGTGGCCGTGTCAGAGGAGCTGGGCAACATCCGCTGTGGAGGCATCCCGATGGCCATTGGTGTACAGACTGACATGGCCACTCCTGCACTGTCCAGGTACATTAAACCTTCGTATTACGCAATCAGCCATCCATTGGACTGGATACACTTAATCGGGTCCCATCTGTACATAACACTAGAGTATCTTTACAGCCTTCCTACCCGGCAGGGGCCACATCAAGTGAGGCTCTCCAGAACCACTTTGTAATAATTTGAGTGTTGTATTTATTATGTATCTCAGTGGTTATATTACTATCACTCACATTGTTCACTTGAGAATACAGCCTATTGCCTTATACCAAGAATGAATTGGCTTCTTAATCAGTCAGGCTGACCATTCTTCAACCACGCCTCTCTTGTGAACTGCAGTGATTCATGTTGCACTCTGTGACTACTTTCATTTATCAAGTTTGTCAAGCTGTAATTCGACGTTTTCTGGTGAAATGATCTTTAGCTACTTGCATAACACATTAAAACCCCATTATGAAACAAGGGCGAATACACAAGAACAGACTAGTTGTTTATTTTGTTGAAGCTGTAGCTGGCCCCAAGCCTATTGACTCACTGCTACTGTAGGCTGCAGAAATGTGTGCAAAAATTATGATATATCTTTGATTGATTAGTCTGGTTTGAACCGTATGATCTATATATATTTATTTATTAATTGATATATTTGGTAACTGTAACTCTGACTGGTAGGCCTTGACCTTTTGTGATATCCTTTTGCTATGAAACAGCTGCTTGGGACACAGGACAGGATCCGGTGAAACAGAAAGCTCCTGTCTGATGGGTTTAATTAGGGGCTCTACAGTAGCCTGCGACAGGGCTTAAGTAATAGTAGGGCTGCATAAAGGTGGATCCCTCTGGGAGCTTCAGGAGAAGTCTCCGTCCCTCCCAGTGCAACACTGACGCCACGTATTCCCATGTTCTGACTTGCAACAGTTTCAACACACAACATTACGAATCCTCAAAATATTAGCTACAAGTAGGGTCTGCTGTTGCTTAAGGTTTGCCTCTGACACACTTGCCGCTAGGTAGGTAGGTAGGTACTTTATTAACCCCTGAGATAAAGTGATAGTAGATCAACTGTGTGTGTCTGTGTGTGTGTGTGTGTGTGTGTGTGCAGGTTCGGTTCAGCCGAGCTAAAGAAAGAGTTCCTCCTTCCCTCCATCATGGGGGACAAAGTGGCCTGCCTGGGAGTTAGTGAAGTTGGGGCCGGCTCTGATGTCTCAAGTAGGTCTCTCCTTCATCATCCCACCAGTCTTTTATTATCAGATCGTTTCTGAATAAGCACTCAACTCTGGACTATAAAAAGGACCGTGACTTAAAAGTTTTTCAGTAATGCTGCAAAGTATTAAAGTCAAGTTTGGCATTAATAGTCTCACAAGAGAGAAGGATTTGTGAGGATACAGCTTAAGTGTGCAGTTACCAGATTTCCCTGTTTTGTTTTTTCTTCCTGGATTTTATAAAATGCAGTATGTGTTTTATGAGTGTAAGCTGTCTGTATCTGCACTGACATCTGTGTCTGTTTTGAAACCTGCCAAACCGTCCATCCTCACACCCATCTACCCATCCTCCTGCACACCTCACCCACACGTCAGGCATCATGACCAAGGCGGTGAGGAAAGGGGATGACCTTGTGATTAACGGGGGGAAGATGTGGACCACCACCGGTACCCAGGCTGACTGGATGTGTCTCCTGGCCAACACCAACGACGGAGCCTCACACAGGAACAAGTCTCTCATCTGTCTGCCCCTGAACCTGCCCGGTAGGATCGAGCTATTCTCATGTTTATATAGTACAATGCAGTGGGTCTATTCTTGGGACAAAATCATTTCTGAGAATAAGTCTAGGATTCAGCTGTGTCCGGGACACAATCCTCCAATTGTTAAAGGTTTCTCACCACAATCTAGTTGTCGTAAAGTAGATTTTGTTTTCTACACCACCTGCCCATAAGCTAATACAAAAAAACACATGAAATCTATAATGTACCATCATGTTCCAACCCCCTATATCTGTTTTTCGTTCTAGTTTTCTACTGCAATATCCCCGTCTGCCTTACTGTAATACCCTTTTTATGACAGTTCTCGGTTTTTAGGGATTACCGCTGATTTCCAAACCCTGTTTTCAAAAGGACTGGATATTTGTTATTAGCCTGCCCTTGCCAAGACTCACATGATGACAGTTTTCCTTTCCTGTTATGCCTACTGTAGGAGTACACATCGCCCGCAAGATTGATAAAATGGGCATGTGGTCATCGGACACCGCCGAGGTATTCTTCGATGACGTCCATGTGCCCTGCAAGAACATCATTGGCCAAGAGGGCATGGGCTTCACCTATCAGATGCTTCAATTCCAGGAAGAGCGGCTCTGGGCAGTGGCCAACGGTGAGGGAGGCTCCTACCTCCTACCTCCTACCTCCCTTGCTTTCTCCAACTCTTTCTTTTTCAGTTGTTTTCTTTCTCCTCCACTCTCACCCTCCCCTCAGTCCTTCCTCACAGCTCATCCACCTCCCACCGAGTTAACTGTAAGTTATGGTTTTAGGGAATCGCTGTTTCCAAACAAAGGGAGCATAGGCTCTAAATCAGTTGTCTGGGTTTGTCTGACCAGTAACAGGAAATGTTAAAAGAACGGAAAAATCGGTTTCTTGCCATCATCTTCATGTACTGCGTCGCATCTGGCCCTGAAGACGATTTAGTCTGTCTGGCCTGTTAGACTCTTATTCATTAAATCACAAGTCACAGACACAAACACAATACACTCACAACCTTGCTCACTATACACACATGCACGTGATGTGCATCATTTCTTTTCTGCAAATCCTCCCAGTTCTGTGCTGATTTGATGACCCACTGTGTACACTCTTTCTCTCTGTCTCTCTCTCAACTCACTCACACACACATCTTTTCCATTGAACAAAGTCATTAGCTACAACTATGATGTCATCAAAGAACGTCACTAAACTGCAAAAAGAGAAAGAAAGGTGAAGAATAACACCATCCACTTGCCCGGTGCAGCACAGGTCCATTCAGTAGCAATAATGCACATAGTGGTAACCACCACCTCTCTCTGTATCCCTCTCCCTCAGTCCTGACCACGATGGATATCATCATCCAGGAGACCATCCAGTACACGCGGCAGAGGAAGATCTTCAAGATGCCCGTCCTCTACCACCAGTCGGTCCACTTCAGGCTGGCCGAGCTGCAGACCGAGGTCGAGCTGCTGCGCTCCCTCCTCTACCGTGCCACAGGTGGGATCACTTCATAGAGATAGGTGTTGTTATCCTGGTAGTGTGGCGCTGAGCTAAATGCGATCGAGCAACTCCCTCTCCATGTCTCCAAAGGTTGGTTCACAGCATAGAGATGCAACGCATAGTTTGGCTTTAGTGGTAATGATAAGATGGTTAGTGTGTGGTTTGCATCGCCTCTTCAAAACAGAGAGATAGAAGACATGAACCATAACCAGAAAAAGACTGGAAGTGTTTTCTACATTCCCTCTAAACTATTAAGGAAAATTCAACATCATAATTTAGGCTATACAGGCGTTTGATAAATCTATTGGCTCACCTGACTTGTTTCACTTTTATACAATATCAGGTGTGTGAGCTGTTAAACATTGCTGACATTGTCACTCGTTTGATGGGCTCAGGCATGTGTGTCATTTGGGAATCATAAGAATATTGAATTGAATGAAAAAGCAATTTACTGAGATTTTCACTTATTAATCAACTAAATTTAGTTTTAGATTAAGGTAAGTAGGTATTGTAAGGTAGTTATTCCACCTCTAGATATCAAGACGCAAGAGGAGCTCACACTCACCAATGAAAGAAAAAAACACGTCAAACTGAGATTGTGGACCTTCAAAGGCATTAACTTCCAATACCTTTCAAACCAAATTACATTGAATAAGACTTTACAATTATGGGATATGTGTGAGTTGATATACAAAATATACTAGCATTGTTTTTGGGTGAACTCCAAAAACCCAAACCCTTGTTCACCTGAAGCTTTGGCACAAACCCAGCTCTTCCAAAATGGTTGAAACATGACCCAAACAATTTAGACTGCAGTGTTTATGATTTATTTTACAGATGAGTGGGTGCATCTGTTGGGCAAAGGTCCAAGGTCTTGTGCTTTTCTCGCTAAGTTGACAACCACTTCAGCAGCTAGCAGCTTTGAATGAATTAATCTAGCTGTTAAGCACTTCAAGTCAGACCTGCTGCCAGGTCAGATCAAAGCCTTTGTATCTGTTTGGCACAGGTAGACGCACACACACACACACACACAAATAACCGGGACCCAGTTCCAATTTCCTCCATCATGCATCACACTGAAAACAGGGAAAATCATTTGGCTCAGTTGAGACCACGTTTCTCTGGTGGGATCAGCTCCTGCAAGCAGTAGACATGATCAAATGCACTGAGAAAAGGTTTGGATGGGCTGCCTACTGGAGTGCAGCCAACCACGGCTGACTCTGAAATAAAACCACTTTTGTTTATCATCTGAGTCTTTCTCTTTGTCTTTCTCCTCTCCATTCCATCTCTTGCTTGCTCCTCCTCTCCCTCCCTGTTGTTTGTTCCCTGCAGGGCTGTACATGAAAGGCAACGATGTGACCAAGCTGGCGTCTATGGCCAAGCTGAAGGCGGGCCGCCTGGCCAGGGAAGTGGGCGACAGCTGCCTGCAGTTCTGGGGAGGCATGGGCTACACCAGCGACGTGCTGGTCAGCAGGTTCTACAGGTGAGAAGCCAGAAGAGGCTATACAGCTGAAATGTGCTTACCCCCCTTTTCAATGGCCCAGGTTCAGGAAATACATTTCCTGTTCATTTTCTCCACAGGTAATTCAGGAAATTCAGAGTTTTAAGCTTTGAACCAAACCAAGAAGCTACCATTTAATCATGAGTTTATAATAATATAAACCTATGTTTTATATGCATGTGTGTGTATATATTATATATATTTAAAAAATGAAAACAGGAAAGGGTACAAGACAAATTAAATACTTATCCCATACAGCACTGCGATTGATGACATTGATTACCTCATTTTCAGCTGTGATACTAAATAATAGTGCGAACTATACTTCTAATCTCTAAAAATGACCCACCTTTGGGTCACGGAAAGATAAAAAGGAAAAAAATAACTCTTGAAAAAGGAGCAGTTGGGGTTAAATCTCCATTGTGTAATTTCTGTCCCAGGAGCGCCATCACTTGCTCATCCCCAGTTAGTAATCAGACAGCCCTGTGTTGTAATGCAGATTCTCTAGGCCTTAGTTAACACTGCACTGACATCTAGTGATGGGGCAAATAATGTAACCGAAGAGGGTGTTCACTGCAAATAACCAATCAGGATTCACAAATAAATTGCTTTCATTGAGAGAAATAAAAATCTCACAGGGTCAATTTTCATTATCCAAATATATTTAATTTCCTTTTTATGAATCAAATGTGGCAGGAAATTATGATGAATTGAATGAATTAATGATTATGATGTAATTGAAAATATCCAAGTTTGTATTAGTTTTGTTCCTCAAATCCACAGGGATTCCAGATTAATCTCCATTGGTGGAGGGGCTGACGAGGTAATGCTGGGAATCATCTGCAAGTATATGGACACGCTACCCAGGAAGTGATGTCACGTCAACGCCGATACTCTAGGGCCCAATCCCAATGTCCCCCCTCATGGACTCACAGACTTTGAGGCGCATTCCCGCTAAGTCCGCGAGGGTTTAGGGCTGTCCCAATGTCAAATCGTCAAGTGCATGAGGGCGCTCTCGCAGACTTTTTGAGCCCTTTATGCACACTTTCCGTAAGTCCGCATCGATGCAGACTTTGCCTGAGGGAATTACCCACAGTTCATAGCGTTGCGACGATAAATACGGGGTTACCAGGGGAAGCCCGGAAGCGGTAAAAAAAAAAAAACGGTAAACAAATGGGATTCATCAAATGTTTATTCATCAACCATTTATTTACATTTTTGCTTGATGATGCCGTTTTGACAAAACGAGTCAATTGATTATTTGACAGTTACCTCTCGTCCACTCTGTAAGGCAAGAGCCTGGGTGAAGAAAGTAAAAAAACATAAAATAAAAAGTCCCAAAACCCACAATCGTACATATTTTTTTTTGTGCTGTCCCATTCCTATTTATACAATTTCGAGCCCTTGCAGCCTCTCGCACTCAAGCACTTACCAGGTGACATCAGTTAAGTCTGTGGGGGTTCAGGGCTTAGGCCTTAGGGGGGACATTGGGATTGGGCCTAGTATTCATCGGCATCAAATTCCAATAATCACCTGAAGTGCATTTCATTAACTAATAATGAATCCACGTAACAACTTGAAGGTTGTTCATGTCATATTGAAGGTTTGGCTATTTTGCCTTTGGCCTATGATGATGCTTGTCAGATATGTGGCTGATGTAAATATACAGAATAGCCCTCCAGTGTTAATCATTTTCATGTGTTCTGGCATTTTAATAGTGATCACGTTTTGAAGACGGAGTGTACTTTTAGGGTAGTCTCAGGAAATAATGAATAGTATGTTATAGTTCTTGAATGTACAGTTTTAATGTACAGTAAAATTAAAGTTGTGTAAAATAAATCAATGCTCAGCAAAGACACTGACTTGTTATCTGTCATTGAGTTAATCTGAATAACACCATTCACTTGTGCAGGATGAAAAAACTAGAAGGTCAAAAGGTCAGAACATACATCTTATTTACATTAAAAGCATTTACAACAAGGCTGAAACAGTGGGAGGGAGTACACTGTAAGGAACAGTTTCTATGGATGCCAAAAGATTCAGCTGTATTATAGCCATTCATTCTTAAAATCAAATAAACTGGATTTCACAATGTGTCAGACAATCCATAACGTAAATTGCATACTAATACAAATGATCATAATCTCCCTTTTATCACTCTGAACACAAATTAGGCTATATCATACAGTAGTTGGCAGATCTCCTATACTGTGACTCAGGTGATATCAATGTAAATACCCCTGCTTTCTTGACAGTATCATTTATCCTGTACGATAATGCAATGTCTCATCAGCTCAATCCAGACAGAGAGGGCTGAAAACAACCACAGTTTGGCATCGTCTACTTCTATACACGACCCTGCACTGCACATGGTCAAAGTGGTGACTTTTCTAAACCTGATTTGTTATTGGGACTTGTTTATAAAGCCTCTCAGACTAGAAATACTTGTAAAACTATCAACTTTTGAGTCATTTATGTGAGACGCTCAAAGAGACTCTTCTATGCTCTGAGATGCTTCATGAAAGCCCTGAACTGCATAATCATCATCTGTTCCTGATCCAGAGATGCGTCTTCATGACACAAACTGTGGGAGGGGACATGTTACAGGGGAAGTCCAACAAGGTCCTGCGATCACCTCAGCTTGATGAACCAGTATAGGAAGAAGAAGACGAAAAAGCAGAAGAGCAGCATGTAGCAAAGGAGCTTGGCCTGGCTGCCTCTTGACAGCTGCTTCACTCTGCCGATGGTGGCGCCAAGCAGGCCCCCTGTGTTGTCAAAGTCCGAGTCCTGAGTTGGGAAAAGATGGATAAGAAGTGAGGGTTCAAAGTCCTGTTGCATCATAATGTTACAGAGATAAATGGTGTGCGCACATACATGCTAGGAAATGTTACACTGTTATTGTCAGTGTCAACCAAAGTGAAAGCTCACCATATCGTCGAGCATTGTGTTCTGGTATTTCACCTCCGTCCCAATGTCAATTGACAGCTATAAACAGCAAGTGTAGAGTATTACAGTCACCAATAATATATGTAAACAGGTAATGCGTTATCTGACGTTTGACGTTAGCTAACCAAGAGATACTCACACTTTTCAAAGCAGTGACTTTGGCTCTGAGACCCTCCTGTAAGTGTTCGTTTTCCTCTTCATAGACACTGTATCCGCTCGCCACATAATTCCCGGAGCCCCCTTCACCTGTACGACATGACAGCGACAACCAATGTAACTAGCTTGCTGGTATTTGTAGCATAACGTTAAAGCCGACAAACGAAACTTAGGCCTTAACTACACAAGCATTCATTGACATCAGTAAATAGCATTAGCTAACAAGCAGGCTAACGTTAAAATTGTAAGCAAGAGGAAACGCAAAGGTAGAAGTTTGTCTCTTACCCAAACCAGCGCGCCTCATCTTGACTTATAAACACAATACGACACCGACAAGATACCGTCTCTGTGACAGTTAAAATTCAGCCACAATTTGAATAATGTTATGACTAGTGACGGTAGCTAACTGTGCGCATCAGCAAACGCCACGACATCATACGGTGGCCGAGGAGGAAATCCTACACTGGCAATTGCGCCTCCTTTACTAAGCTCGGAAAGCACACAAAATGAGACGTATGGCAAACCGTTTTACTGTTTAATCACTCGAGGCAACTTAAATGGTAGATTTTTGTTTCTCATTAACAAGTCACATATCCAGTGAAATGTAATCGCTTTTGAGCAGTCACATTTCTGACTATTCAAGTATGGTTCTCAATGTGAATACGTCGGTTGCTGATGTTTTTTGGTATATTTGAACTGCTATATATAACCTCCATTTTTACATTAGAAATGTCGAATGTAAGCTATTGGTGAGAGTACCTCTTTCATCTTTTACTTAAAACTCACTGAATTAGAAGTGGTTGAGAGGTGGAAGTCAGAGCAAACAGTTCCATTTGTTTTAATTACATTGGTCAGACTTATTCTGTCATTACCCTGTCCCTTCAACAGTGGTGTCAGAATGAACCTGTTATTAAAAATGTGAGCCAAACGTTTCTAGTGATGTATCTATGGGGCAACAAAATGAAGGACGATTCAATCTCATGCCATGCCCTTTAGCTTCTGAACCATCCAAAAGGAAGAGACAGCCATAGTTACAGTTGCATGATAAAGAAAGAAAGTTTTCTATATGAAGTCCCTCAGCTTAAGGCTAACTCATCCTTTGGGTTAATTGTTTATGGTATATGATAGAGATAAGAAAACAATTAATAGATGTATTTATGGCACAATCTTCATCCTCTAGCTTGACAAGTGAAGAAACTTTTCAGACTCCTGTCTCCTCTCCTCTTCTTAATAAAAGTCTAACAAGGGTAGTTCAGCCCCCAACTGATCCTTTCACTAGAGTGATGTCCCAAATGAATGATGGTAATCATTCATCAAGTAATATTAATATTAAGATAACGTGCTATGTTCAAATAAAAATCTCACCCTGAGGGATAAAAGCAATAGGCTTTATATCCCCTTTCTAAATAACAATCGTGGATGGGTGGGAGTGTGTAGGAGTGTGTGTGTGTGTGTGTGGGGGGTGGGGAAGTGCACTTTTTAGGAAGTGTGTGTGTGTAGGGAAGTGTTTTTTCAGACAGCATGAAACCCCAAACTCACCTTGAAATCTCAACAGCTAATGATATCACCATAAGCTGTCAGACTACACCCATCAGTAAGCAGACCCAGCAGCACCAGACTCTGTTGGCTCATATGCATTCTGGTCTGAGAGTGTTTGTCTATGGTTTAAGGAAGGAGATTAAATTAATCAGTATCAGGCAACAGTAAACACTGCATGATCCTTTCCAATTAATGAGTGGCAGTTCCTATTATTACACAGAACCACCCCCCCTCTCTCCCCATAGGATTCATATCATGTTGTTATATATTATTTTATATGAAATGATTGGTCGATCAGTCTTGTACTGAATAGATGGCTCTTTCAAACAAAACTGATGAATGAATGAAGATGAGCATGATCCATGAATTGGATTGATACTTCACTGATATATCTGGATGGATGGATTGATGATTATATTGATAGATGGAGAGACTGACGTATCAATCGAAAATTTAAAGTGATAAGGGAAATGGTCTGATGCATCATTTCCGTAGTTCAAGTCAACATAATGATAAAGATAAAACACTTTTATTATGAAGCAAACCATTGATTCTTCTTCTATTCTTTTAGACTGTCTTGGAAATAGTCTAAAGTCTAAAGTCTCATGCATCAACGGGTTAGGGAGATAGATATTATTATTATGATAAGGGGAAAATTGCCGTGATCTTCACCCAGACAGATTGTTTCCTTTGAACATTTTGAAATGTGACCACCATAAAATGGAGACAAATCTCTTCTGTGGGTTTAATAACGGGCTCACTGACAGATCCAATCTGTGATGTATAGGATAGAAAAGAGATTCTCGATAATTTCCAAGTCCTAGAGGTGCTGTTTACCATTGATTAGCTTTCCTTATGCCCTCATAAATCATCTTTCACCTCAGGCTTGTGCCAATATTTCAGGAGACAGCTAATACGATATAAGAAATTAAAATGTCTTCCTTGACGTTGATTTATTCTAATCCAATGTCTTAGAAATAAATACACCTTTAAGCTCCTATCTACCATTTAAATCCCCCAGCACACATCTTTTTATTTCTCACATTAATGCTTCACTGTATCCATGCCTTTGGCCTGAGTGTCAAAGGAGAGGAGACTATTGATTGAACTGTGTGCATCCCTGCTGCCTTGTGGATATGAGAAGATTGGATTCATCAGAGGAATCCTTAGAATGGAGAAAGGCATTTGGACATCTGAAAGCTGCTAGAACAGAAAGTGCTCATAATATTTACACAGTATCTCTGGGCCCAGAATACACACACACACACACACACACACACATTGGCAAGCATTTACACATACACACATGCACACACATATAAAGGCCTATGCAGAGTGTACAGGATGCACATACACACATGCACAGACACATCCACTGAGTGTCAGGCCATTCCCTGTGAAATGTTTGATATTGTATGGTACTCAATCTCAACTATTGGATGTTTGCCTAACTTTTTTTATGCCTCAAAGAATTTTTGAAAGCTGCACAAAGTATGTTTTTCTCCACATCTGAAATTAAGTTATTGGCTGCATGCATTCCTAGACTTGACCCTGCCAGCGTCTTTTGAAAGTGCTTTGGTAGGCGGAAAGATCCTTTGTGTCAAGAAGGTTTACTTTAGCTTACTTAACAGTGTTAGCAGCAGCAGCAGCCACAGTAGTAGTGTAATATAGAGCAATCAAATGAACTGAGGTTAGTAGCATTGGCATCAACATAGACGGTGTCAAAATAAGAGAACGTGAGACATGGACATATAAAGTAATCACATAGGAAAAGAGTCTGCTGCCTTTCCATTTGCACACATGATATTTACACAGTAATGGTCAGGTAAATCATATTAGATATGTTTATTTCCAAGTTATACATAAAATAGATGATATCAGAGAATGTAAACAGAGGAATATTATGCACTTTTAGTGACACCCAGCTGCTCATTTCCCAGAGAACTAAAAGGTACAAGGATCCATCTCCGTTTTAAATCTCCCATGTGAGAAATTGTGGGATAAATATGAGGTAATATTTTAAAGCATACTTGACCTTCAATGTCACCCCTTAAACTCAGTATCCATCAACCTAGCTACCCCCACGCCGATTGAGGATAATAAAATACAACAATTTACTAGACTGCAAACAACCTGGTATATGAAAAGGCTTTTTGGAGTCATTGATTTGTTGGAGTACGATTAATAGTATCAGCGGGGGGTACATAAATAACAGAGGATTGCTGGGTGATAGATGCATGCTGGAGGAATTTTATGCTGGAGGAAATAATGTTCCAAGTAAGCCACATCTATCCTGGATCGGGCTGAAAGAGATACTCCCCATTCAGCACAGCATGCCAAGACAGGGCTATAATTAGTTGAACATGAGAATTCCTCACCTATCCCCCACACAGCACCTTTCCTGTTCTCACGGGATACTGCTGATGCTTAATAATATCCGGTTCGTCCTGATTACCTTAATTTCTCTAGAGATTGGAGAGACGAGTGAAGGAGATGAAGGAGTGGTGAGAGGAAGCCGTGCCGGAGGAGAGATCGTAAGGATCGTAATCAAAATCCCTCCTCCTGAGACTAACAGCGGGCAGCACAACGATTTTGATTCCCACACTTAACATTGCTTTGAACTGTGGTTAGAAGAAGTCCCATGGCCCTTTACGCCGTGCTAGAAATCCACTGCCCTGTAAATTACTGCATTTACATGAGGATTTGGACTCTGGTGGTATTCAGTGTGGACATACAACCTTCCACCCATCAGTAATGCGGTTATGATGAGCTGCAGGGGAGAATCAAACAGTGATATTTGGGTGTGGCGGAGAGAGAGACTTAAAACATTTCTCTCAAATGAATCATCTTTAAAGCTTACGTTTTCTCCTGATGGCCAGTCCATGTTTCTAAACTCCTTCAGGGGGTTCCAGTCACTCCTAATGAAGGGGGCCATTACTCACACTAAAATAAGTTGTCACAGTTTGGGATTCATATTACTATTCAGTAGTCCCCTCTGTGAGTCAGTGTGTGTGTGTGTGTGTGTGTGAGACTCATACTGAAACGCTCCAGTTAAAAAGAGCCTGCAGGCGTTTTCTCATTTTATTGATGTAATATTCAGGACGTACCAATACAGAATGCATGAGCTGCATCGTTTGAATTGAGGCTGTGATTCATGTGTTCGCAATACGTAACTCTGGTCCCGTTTAGGAAGGCCACACAGCACCGTTTTTCAGTTGAATTGAGAGTATTGATTCGCTAGTCCCTTGGAAACGCTGCCGGGAGCAAGGCTGTGTATCGGCTTTGATTTTATTCATGTGCTTACGGTGTGTATGAGGTTGCAGGGGTCCTTCCTCACACTCCACTTTTTATTGACATTGAAGTGTCTGTCACTCAATATGTTTCTGTCTGATCTAACCCTTGAATGTCATATAACTTGACTTTTACCCTTTTTCTTTTCATCATACTGTACCGCTCTCTTTCTTTCAGATACACACACACACACACACACACACACACACACACACCAATTCTAACACTCTTACACACCCTAGTCTATTTACACTTCAATATGTTGTATATGTTGTTAGTGTGCTGGACAGGTGGACATGAGAAAAGGTGAAGATATGCAGGCTGTGCGATGAAAGCGATGGCGTAGCTGCTCCTCCAGCACCGTGTTCAGACAGCAGCATATATTGGGCATCATTTGCCTAAAAGGTTATGGGCTTGAATAAAGGCTATTTATAGTCATAGCGTTCATTTTCATTTTCAGAATAGAGCGATAGCTGGAAATAACAGTCCAACTCCTCCAACAAGACAGTAGATCTTGTGCAAAGAAGAGCATCGATTCAAGGAGAGGAAAGGTAAAGGAGAAAGCTTACAATAGGCCTATGAGGACGGGGGAACGGCCTTAAATGTTGAGGAACGAAACATGCCGGGCAACTTTTAGTGACCTTGTGTTGCTATTTTTTATTCAAGGTACAACAATATACAAAAAAACAATCAGGAAGGCCATTTAATAGGAAGAACACAGATGATGCCGATCCAATAATAATACTAATACTAATACTAATACTAATACTAATAGCAAGATTTACCCTGTGTCCCATTTGCCCAGCTATGTATAAAGATTCTTCGCTCTGTATGGCTTTGCTGTATGGAAGCCAAGTGTTGCTTAAAAAGATCAAATATCCCATCAGGGCCTGTTGGTTTATGCTCTTTCCTCTGTCCATCCACTCTATTCTCTCTCTCTCTTTATCTCTGTTAACCGACTCTGTCTCTGTCTCCAGAGTTTCCGTTTTGTTTAGCCTGGAGGGAAACATTGTCGTCTTCAGGCCTGTCGCTGTCAGACAGAAACTCCTGTGTGATGTTCTGTAGATCTGTCTCTTATCGTACATATCTTACAAAAAGTTATGCAACCTTGACTCATACTATATTATGTATAGCCAGCCATACAACCTCTGGCTACTGCAACTTTGGTTAAGTTTAGGGTGAGGTTTGGTCATGGTTAAAAAAAAACCCCTGCTGTTTTCACTGCTGAAAACTTCCTTGTATCTGTCGTGTATACGCCCATCTACCACCCACCCTTCACTTTCCAACATGCTATTAAACTACTTGTTTGACCTCTGCCTCCTTTCACTCGAAGTGTACGATATCTGATTAAATTACACTGCCTTACTTTTCGTAACTATGTGTGAGAACAGGTTGAGTATTGCTGTGGATGAATTTTCCAATCAAACCACGTAGGGCATTTGGTGATCATTTATCATCCGTGGCAGGTTATGTAATGAAAGCATAGTGGAATGATTATTAGAGCGTTACATGACTACAAACTGTGTCAGTACTTTGTAGAACAAAATCATTATAGTACATTGACACAGAGGCACAGAGGCCAGGATTTACTTCCAGGGTTGTGTTTACTCAGATGTTCCACCATGACCCATGAAGCTCTGCTGAACACATTCTCACGCCCACTAGCCAGACAGACCTGTGATTCAACCACACACACCGTTGTGGGCTATTTACCTCATGGCATGATGGAAGAGAATGTAAGTGAATCTACATTTGGTGGAAAACGATCTTGCATGATGACAGTCATTTCACTTTGCAGCATTCAGTCTGAAATCGTATTCTCCTGAGACTCCTGAGTATTTTTAAGTTAGTATAAAATCATATCATTCTAGAAATGCTTAGGCTACAGTAGCTGAGACTACAAATACACAGACAGTGCATCTAGTCTATATTCTTTATTATCCTCCATTTACTGATTTGAAGAAAGTACTTTTGCCTCAACCGCAGTTAACAAAACTCCAGTTGCTGCATCAGAAAAATTCTTCTTGCTTCTCTTTGTCGAGTGCCATTCCCTTCAGCATTTAAAAGGGAAGGCTGTTATCATACATGGGTAATTACATTTCGGTCTGTGTGGCCCACGAGGCTGTAACCTGCCCACAGCTTTGCCAGCAGCCTTTGCTGCTTTCTTAGCCAGTTCTTCTGCTGCTTCCTGGTGGACTTCAGCCTTTGTTTGTTGGTGTCTATTGAAGGGGCAGTTTAGGCTGTATGGTCCTTGTCTAGTGAATTAGTCTTAATGTTGTGTTTTTATGGTGTGTGTGTGTGTGTGTGTGTGTGTGACAGAAGATGACACATTCATGCACACAGGCATGCATGAATGTGTCATCATTGATTTGGAAATTTCTGGTTAATGATGCTGAGGAGACAACAGGGGAAATCTGTTGTGAAGGAGGAAGGATGCCTAACAGCATGTTAATAATGTTTTGACAGGGTATTCTGTAATACACTTGATTTCTGGGAGTGTTGGTCCCAGGTTGTTTGTACATTAAATAACATTGTGTTTTGGGAAACGTTTGATTTATGTGTCTAAGGGTGTTTGTACAATGGATACCAATACCATTTTGGCAGTACACTGCATTTATGATAGTATGTATCCCAGGGTGCTCATGTATCTGGTTGTGTGTGTGGGTGTGTGTGATTCTGATTCTTTTTCTGTTTCCACCAACTATTCAAGACGGCCCTATTTTCCTGCTGTTGTACAAGAGGTTGGATTTAGGAGGAATATGTTCCCCGCAATGGCGCACTGACATTTTTGTAATGGATGAGGAGAGCCCAGACCGGCTGCATCTCCCAAGAGGAAATGATGTTCATGTTTGGGAGGTGCAGAGTCGCAAGAAGAAGAAATATACAGCACCCTCTATACTGATAAGAGCAGATAATGTCCCTTTTTAAGTCAAATTCTTTCCTGTCACCATGTTTTCTGCGCAGAATGCAGCGCACCGACAGTTTTATGTTGGAATACAGCGATTCACTCAATAACCACATGTGCAGATACAACTAGCTTTGCAGTACAATAAAATGTGTTTCCATTATTTTGTCAGTCGCCTATTATGTTTTACTTTAGTGATTATAAAGACTGCATCCAGTTAGTCATTGGCTACATTCACCAGTGACTATTGCCAATACTGGGAGTAGGGCTATAGAGGGTTTTGCATGATTGCATGAACTGACAACTCCCCATAATAATCAGGTTTTCATGGCTGATTATCCAGAGAGACATTTGTGTACCTATGTTGGTGTTAGTTGCGCAAGATTTAATCAAGGTACCCACACTGGCGCAATCGCTGCAGCTCATCCCTCAAATTATAGGCTGCAGACATATACAGTACCTGTCCTGGCGCCTCCAGACGGCTATAGAGATTTCATCCACCAAAACTTCTCATATATCCTTCAAGCAATTGTGGATGACACATAATGGTAAGTATCACTCCCTAATCTAGCCCTGTGCTAGCCCAGTGTCTATTAAGGCAATGAAAGAGTACTCCACATGTGTTGCTGCAATTATGCTTACTTCAATTAAGAGTAGGGTGTTACAACACTCTTGTGGAGTCCTGGGGCATGTTCCCCCGTTGGAAATGTCATGATTTTAATGCATTTTTAGAGAGAATTTCAAGGTTAAATTTCAAGGTAATTTTCAATTTAATTTTTATAAGGAAAAGGCATATTCACATTTGGATTTCCAATAGAGTCCGTGCATGAGGTTACTGCAGCGTGTCGTTAAGATGTCGGACTGGGGGAGGGGGACGTTAAGATGTCATTTCATTGGTTGAGTGGGTTGCTTCAGCGCCCCAAATGTTGTACAATGCACAAGAATAGGGCCCACAGTAACACTCAGCTCAGCTGTAACCAGGTATAGTCTGGACTACATCCATAAAAGCATTCCCTATGGTCTGTCTGCTTGTCCAAGAACATAAATGGTGCTATAACTCAGCCACATATAATTACACTCCTGAGATTCTCTGAGCTTTAAAGTGCTACGGTTGTGGTTTTCTTACCACAAAATCTGAAAAGAAGGGAGCTGGGTAGAAAAATGCACATATGTGTGGAAATTCTCCAAGATGCACAGGAACAGAACAGTCTCCTTGCAGACAATAAAGGTGTAACAGTCTTGTCCTCTAATGAAGAGTGCATGAAGTGACATCACGGATTATGAATGTGATGGCAGTGTCGGTAGCCTCAGCGCCACATAACGAAACAGCCATAATAATGCTATCGTGCACTAATTAGCGTTCCCTCTGTAGCATCCACTTGAAGGGAGGAAAGTATGCAGGCATAAGAGACACAGTTTAGCAGAATGAGTCATGAGCCAGCCGGCAGCAGACTGAGCTTGTTTCATCATATTGCATTGCAAAACATTTTCGTAACTTCTTAATTCCTGCAAGCAAAGTTTCTTGTAATGCAGTTAGACAAGAATATTATATGCAAGATAGTTTTGTCCTGTCCTCATTCTGACACGAGTATCTTGCACTTGAAGTCATCATGTTAGTGAAAGGTGGAGGGACTGGCCATGTGAACTTGCACTGATAAGCATGAAGCACTTACCACCGCCGCCGGTCGAACTGTAAGGAATATAGTTTCTTATCAGAAGTGCAAACCAGACAAAGCCTCCCCGGAGTGATGTCCATTTGAAAGGCTTACCAAAAAACAGATTCCCAATTTTATGCGCCGCCGTGTCCCTCGTGTCACCGCGGCTTTGGTCTACTGTGTTTCTCCTCCCTACAGTATGTCACCGCATGCCTCTGTCCTTCTATAATTGAGTATCACCAGGGCTCAATCCCAATCCTCCTTTTACCCCCGGTGCTCTGCATGACAAGCTTTGACAAGTAATTCATAGTTTGTGTGAGTGGTGCCATGAATTGCTTTACGGTAATCTGCCCTCAGGGAGCCGGCGTAACCTTTTGTTACGATGGTAGAATACTATATCTTATGGCCCGGCCCAGGTTCAGTTTCTTTATGTCCAGGCAGATATGAGTATTTGAGTGGATTCCACTTAAAGTACCGGACACAGTAGCAGATGTGCACTATATTTAATAGGTTTCACAGAAGGAGAAGAATGGTAATCCGCAAAATCGTATTGTATGGGCTGAACAGTAGCCTGTTTATTGAGATGCATCATTCTTGCAATAGTGATGCTAGGATCAGTGACATGTCAGTATCAATCTTAAAGGAAAGAAAAAAACACATACAACTCCCACTTCTGATAAGTTGGGACATTTACTGCATGTTATACTGTTCTTAATTATAGCTCTATCAAATTACTTTTACGGCTTAGCACAGCATATCATATCGCAGCCCTATCTGAAGTCATTCGTTTTCTGAAGTCTCTCAAAAGTCACTTTGAGTACACGTCATACAAAAATCCAGCATCTTCTGAAAAGAAAAGTGTGGGAGGAGCCGTCTGATCTCATGCTGCTGATATCAATATAACATTCTGAAAGCACAATTTGACTATGTGAGCCGTAATCTGATGATAAGACGGTGCAGGTATTAGTGCAGCTGCACTTTTCCAAAACGAGTGAATGAAAATCTATGAAATTTGTCATATCTCCAATTTCAAATGGGGTGATTTGATGGGTGTCTCAAGCCAGTGCTGCTCAATCCCCATCCAGTTCATTGATCACATCAGTCACACTGTTTTTGTCATCAGTGTGAAGACACCGGTTTCCTCCTCCAACAGCGGTCAGAAGTGCAACAGTGCCATCTAGTCAGAGGCACAACCTGAGCGTCTCCACATGAGGGAGAGGGAGCCTTCCTCACTGTCCGGGTGCAGAAGCAACATTCACCTCTGATGATTACGATCGATTGACTAGTCTCACTAATATGAATGCAGAGAAGATCACGTCAGCATGCTGTGGAATAATTGTCATAAATATGTTAGGCATGACTTCTTTGTTTTTGCTGTTAAATGGTACGTTTTATTAAAAATGTTACACACCCACAAAAAGGCTTTATTGAGACTGACAGATCCTAATTAATCTCAGTTCATCTCTTCACAGTTTATTTCCTCAGTCGACTTGACATGCAAACGATGTCTTCCCAGCATGCCTTGCGCCGCTCTGACAATGAGTCATCAGAGCATCACCAGGAGAGCAAACAAACAAACAACTTCAGCTCTGGAGAAAAAATAGAACAGTTTGTCTTCAAATTGCCCGTCGTCGTGATTCAAAACAAACATAAACCAACCTGTCTAACTTCAAATGGGAATTTGCAAGTTTTTTCTTTTTTCTTTACCTCCCTTGTTTGGTTAAAGATGTCCCGAGGCTGATTTGCACAAAGTGCTTCATCACCTCCTGAGCGATTTTGCTCATGCTGAAGGATGGTGTGTCAAGTGTTAGTGGTACCGCTGGCTGTTTCTACCTTGAGGTCTCCAGCAGTGACACCTGGGATCATAAAGTTCAGTTAAATTATATGATGTGTCACTATAAGACAATGCAGCAACAGAACTTGTACCCTTGTTGCCAGCGATAAGCCTCTCCCACTATCTCTAACATAGGCAGGGCATAAATAATAAACCCGCAGTATAAATGCCCTTAAAGTGACACAGTACGATTATGCATCTTTTTACTGAACAATGTCACCAAGAGGGAAGGTCCCGGCGAGAGAGAGGCTTTGTTGAAGTTAAAAGTCTGGCTCAGGCAGAAGAAAAGACACAAAAGATAAGAAGAGTCCACGTGGCGATAAGCGTTCAGAGTTTGCTGGGGGGGCTTTTATATAGTCCAGGGAAAAAGGAAATACTCAAGCATAGGAAGCAATTTTTTTTCCCGGGGTGTTATTTCAGCGTAGAGCCATCTCCTTTGACAATCAGTCAGATACTATTTTTCCCTCTTTCTGAGCGTTTCTTTCCTATTACTCCACAAAGAAAACACGACAGAGCAAATCATTTGAACGATGTTCGTCTCCGTGCTTCAACTGACAAATCCCCATTTTTGCAAAACATAGATTTCTATGAATATTGTATTGCGTGAGGTTAGCGAGGTCAATGAGGTGAATGGTGCTTGACCGCCGTGCACGTTTGAGTTTATCCAATAGGTTTTGAAAGCTTGGTAGGATTGTGTCAACCCATAGAGGAGCATGGAATCCTTCAGTTGAAGTTAAAAGACAAATTGGAGACGAGCAGATTTTCACACGACAGCAGTGATATTCTGAAGACCTCATGTTTGAGTGAGAGTGATTTGAAACACCCAGTGGCTTTCGAGGAAGACTATCGATTAACAGATCAGGAAGTAGTCCTTCACTGTGGCTGGCTCTCTCACTGCTGCAGAGGGAAGACGAGTGGAAAGATGAACAGACTGATAAAATTGCCTTTACTCACAGGCTGTGTCAAGTAGCTTCTCTGTTTCAAGTCAATGTCACTTAGATTGATACACAATGGAGTGAAGGCTGTTTTTAAACTAGCATGGGTGCATTATGAAAGCTGGCCATGTGTGTGGTGCATCAGTAGTTTGATGTAGAGGTGTTATTATGAGCTTTGTTGCCAGTTTTGAAGCACGCCGACCTGTAAGTGAAGCGATCTGAAACTCTCTGCAGGGTGTTGGACAGCAACGAGCCGACGTGAGGGAATGCTTCTCTTTGGTGGTGTGTTTTCTTCCTCCTCTTTTGACCTTCGACCATAAACACAGTCTTTGAATTCAGGTGTCCACTCCTGGCTCGCCCGTCTTCGGGTATCCTGCAAATCTCCAGGAACTGCTTTGTCTAGTTTTCAATGCCACGGTCCTCGACTGCTGTGGAGGTGTGCTCTGACTTCAGTGCCAATCCCGATCCCGGCGCCCCTCTTGTCACAATACAGTCAAAACGAGACAATTTAGGATCTCCAGGTTTCAGGACACAACCTCGTACGTACATAGAGAAGGAATGGATGTGTTTGGATGGTGAAGTTGAGGTCAGTCTGATGGTCACACCAGAAAACAAGGTGCTGCAGATTCTGCTGAGGCCACAGTGTGAGAGACAGCCGAACAGTTCAACCCAAGGCCTCTCCCATATATTGTCAGTAAAGCTGCTGTATCCAATCTGATTCCCTTGTCCCGGGGATTCAGTCTCTGGATCGTCATTCAAATGTGCACGAAATCCCTGCTTTGATGTTAAATCTCCTACACACGGGAGTTGAAAAAGACAATGCACTGAGAGAACAACTAGTGGCGAGATTCAGACCGATACACAAAGACGACATGACATAATTGATGCTGAATAATAGTTTTAATAACCAACCGACACATGGAGGTGGCTGGTTTTGACTGACAGAATGATCCCGTACTGAAACAGAGAGAAATTAAATGAGGTTTTTCTCTTAAGCTCCTTGTGCAAATCTGTCTTATGACTCAGATTGAAAAGGTTTCTTTATTAGAGCCAAATTTGGATAGACAAAGGAAACTGATGCTAAGAGGCCAAGAGACTACAGGTTTGCTGAAAGAAAATGTAATTGTGCATCCACATGGAGTCACATTCTATAATGTCCTATACTCGGCAGTTAATTGACTAGCACCTTATCTTCACTACCCAGACGCTCACCGTTGTAATCAGCCCGGCACCACATGCCAAACAGGTTGATTTTCACAGTGCGGCACAGCTTCGTAGTGCACAGATCTGGGATCAGGTACCTCATTTCTAGCTACTGCACAATTATTTGTCCATAATGTCAAGTGTATCCCAATGACTTCCAGTGTTTTGTTGATGTGAAAACGAGGTTGTAGCGGGCCAAAATCTTTTGGTGGAGCGTAAATTCACACACAACATGTCCACGATGCAAACAGAGACAGAGAACTGTAGATAACGCACAGTAGTTATCACAGAACTGCTGCACTCCACTGCATATCTGACAGATACGATAAAACCCAGGATGCAGTCTCCTGTTATCTACCTGGCTCGGTTCTATCTTGGCTTTCCTGCACTCTAACAAGTTGGTGAGTGTACTTCTCTTTACCGCCGACTCGTCAGCTGAGCGTATGCATAGCCACTTCAATCGCCAGTGGTGTCCAATCACGTGCCGTGGAGGGCCGAGAGTATGCAGGTTTTCACTCCAACCAAAGAGTGGGGCGATGCAACAGGGCCCTGACGCCAAACTAACTCTCATTTACATTTGGTTCTCATATAAAATGTCGTCAATACGTGAGTTGGCTGCCAGAAGTGTTGTTCTTGGGAATCAATTTCCAAAACATGGACGTGTGTTCTCGAACCCCATACTGCGTGGAGAACATTGAGTCTCTGTGTGTCAAATCAGCACTAATGACCTGACCCTGCGTTGTGCCATGAACTCACGACACACCTAATCAAGTGTTTGTACACTGGCGCTCAGGGTGACGAGGGCGCATGGTGGATGACAACTGACCCCCTGCAGGTCTGGAAGCAAGACCGCCTGTTAAGTCTGTACGGGAGGGTAAATTGTCCGGTGTGGGGCTATAGGACATGTGGTTATTTATACTGTACGTCTTCAACCAGGGAGATCGTTTACATGGAAAAGGGTAACAAGCACTAACAAAATTGTTCCATGTTAAAGCTACGCTATAAGACGCAATGTACAAACTCACCCGTTTTATCAGTCTGAATTAAAAAGTGGGGCTGCGTCCCATCCCCACTAATTGAATCCCCGTAGCTCCATCCTATTTGCCCAAATTAAATTCTGGTATCGGTTATGGACACTTCTCCACCCTCAGGCAGTGACGAATCAAAACTCAAGAGTGGAATACTAACAGCAGCGAGCGAGCACCAACGTTAGATCTCCTGCCTCTCTCGTCCCTTTGGTTTCCTTTGGTATGAAGCATCACAGACCGGCTGGGTTGGGAAACTGTGTGCAGTTTACTGGCATCATGTTGCATGATTTCTGGGTATTGAAGTTCAAATTCAGTTATCTCTAGCTGCCATTTGGAACTGCCAACATGTGAAGTTGCCAAGTGCAGCTTTAAGGTCTTAATAGTGAACTCACATTACTCCATCCATTATCCATATATACCCATGAATCCTTACTGTAACACAGCTGTATACCACTGTATCATATGACATCACAGATCACCACAAACACACAATGTTTTCTCATTTTGAAGATAAAGTTTTTTCATGCTGAAAATAAAATAACCACACATATTATTTCATAAGTTTTTGTCAGGAAGGCATTCAGAAAAATATCACTTTTTCAAATGAGAGGAAATGTCTACCAAGCTGCCCATTACCCAGCGATTGAGACTAAATCCTCTTGAGAGTCCAGAAATACTTGGTTTTCTCCTCAAGGTCACATTTTAGTGAGCCAAGCCACTTATCATATGCATGGTTATCTAGCCGCCCTGGTGTTCCCATCTGTTGCTGATCTGTGCCTCTCTCCTCCCCTGAGCTCGTCTATGAAGTTCTGACACTTTTTTAAAAATCTTTATGGATGACTGCTGTCGTGGGCGCCCGGCTGCATTTGCAATTCTAATGAATGCAGATTGGAGTTTTATTTCCTTATTTGCATCCGCCTGGTGACTTTCGGATGACTTTTTTTGGTAAATACATCTAAGTGGGGACAGGATCAGCAAACATGGCGGGGTTAGTTTCCAATCTAACGCGGTTACAGTTCATTCAGTTCATTACAGTTCATCCAGAAGTCATTTTGAAGGGACGCCTTTCAGAGAGGTGACGATGTGTACTGTTTCTTCTGGTTTTGAAAGAGTGGAACGTGTGCTTCAGGCTAGCTACAGTACATCAGTATTAATAAATTGCCGTGACACTGCGATTCCCAACAGATAGTGTTTTGTTTTTTTTATTCAAAGAAATCAGCAGGATCAGAAAAATTGTAGGTTATAGGATAAGTGGTGAAAATGATTGTGACTGTATGGAGCCAGAATGTCAGTCGCCTAATAAAAAAGTTTACTGAAAAGAAATATCCTCTTCTAGAAAAGCCAGGAAGGAATTGCTTCAGTCAAGATGCTATTAAACCAGTGTCAATCAATGTCATGCTGTATAGTGGAAGTCATGCATACGTGAGCACACACACACACACACACACACACACACACACACACACACACACACACACACACACACACACACACACACACTTTAAATAGGGTATTATGAAGAAGTAGGAGCTGTGATGTTTCCCTCAGACGCCTCTGTTCCGGGCTGTCAGTCAGTGCATGGGAGGAGAGGAGGAAACATTTTAATTTCCATTCCCTCTCCTCTTCTGTTGTCTCCTCTGCCGCCTGCAGACAGTTTTGATGTATTGGTGATACAGGGAGCATATAAACCACACCAGGGGCCAGAGTTTGTTCAAGCGGTTCGGCTCAGTCATCAACCAATCAAAACGCTGTGACCCCCCCCCCCCCCCTCCTTTGACTCATCTACTGTGTACGTACACCACCTTACCTCAAACCAGTCGACTCTTACTCATAATATGCTTTGCTCCATGTGTGAATAACTCTATCAATGGCAAAAAAACATGGAGAAAAAAACAGTTTGAATATATATTTGATGTGTTTGATTTATCGTGCTGGAAACTTAAATAAAAAACAAACTCAAAACTAGACACACTGGTTTCCTGACAAGATAAATCAAACACTCCCTGTGTTTTATTTTTTACATATTGAAAATGCATTCAGCTGTTATTATGCCCAGGGCTGATTACACATAGGAGGATCTGGAGAGATGCCTTTGATGTTCAATCCCTCTAATAAAGATCCACTCGAAGACAGCAGTACACAGACAGAGAACATGCAAACTCCACACAGAAAGGCCCGGGAGATAACCCACCTGGGCACCCCTGGGGCGTTGTTGAGTCTGGGGTGCCCAGGTGGGTTATCTCCCGGGCCTTTCTGTGTGGAGTTTGCATGTTCTCCCCGTGCTCACGTGGGTCTCCTCCTGTAAAAAGACCCCATCTAAAAACATGCAACATCCTGTCCTGTCCCTGACCAAGATGAGGACGTACACCTGGAATTGGTCCCCGGGCGCTGGTGTTGGAGGCTGCCCACTGCTCCCTGGCTGTCCGTGGAGGAAGGTCGGCGGGGATGGGAAAAAAGCAGAGACCTCATTCAACTCGGACACCTTACCCTGCATGTGTGTGTGTGTGTGTTGTGTTCGGCGGCCACTTCCCCCCTTGCGTGTGTTGTGTGTGTTGGTGCGTGTGTGCACCCCGAGTTGCAAATAAAGTAATCTTAATCTTAATCTTAATCTTAATCTTAATCTTAATCTTAATCTTAAACACAACAGACGGTGGGGGGCAGCCAGTAGCCTGCTGAGCGGAGACACGCCGAGTGTGTTGGGAAAGCAGTATATACACACACACACACACACACACACAGGCCTTGGTAGTTTCCAAGGGGCTGTTCAAATGGTCAGCAGTGAACCACCACAGCGACGACCGCGAATCACCAAAGATGTCTCCAAATTGTTTAAAAAAAGAAGACAAAAAAAGATTTTGACAGACAGATTACCTCTCTGAGTACACATCAAGCAGTGCCTCCTCCACACTGCGTAGCCACCGGTGACAGCTGACATCTGAAGCCACCAAAAGCCTGTGAAAGTAGAGTATACAAAGCAATAGCTGGCACCTGCAGCCTAGATGTTGAGATGAGCACATTGGTAAACATTTACACTTGAACAAGCAATGGCTGATGCTGCCATCCAATAGAGGTACACGCTGCTTGACGGGATGCAGTACGGTGGCGCCCTCCAGTGGACAATGCGACGATGGTGGCCAAGTGCTGGCTGATGTGTTTGTGGACCCTCTAATAACATCGGTTTATCTCCCACTTACTGGAAGTAGTTTGTATGTATGCCTAAAACTATATTACTTACGGAAGCCGAGAACGGCCATGCTTGCACTTTTTTTTTAATGCCGTTATATCGAGATCACGAGTTAATTATGCCGTTATCTCGAGAAAACGAGCTTTGTTATCTCGAGATAACGAGTTAATTATTTCGTGATCTCGAGATAACAAAGCTCGTTTTCTCGTGATAACGGGTTAATTTATCTCGTTATCTCGAGAAAACAAAATGCCGATTTCCATTACAACACGGGTCTGTACACGTAGCCTACTGTACGCGAGCTGCGGAAGAGTAGATTAATATGTAGTCTAACAGGCAAAAATGAGTCGAATTGACTGACTGACAGCAGTTAACATTAGTTTGCTAACGTGTTTTCCACACAGTGTAATTCATACATTTGAGTATAAGTTTGGACGCCACCATTCTGTTTAAATTCGCAAGAGTGGACCATGACGTACACACACTGCTCTGTGGGGTGGGTTTGGGAGTTGATCAATGGGAGGGATGCGATAAGGGGTACTCCTTGATCTGACATTTTCAGCTTAAATCAGTTGCTACATTTGTCAAGACGCCATCTATGCATGCTAGCATGACACTCCTGATCTCTGATAAACAATATAAGTAATCAGAGGAAACGAGTCCGACCTTTTGTTTTCTCGTGATAACGGGTTAATGTATCTCGTTATCTCGAGAAAACAAAAAGCCGTTTTCTCGAGATAACGAGATAATCAACTCGTTATCACGAGAAAACGGGCTTTGTTATCTCGAGATCACGGCATAATTAACTCGTGATCTCGATATAACGGCATTAAAAAAAAGAGTGCAATCATGGCCGTTCTCGGCTTCCGTAATTACTTTATATTACTATTTTACTTTATTATTGGAGTAAAGCCATTTTAAACAGGATACTGTTTAAAGTGATGACAATACTTTTTTTTTCCTGACAAATTCTACTGTGTTATTTGACACTGAACAAGTGAAACAGAGAAACCAGGCAGAAAAGGATCCCAGGATGAGGAGTGTCTTGTTTATTGAGCGTTTTAACCAGAAGAGGATGCTGCTCTCTCACTCATGAAGCAGTAGAAAAGAAATAGCCCTAGTCCACTACGGCTGGGGTTAAGAGAAGACTACATCTGCAGTCTCTAAATGTTTGCCTCACAGCAATGGGAAAAGCACTGAGAAAGAAGAGAGAATCAAAACTACAGTCACACCGTCTTAATTTAAAAAAAAAGTTGGACAGCATGTTAAGGTTTGACAGGTTCTTTTGTTTAGAGGAAAATGATCTGTTTTGTATTCTGGAAGGTTTATTTAACTGATAAATTGAAATGGTCTTGGTACAATATCAAGTATATACTTTGCAAAATGTAATTTATGTATAATTCAAACTTGTTGCTTTCCATTTTGATGTTTTCATTGTTTTCTTTGCACCATTTCAACCATTGATTTTAGGAGAAGCAGTTAACTTTTCCTTTTCTCTTCTTTTTTGTCCAGAGAAATGGTTTGGGCGGTCCCAAGAATAGAGGGCGGGTGGCATTTAGATGCTTCACGTTTCTCGTTTTGTTGCCAGAGGGGTTTGAGGTGAAGTGTTGGTATGATTCTCTCAAAATAGGTTTAAAAGCTGTAATAGGCAGGTAGGAATAACTACAGTTTAGATCGCCGTAGTCTCTGAGACAGACTACAGTCTAGACTAGTTATTATGACTGTAAACTCATGGTTTTCTCCCCCAACATGGCTGCGTGTTGAATGGCGTACATCTCTATCTATTGTCATGACTGTGCCAGCATGTCTTTTCTGTTGAGCAGACTGGTCAAATTCAGCAATTTGAACATTCTCACTTGGTAGAAAAGCTGTACAAGTTCATGGGAAAGGTGTGTGCTTCTCACCACTGAAGATGGTCGAGATGCATATGGTCATTTATACTCACATATGATCCCATCGTGCACTGCCACCAGGCCAGCAACATATTCAGATGCATTCAGTATGTACATGTGGCACCTAGAAGTTCATTTCATTGTGTGAACCTTTCAAGTCACTAAGCATGTGAAACAACAGGGATGTACAGTGTCCATCCCTGAGCCAAAAATGGAGTAAATACAGGTTGTGTTTGATGCAGAATATCCCCTTGTAATAGTCTTGATAATCATAAATGTTACTATTTCTATAAAAGGTCATGTGGTGACTTATATTCCTGTTAGCTTTGATAAACACAGTAAGCTTATGTAACATAATTACACCTGGAGATACATTAGATACTGGCATGGTTAGATAGGGAGAAGAGATGGAATTTCACATTCAACATTTGTGTTCATTTTAATTAATTTATTATATTAAAATAAATATTGCAACTTAAAGATCATGATGAAAATGTTATTCTTGACTGACAGTCGTGCCCAATCATAGAGTGGCTTTCCAAACGTCCCGTTCAAATAAAGCCTTGAGTTCAGCAGAAGCTCAGTCTAAGTCTTTACCAAACATGTCAAATTGTGTGAATGGAGGCTTATGGGACCCAGCACTGCGTCTGTGTGACGGTCTTGACAAAATGAGAGAGTACAACTCGAAGTGCAGTAGCTCAACAGTTGTCGCCCCCCCCCCCCCCTTCATGCGCTGCAGTGTGGTCACCAAGCTGGCAGTTAAGTTACACAGGAAGCAACTCGACTGGACTGAACCTCCTTCCGTCCCTGCAAGAACCACATCATATAGCAAGTCTGTGCCAAGGGCTGAACTACTGGAAGACGGGGGAAGAAAGAAAGAAAGAAAGAAAGAAAGAGAGAGAGATGGAGTGTCAAATAGATAGGGAAGGAGAAGATTGAGAGATAGAGGTGTCAGAGAGAGGGAGGGAGAAAGAGACAGACAGAGAGAGAGAGAGACAGAAATGAAAAAATTGCAGTGAGTAGAGTGAGGGAATGAGGAAGAGACGGAGGAGAGAGACTCGGCGAAGGGAGAGAGACAGGGAGGGGAGAGAGAGAGAGAGAAAGAATAGCAGAGACAACGTGGCAGGAGGTTTGTCCAATGTAGCCCTTGGATGGGACGATAGGTCTCAGGGTTCATTCGAGGATGAGCGCTGGATGGAAGTACCGTGTGGCCGTTCATGTGTGTGTGCTGTAACCAAACAACCATTAGCGCTCCGACCCCCACAACGGCTGTTTCATTATTACACCTGCCATTTTTCAAAGCTCACGGAGACATTTTCTATCATGCAGTTTGGTTTTCACTATCTACTTGATGCCGCACCCCATGGCTGTGGATGAAGTTTAATATCTGCCTCTTATCAAAGTAACTCAGCGTCTTATTAGTACCACAGCAATATAACACGTCCAATCCTCTCTAGTCTCTGTAGAGGCCTCAGCATTTCCCCCTAACAGGCAGACTGTGGCGGACTGGAGGGAGGGTGGGGGGAGGCTTAATTGGATCCAATTAAGCCTCCCCCCACCCTCCCTCCAGTCCGCCACACAGACGTTATCGCAATCAACCATCAGGCTGTTTACCTTCCTGTTTACCTCCAGATAAGGACAAATTGGCATTTGAGTGAATCAAGTCTCCATAAGGTCACTGGATACTGAGGAAGGCTGTTGAACATCAAATGCTAGCAACTCATAACGGTTACTGCCTATAGTGCATGATTCAAACACAATGACCTTTTGTGGCTCAGTGTTCAATCAATCAGATTTATTGATTATTTATTTTTATTTCTAGAACAGAATTCAGAGAAATGTCATATTTTTATGGGATTGCAGTCATAAAAAAGTAGGTTCTTTGCACACCTGAGTATTGTTGGTCACAGCTCTGCAGCAGAAGACTTGGCAGCCCATAAAACAGATGAACAATCGTCTATTTTACTGACAACTGAAAACATTTTATTGAGAAAGTCATTCCAGTGTCCCTGGGAAGACTTGGTTCACTGTGGGACTATAGATACTGCAGAGCAGACAGCTGGTAATTGACAGCTTCACCTCCCTGTGGCCCACCTCTCAGTTTTACACTCTATTACTGGTGCAATGGGGGGGGATGCTCTCAACATGCAATCACAGGCCACGTGTCTGTAAAGGCAAGGCACTCTCACACACACACTTTACGCACAACACAAAAGCAGGCATGTGATTTAGAAGTGTGTGTATGGCTGTATGTGGCGCTTCTGTACAATTAGGCCATTTTGAAAGTGTTACAGTAATGGAGGCACTCAAAGGGTGAACTGGTTTTAGGGGTAAAAGATTGAAGTCTTTGCAGTCTCTGATTCTGTTGCTGTAAATACCTTGATCTTACTAGCAATTATACTTCTGCGCCAAACACCCCCTACAGCAAATATTCAAGGCTTACCAAAAACGCATGACCCAAACTGTTAGACCTATCAGATTTCAGCCAGGAAATCCCTCCACCAATCACAAAGAAACTTAATCCCACTTAGGTAGGTAGGAATGGCAAAGAAGGGAGGGAGTGGGTGAGGAGGGCGTGGGTGCAGGAGGGAGGAAGGAAGGAGTGTGCTTGGGTGGAACGGGGAGGAGTGGGGAAGGGTGGGAATGTGGACGGGCAGGAGAGGAGGGAGGGAGGGAGGGAGGGAGAGAGGGAGGCAGTGAGGAGTGGCTCCAGATGCAGGTTTCTCCTTCTCCACTTTTTTTTTTTTTGGTTCGTTTCCTCCCACCAGTGAAAGTAATGTCATCTTAAGAGAAACGGTCCACCCCCTTTATCACTTCCCCTCATATTGGAGGTGCGTTTTCCCCCCCGAGGGTGTCATCCAGTGGGTCCACCCCTTCCACACCCTTGACACCACCTGGGCACTCCAGTCCCACCCCCCCACCCCCCCTCTGACCACCAGGGGAGGGAGAGGAGAGAGAGGGAGTGTGGTGGATCATCCCCAAACACCAACTCCTTGGCTATGGAGATTCCAGCTGAGCTTCATTCCTTTCTTTAAAGTGTAAAAGTCTTCCAGTGTAACTGACAAGTACCACGGGCTGAGACAGTCCAGGAGTGGGAGACGGAGCTCGGGGAGGGTGGACGGAGGGAGGAAGAGAAGAAGAGAAGAGAGGGATGGGGGAGGGGAGAGGCCTGTTTCTTAGACCTTTTTCTTTTTCTTTTTTTTTTTAGATGTCTGTGGAGAATGAATCATGGAGGCCTGCACAGGGGGAGCTCCAGAAGAGAAACACATCTGGTTAGGGGGGAAAAAAGAAAAAAAAAGGAAAAGAATAGAAGTGAGAAAAGAGCAGAGAACATTTTCTCCTTTGTTTAAAACACAAAAGTGTAGGGTTTGTTTGTCCTGTCTCTTGATTGGGTTTCCTTGCCCTACCATCTACCTTCATCAACGGTAAAATGGAGATGGACAAATGAAGGAGTGAAGAGAGAGGGAGGACGGGTTTTGTTGAGTGTGAGGCATACAGAGTGAAAAGAGAAAAAGAGAAAAGTGGAGACACTGAGTTTAACACCATGTTATTCTAAGCTGGAGACGTCCCCCCCTAAATACCGTTTTCCACAATAGGCAAGGCAGGGGCTGGGAAACGCAACCCAAAGCCAGCCAGCTCTCGATTCACTTCGGCTGGTCGGGCTTGTCATTAAGATTTTTCCCTTTCTCTGTTGGAAATGGGTTTGAACCACTCGAAGCAGAGACCGTCTCAAGAGCCCAGCCTAGCCACGTCATCTCCAAGCCTGTGTGAAGAAAATGATCACAGAGCGTCATTACGAAAGAAAGGTTATTGTATCGTAGGTGTAGAGGAGAAAATGCACTGTTTAGTACTGTTTAAAAATAGAGCTGTTGTTTTATTTGAGAAAGATAAGGGGGGAAACATCACGTCATCCGTCCAATTTAAAATGATCAATGCACAGAAAATAAGTTCATACCTTGAAATTCAAGAGATATTAACCTAATAAATGCATTTTTTTTCGTGTGATTATTGCCACAGAGGGAGTGGTCAAAAGACGTGGAAGAGGAAAGAGAGGAAGAATGGACGAAAAAGAAAAGGCAGAGAATTCCAGACATCTTGGAAGAAACCCAGATCTTTGAGGCTGAAGGCAAGAGAGAACTGGGCTGGATTTAGAGCTCAGACAACATGCTGGAAAACTGCATCTCGCTCTCTATCTCTCTCTCTATCTCTCTCTCTCTCTCTCTCTCTCTATCTCGCTCTCTCTGTCTCTCTCTCTCTCTCTCTCTCTCTTGCTCAGCAGTTGTTCCTCTACCTTGAGAACTAGTTAAAGTTTCATTGTTAAAATACCTATAAGTGCTCAATACATTATAACCTATGAACCACTGTGAAAATCAAACCGGTCAGAAAAAGTCTGTTCCATTGATCCTTCAGTGTGTCCTCTTCCCCTGCTCACTGCAGAACTGACAACGTTTCTATCACAAAAGTTGAAAAAGTAGAAGAGATACCAGTTGGTTAAACTTTTCAGCTTTTTTAACGGCAACCAAGAATATTTCAAAATACTTAAAGGAGTAACCTGCAACATTTTCATGTAAGTAAATATCGGTTTTGCTACTCTGTTGATTGATATAAGACAGTAGTGATTCCACCTATAGCTTCTTAACATGTATTGGTCCTTTAGTCTGCACTCTTGCCCCTGGTCATCACATTATTGGGAACATTTCCGTTTGAGATTAGATCCATGGAGGAGCAAGGGGAGGAGAGACGGAGAAAGTAGTAGGGGGTGAAGAGGGGGAGAAAAAGGAAAGGTGGGGAGACACGTCTATGGTGACAACAGTTCAGAGGGTCAATTCTTACCCTCGTCTCTCTCACAGATCTAAAACACACTGAAGATCAGAGGAGTCTAACCAGAGAGTGTGTGGTGTGAACTGCTGTTGAGGAGGGTCCTCATTACAGGGCTACACAGAGTGTGTGTGTGTGTGTGTTGATACTGGGACCCCAGGGAGCTGGCAGAGGAAACACTCCTGATTCCTGCTCAGTGTGGTCATCCTGTCCAACACACACTAAGAAAACACACCAACGTGGCCCCCTCACCGCTGGACAAGCTGCTAGGACATCTAAGACCTTCTACTAGACCTCTTACCTGTGTGTGTGTGTGTGTGTGTGTGTGTGTGTGGGAGGAGGAGGGGTGGAGATCAGCAAGGTGGTTTGCTGGCTCATAAATTACCTGGTAAGAGAAGGAAGATCATCTAGATTATCTACTACGGAGCTGGAATGAGGAAGAGGAGGATATAGCTCTCAAGAAGCATGAGGTGCAGAGGATGGAGTGTCAGAGGGAAGGTTTCAAGCCGACCTCTGATTGGCTGAATCTCAGTTGGATTCCTGAGACTCCCTGATTACACTGTTTTAATTGGTGGCTATCTATCCACTGAGCACTCTCTCAAATCAACTAACTGTTAAACCATCATTCCCTGAAATAAAATATTGTATATTTGTATATTAGTTTTGTTTCAAAATGAGAAAATGAAAAAACCCTTACAAAATGACTAACAGCATAAAACTACGGTGCACTTTTTAATGTATAGTACTTAAGTCCTTTCTGACAGTGATAACACTTACAGACTGGATTCTCTATGTGTTAGAGACATTGGTTGATGGTTGGTTGAGGTATCTGGCATGTTGGGATGTAACTCTTCATTTGGTGGCGACTAACAAGAAATGATGTACAGCATTAATAACACATATATGTATAAGACATAGTGCATTACAGGGGTTGTGGTAGCAACTGGTACAGAGTCAGTCTGGAAAATCTCTATCTTTCTCTCTTTCTTCCTCTCATTCTCTCTCTCTCTCTCACACACACACACACACACACACCGGCCAAGTTTGGGATTATTTCAACATGTCATCAGCCCACCAACACAGAGCTGTGTGACCATATAAACCACGTTCTGCTGCAGACTAATGTCAACATAGGATACACAAAGAAATATACAACACAGATTTTATTTTCAAATCAAGAAATAAGTGTTGCAGATTTCTACTCAATTCAATAGAATTTCAATTATATTTAGTTTAAAGGAGTTCAGAGAAAGCAGAAGGCTCCAGTTAGTCAAAATACTAGCAGGGCAGCTATGCTAGTATACTAATGCTATAGGAACCAGTTGTGATTGGAATGACTCTTAAAATAAAGGTGAACATTTTTCTCAAACACTTCAGTCACATTAGTGAGTTTTGGAGGGAAAAAAAATCATGGTTTAGTGTTTTTTTTGCTTTTGACCCCGAGGGAAAGGAGGGGTCACATTTCACATAGCAAACAGCAAGTCCCAGCACATCTTTACTGACTGACAGCCTGACTAGCCAGCCATATAGTCACAATGTCAACCATACCAGGCTCCATTCATCATGGAGGAGCGGAGAGAGACCGGGGGAGAAAAGGGGAACAAAGGGTTGGTTAGTAGAAGTAACACAGGGATATGGATGAAAAGAAAACAAGTCTTCAGTCAAACATGCAACAAATCCATTCTGAAAAAAACAGTTACTTCAACATTACTCCACATTTCAAATATATGGATGATTACATAGACAGAATTTGTAAACAAAGAGTTTCACTTTTATGGCAGCAATGGTGGATATCCCATTTAGATCAAAACCCTTCATATAGTATAGTTTTATTATTTCCTCAGGTAGATTATAATATGGTGACATTCATGGTGAGATGCAGCTTCAAAGTCCATCCTTCTGTCCTTTAATCCAACAGGAAGATGAGATGAAAAATGTAGCCGGAGGCTATTTCTGATTAGAGACATGAATGAACCTTTCCTCTAATAACACCAATTTCATTTCAAAGGATGATACCGTAGTAGTTCTCTTCATTTTGGTCTTCCTCCATAAAAAATATTAATCAAAGCTGAAAAAAAAGTTTCAAATTCTACCACTTGTAATCCATTTTTTCAGAAATGGTCTGTCAAATACAACCATCATTGCTAAACAAACAAAGGCTGGGTTTAAATGAAGGGGGGGGGGGGGGGGATCACCTGGAGGGAAATGTTTCTACTTAACCCATAGACTCCCGCTCAGCAGTGGCAGGAAACTGATCAACCACAAAATTGTGAAAGTCAACATGTAGGTAGGAAAAGGGCAATATGCAATGTTATTCTATAGACGAGGTACTTTAACTAACAGCACCATTTTAAGTGCCTTTACTTTGAAGGAATCCAACATTAGACATGAGCCACGTTGCACTGATTTGCTGGTAATGTCCCCCAATAGAATAATCTGGAGTCGGAGATGGGTCGGGAAAGAGAGAGCTACTATTAACTTTAAGTTGATAGTGCGATAAGGCAACAGGGGGAACTAATGCAACAACCACTGTCTCTCTCCCCAGGCTGCAGCTGTAACACCAGTCAGAGCCTGTCCTCCACAGCCTGGCTTCCCTCTCCAGTCTCCACACGGCTCCCTGACCCCCGGGCAGCCTGCAGCACAACGCCTGGGTTACGCTGTCCACAGTGACCTCCCAACGCCAGGAGTCGATTTTATTAGACAATACACACTTGGTTTAGTGGAATAGAGAAGATGGAAGACAGAAAGAGAGAGAGAGAGAGAGAGAGAGAGAGAGAGAGGAATTACCTGACTCATGAGCCAGGCAGCACCCTGAGATCTCTTATTTATTTTCAGACTGTGTAGATTTTCACTATTTTTTCACCTCACAAATCTTTACTATATTTTTACTTTAATTCTTCTAGCGTTGTGTTTAATGTGCCCTATTTGCTCTATTCTTTCTTATATGCTATTTTTTCTTGCTGTATACAATCATTTGCTGCTGCAACGACCCAATTTACCTACTGGGATCATCATCATCATCATCCTCATCATCAGTCCTATCCTAGCTATAACCCTATCCCTAACCTTCACCCTATCCTACAGTAGCACATCAGCCTTCTCCCAACTCAAGTCCTTTTGCCGTTCTTTCATAAATTTTATTAAGTTGCGAGTATCAGAAAAGCATTTAATAACACATGACAAAATGCTGCACCCTAAACAACACTTTTTTCTCCATTACGACCATTTTGCTGGGTTATAAAAATGAGGTTGGAGCCTGAAAACACCGATTAGAGGTATAAACTGTTGGCTGGACGTCCTGAGACAGGACTCCAGCCTGATGATTATAGCTGGAGGTTTGCAAAGTAATGGTATGCTGCTGTCACCAGACCCTCCTCGATCATATCAGTTATTTATTAGATTGCCAGTTGTGTTTCCTTATCTGCCCTCTTTCCTGCTGCAGTGTGTGTGTGTGTGTGTGTGTGTGTGTGTGTGTGTGTGTGAGAGAGAGAGAGAGAGAGAGAGAGACCCTGCAGTACATCCTAAGTTAAACAGGAATTTAGCAATGAGCTTGATGGAGGAGGCACAGGAAAAAAATGCAGGAAAAAAGACATGTTCTCTTTTTCCCCTCCTCCCTCAGAATACAGCGATGGACACGTGGAAGAATTTTCTGTTCATCTTGAAGTTTGGAGTTCAGGGAGAAAAAAAACAGACAGGCAGAAAGAAAGAAAAAAAGAAACAGAGAAGAGAAAAGAAATTGTTTTAATCCAAGCTCCGCCCCCCCTGCTTTGTGACTGGCTGGAGGAGATCATCTGGTCAACAAACTGAACTGGGTGAAGTGTGGACACACCCTGAAGCTATGAAGAGTGAGTGAGTGTGTGTGTGTGTGTGTGTGTGTGTGCGTGTGTGTGTGTGTGTGTGTGTGTGTTTGCGTGTGAAAGAGAGTGACAGAGAAACATTCAAAAGACACAGAGAGAGAAGAAAAACAGAGACAGAATAAGAAAAAGAAACAGAGAGAGAGAGAGAGAGAGAGAGAGAGAGAGAGAGACAAACTGGAAAACTATTTTTCCTCTCCCAACTGTCAATTAAAGTTTTGAAATGTCACAAAAATAGAAGGCAAATTAGGAGAGTTTCCATCTGCTTGGTTGAATCGAGTGAATAGGCTCCTTGAACGTAATAAAACACAAAAACAAAAAGAAATGTCTACGTCATTTCCACCTCAAGCAAGCAAGCATCAAAAGTTTTGGAGATACTGAGGAAATTTTGTTGAAATTTGCCATTTTTCATTTTACCTTTCTGATCCGATACGTGGCTGGAAACCCAGCTACAGAAAAGTAGGAGGAGAGATCGCAAACGAGAAGGAAAGGCAGGGAGAGAGGACAAGCCCATGCCTATCCCACTGCCCCATGTAAACCCTGGAATGACTGGGAGCCACAGGAGTCAGGGCCACTACGACTCTTCACATGAGCAGCCAAGGTGGTCCCATGAATTAACCCTTCCTGACATTACGAGAGTGGCGTTCAGCTTTCCTGGCCACGCCCCACATCCTCTTGTTCTCTGGCCAGTGCAGGCTGCAAGAAATGTGAACCTCAAAATGATCACGCAGCAAAGTGCACATGATCAAAATACACTGACATTTTGGGTGTTTACATCTGAAGTGCTGAAAGACAAAAGCAAGCTAAACTGAATGGGATTTATTAGTATTATATATAAATCATGGTCGCTCTGTGGCTTTACAATGTATTGGTGGTACTGTAGATTTATCCATGTGAGACAGAGAACACTCTGAGACAAATCCATGCCTCATTTCTGTGTTCTTTTCAGTTCAGTCTGTTATGGCGGACATGAATAAGTTTTTCCCTTTGCAAAGTTGGATTACAATCCAAGACTCATTCATTCATATCCTGGAGTTGCTCTGCCGACAGTGAATGTGACACCCACTTCCTGGACACAGTGATAGCACCCATTGTGATTTTAGAGGAAAATGCGTACCTTTTATGTTTTGTAACTTTCAGCAGTAAAATGCAGCTCATTGTGATGTCACAGCTGAAAAACCTATCTATGAGGTCACAATCATCACAATCATTGGGATCAGTTTCCCCAGTTTCCATCCCTTATGTGGAAACATTGATTACACTAAGCTCATGATATGTGACTTCTGTAAGAGATGCTGTTTTATTGTTCTGTGAAAAATTACCCAGTGGTTTTAGTTCAAAAGAGACGAACAGGCGAGCAGATAGACAGACTAACAGACCTCTCTAAACTCTTTCCCTAAAGCTAATAAAATGTGCACTTTACGCAGGCTGAAACCTTGAGTAAAATAGACTCAGATGTGTCGCCCTGTTTCTCATCAGACGTCTGTTTGTCTTTGTGGATAGAGAAACAGAGAGAATGGAAAAGAAACAGAGAGAGGAATCCGGTAACAGAAAATAGGGAATGGAATAGGAGCAAAATAGGGGGAAAGAGAGGAAAAGAGCTGAGGAAAAGAGATAGATTAAGATGAAAAAGAGAGAGAGAGAGAGAGAGAGAGAGAGAGAGAGGTGAGAGAGAAAGTGAAAAAGAAGCAGGGAAGTAGAGGGAGGAAAGGAGAGGAGAAGAGAGGCAGTAGATCTTAACCAGATGCAGAACTTCCACCGTGGACGTCAGCCAGCAGGCATGTACTCATGCCTTAGCTATGTCATGAGCCGCCTTCTCTACCATTACACCTCCTCCCTTCTCTCCCTCTCTCGAACTCTATGAGCCCCACTTTCTCTCTATCTCTCTCTCTCTCTCTCTCTCTCTCTCTCTCTCTCTCTCTCGCTCTGTCTGTTTTCCTCTCTCTATCAACCCCCCGGTCTCTACCTCCCTTCGTCTTTTCTCTTTCCTCTCCCCCCTTCCATCACGTTTTGTAGCCCATGCGCTTATAAACAGACGTCTCGCAAAAAGGGGGGAGGAAAATGGAGTGTGTGTGTGTGTGTGTGTGTGTGTGTGTGTGTGTGTGTGTGTGTGTGTGTGTGTGTGTGTGTGTGTGTGTGTGTGTGTGTGTGTTAGTGATACATATTGATGATAAATTGTTGTGTCTAGTCTTGGCAACAAGTAGAGTGGCAAACTTCATGGAAGTGGCTTTGAGACGCAACAATGACTTTTGTCTGACTGAGTAAGACGTAGTCTGAACAAACACACAGGTCTGCAACTAGCATTCGCTATGATGGTGATTTTCCATAGAGCACTCAGGAGAGAGAGAGAGAAAGCGAGAGAGAGCGAGGGACAGAGAGAGAAAGACATCAAGCGGGGGAGGGAGAGAGAGAGAGCGAGGGGGCGGGACTAGACAAAGGAAACTGGGAAGAAAATAAAACCGTCTGCAATTCTCAAATGGAATTTCTGCCATCATCGGCCAAACCTCCAAATGTAACCAGAAGGGTAGGTCAAAACCCACGCACACACACACACACACACACACACACACACATACACATACACACCCCAAGAAGCCTGGTGGATATAGTGGGCTACATATAGACAAAAACCCATCCTATAGTTAAGTTAGAAAAACGTTCCAGGCCAAAACTAAATCAACTAATTCCAGACTTCTGTAATTGCCACGCACAGGAGGCTTGAAGAAAGTCTCTGCTGCTTCCCAATCCAAGATCAGGCCTAATTCAGAACGCTAGTGTGTTGTTTTCTTTCCCTCAAAGGGGTGGCAGGAGAATATTTGTCACCATAAAACCATTTTCTTCAGGTGAACCCTAGTAAACCAGTCTGAGGCGACAACAAGGGTTCCACCTCATCCAGCAGGTGATGATGTCATCGGACCAGTCCAAACGGCCGGGCTGGTGGGGGGGCGCCGACTTTACTAATGACTGTAATGTGGGAAAGAAGACTCCTGCCACTTTAACAGTCATGTGCCCGACACATGGCTCCGTAAGGATGTAATGTTTTCCAGGTGCCCGGGGGAGGTGGGGGTATACACACACATAAATGCATGTTTGTACAAATACACACACACACACACACACACACACCAATGTGCACGCGTACACAAAGACAGACACACATCCACTGGTCCCAGGGGGGAGTCCCTCAGGATTTACTGACCTTCAGGGTTTACGGGGCTTCTCATCATGGGGTGTCCATCCTCAGCGGAGGCCCTGATGACCCCGATCACCAACCATGACCAAACACCACGGCTTCACACTCCTCTAATGACATACACACACGTACACACAACCAAGCACAACAGCGGTTTGAACACAAAGTTAAGGCATGCTTACGGTGCAGCTACCTATACTGCACAGGCTTGAAAGGAATGCTATCACAGGCACACATGTTCACATAGGCAACATGAAAAAAAAAATTGGGATTAAGTTGATGCAAAAACTTCTCTCACTTGATATGAACTTACACTGTGTGCTAAGAGGCATGTTTTTTTTCTCACAGACTAAACTGAACAATTTGTCCGAAGCCTAGCGGACTAGCAGCTTGTAGGAGTGTGTTGGGCTGCACCGGAAACATAAAGCGTTTCAAGCCGGGCAGCAAGCTCCTGTAGAGTCTGTAACCGAGGGAGTACTAGCATGAAGTCGGAGCAATTTGCCAATTAGCAAGTTAAAAATGATCCGCAGACGTCCTGCTGTTGCTACGGCTTTTATTCTACAACAAATATAGACTTACCTGGAGCTTTTGAATGCGACTGAAACTCTAATAATCAATGTACTATAGTATAATCTATATAATTAAAGGTCTAGTGCTGCTGTATAGTGACTTTTATGAGATATTTTTGTAGGGGATACTTCTTTTTCATGTGAACCTGTGTAGTCTTCAAGCCTACACTATATCAGAATAAAAGCCCTCAACCTGCACTAACCACAAGCCACCATGAGGCCAGACTGTCTGTGCCAAGTAATAGCATTCACATTCTTGGTAAACCACTAGCCTCCAAACAAATTACCTGTACTCAGAGCTGCCCAGCATGAACTCACCTGGGGTTTTCCTGAGGCAACCCATGTCTTCACCATTTTGTGTGCCGTGCCTTTTCCTCCCTCTTGAGTCTCCCTCTTGCTCACATTCCACTCTAATGGATTTATTGTCAACTAAGAATCCAGAGACTACCTTCAGTATTTCATTTAAACTTAAAGCTCGGCTGGCTGTTACCATTTTTATCAACTGTTGTACCTGATGGATATACTAGTACCCTGATCTCAACTATCACATCAGTCAGGTTTAATGTCCTTGCAGTGAGTATTTGCACCAAAGTACTTTTGTCAGTACAAGCGAACCTTTTAAAAATATCATGCTGGAGTTATTAGTGCAACATTTGTTGTCAGATCCAGGTTAAACTCTCAGTGGGGAGGAGGGACTTCATGCTGCGGCATCAGATTGGCCCCCTCCCATGCCATTTAGTAATATTACCCTCAAACCCTTATCGTCTAAAAATAAATGGTGCCCAAATCTGCCTTTTTCTGAGCTTTGAAGTAAAGCAGTGGGAATCCGTATCAAGTGCAAACAGTCATGTCTCTAATCTGTATCTCCAAACTGTATCACAGTACGTGAAACACTTTTTCCCTGCAGTAACTTCAGTTTCCCTGTTTTCTTTTCTTTCCGTTTGGCTCTGCAGTGTTTTCTCTGGACAGTAAACCCTAACATTTGGACTGTGATCCAAAACCATGGATTCAGACAAGCTGTGCTACAGGCAGAGAAGAAAAAGGGGAAAAGAAAAAGAGGAAGACTGAGAGAGAGAGAGAGAGAGAGAGACAGGAGGAAGAGGAGGAGGAGGAGGAGGCAAAATGGTGATGTGGAGCTTGTGAGACAGTGAAATAGTATATACTTAGAGGGAGTTGGATTTTAAGAAAAGGGGAGATCAGGAAGGGCGATGAATATATGTGTGTGTGTGTGTGTGTGTGTGTGTGTGTGTGTGTGTGTGTGTGTGTATGCAGACACTGTATGACAAGAACTCCATTGGCATTCTCTTGGCCTTTCCAACCAAGGTAATGCACTACCTTTGCCCAGAAGCCGCCATTTTGCTTCTTATAATCATTCAGTGCAATAATAATCCTTCTCGGATTCTAGAATCTTAATAAAATACAATACATACAAATAGAAAAATAGAATATTAAAAAGTGTCTCAGTTTAATGAGTTCATCTGAGACAGTTCACATTAATCACAAATATCAACAATAAAGCAAAGTACTGGTCAATCAACACCTTTCCTAGTTGGAATCAGAGGTGATGTTATCCATGTATTGGTTTCCCTTGTGGGACCTTCCGTCTGACTCTTCACCATCCCCTCTTTCAGAAGACCTTTGGGAAATACCTCCTCATCCTCATCATTGGAATCTTCTTCATCCCAGCTCCTCTCTCAGAAGAGGCTGGGGCTCTCCTGGGAGAGGCTGCTGCTCCTTGCCTCCTCAATTCCCTGCGAAGTTCCAGGAGCCACCCTCTTATCCCCTCACTCCCCATGGCCCCCATCCCCATGCCTCGGGGTGGAGCTGTGGCGGGACTCGGGAGCCCTATGGGTCCCTCAACAGTGGAGGGTAATGTAGTCCAAGTCAGTGATGTGTGTGGACAAATGGCCATAGATACCAAGTCAAACTCCTCCAAGTCAAAGCAAAGGGGTCAGAGGTGGTATTAATCTGGTTCCTCTTCCCATTCGAAATATTCATTACCATCATGATCACCATCGTTGTCATCATAATCACCAGAGGATGAAGATGCGGTGAAGGGATATCAATTGAGAAGTAGAACTCATCTCCCCTCTTCTTCTTCACTACCAGTAATGATTGGTGAAGGAGGTGGGTAGTCGACTCTCTCCTAACAAGACAGAGAAAGACGCAGGGAAAGTATCAGTCAGTGTTTTCATAGCACATCCCGGCCCAACGCAATAAGTCTCAGTATAACTATCAGTATCAATATCAATCTCAAATATGCAGAGGACTTCACTATGTTGGCCAAGAAACATGTTACTGATTGCCTTTCATGTTTTCACTGCCTGGCACCACCAGAAACAGAAAGCTCACCAGGTGAATTAACCGAATAAACACCTCAGGCAGACAAGTTTTCGTCATAGTTTGAGTTAGATTTGGTGTGTCACTGGGGATGAAGAGGACACCCCCATGACAGATGGTTCATTGAATTAGGTTAACAGCACCTCCCGTAGCTACACCACTAAGAAACAGCCCCTCCACACCACCACCCACCCTAGCTCTGGGGTGTATTGCTTTTCTCAGACACTGTGGATTCTTGGTGGTTTGTTGTGGTTCTGACTGACGTTGTATGTTATGTTGTTTATTAGGATGCATTTTTTTATACGTTTCCATAAAGATTATACATCTGTGATATTTCTGAAATAAACATTGGGAAAATGTCAGAATGTCAGTGATTGTACGGCATTGTCAATCTTGAAATTGTGGTCCTATAAAGCACACTAGAAAAGAAGATTTAACATTTCAAATTGTCATTTCCACAAGATCAGATAGCCTTGTTCAGCTTTGTTGGGGTCTTGAAACTGTCTTGGATGTGATTGTGATTGCTGGCTCTTTGATAGCAATTGTCTTCCACCCGTGGCTTCAGCTTTCTACTGCAGCAGCCCTCCTCCCACTGGCTGAGCGGGTGGAAAAAATGACACACTCGTAGGCTAAAACACAGACTGAAAAAAAGGAGTTGAGCAACAGTCAAACAAATGGGTTACAATCAAAGGGCCTACGAAAAATCAAATCTATATCTGGGATGGAGATGAACAAGCATGCGCATGCAAAGATAATGCATCAGATCATGACCAATCAAAGCTCAAATTGTCCTACATATTTCTCAGACTAATCAAATGATGTAGATTTGCAAGAAACCAAAAGACTGCCTGTGCTCCATAAACCCTCTGAGACAGCTACCTTCGTCTCCACCACGGTAAAAAAAAACCTCACATCAGAAAACAGCTTCACCTGTGACAGGAGCTCTCTCTCTCTCTATCCTCAGGCCAGAAAGTTTTTACCACAAGCTTTGGTGAAGTTTAAAAGCCAGATTGCCCTCAGCAAGTGTCCACCCAGGTTTTTATGTGGCAGGTGGAGGTTTGATTGGTAGCAGGTGGCAGACAGTTCAAGCTCTCATTTAAACCAGCAAGGCGGGGTGCAATGCATTCCAATTAGCTGCTTGAACTCAACTTGAAAACCCCCTTCAGACAGTAAACACCTCTACTGTGTTTGGTAGTGTTTAGAGATGGCAGCACCTCAGTCATATTGACCTCAATTCTATAAAACAAGTCAGGTATGGGGGGCAGGATAGGGTTAGGGTTAAGTTAGGGTTAAGGTAGTAAGCTAGTCCCTAACCCTACCCCCAGTTGAAATAAACAAGATTAGCAATACTATTTGGTACTTTGAAGATGAGTAGTGCTGTCAGTGCATTGGTCGACTATAAATAAAAATAAAAAACACCAGCACAATGTTGTAACTAAGAGATTCACTGAGAAAGAGTTTCATAAAAATAGAAAGTAATTGGCCTAACGAACCTTCCCTCTGGCTAGTTAGTGTGGCACCCTGTCTTCACAATGTCTAGCAGTTGATACACCCAGAATACTAAATATCAAGAAACCCCTCCCAGCCCTGGAATCAAACCCCGGTCCCCATCGCCAGCGCTGCAGGCGTGTACTTATCTAAGTGCACCCCTGCCACTGTCTACACAGTAGAGAAAATCATTTATTTTGTACCCTCCGGGGCTGGTGTCCTCGTACGCTTGCTAATTTAAATGTACAAAAAGTAAGAAGAAGAAGAAGAAGAAGAAGAAAAAACTTTGCACAATGCTGTCAATCTATGACGGACCTCACCTTGCCGTGGGCGAGGTCTGCATGGCCAGTTCGCAGTGTGTGTCCATGTGTGTGTGAGTGGTCTGGAAATGTAGAGTGACTCAGTGAGTTAGGGACATTCGCTCTTACAGGCTGACCCTTGAATCAACGTTCCCTCTGAGCCAGGGGTGTCCAGTCCTGAGCCATGGAAGAGGCTGCAGGTTTTCATTCCAACCAAACGCCACAGCAACTGATTTCACTTAGTAGATCCTCCTCTCTGGCTAATTCAGATGTGCTAATTCATGGAATCAGCTGGTGTAGTGCTTGGTCAAATAAAAACCTGCATTTGAAATGAAAACATTGCCTTATGCTATCTCCAAGCCCAAACCTAGCTAGTAGGGTTAGGGTGCTTGGTCAGTCTCATTTTAAATCCATCAATGCTTGAGTGGTTTTAAATGCCAATGCCAACAAATGCAAAAGTTTGAGGTTTCAAGCCTTTTTAGGCCTGACTTGGAAGCATTGTAAATTGCTAAATCAATCAGCCAATCACATTTAGTGCCCAAGCTTGTACAGTAAGAAAAACTTTCCTGACTCGAAAAGTCCTGCCTAGCTTTTCTACGTCTCGTTGTGGAGGCCATTTTCCCCCTTGCCATCTGTGAAATCACTCAAGTGGAGAGGAGGTCTGGTGGAGTCATTTTACTTCCTGGTTTGTCAACGGTTGCAGCCGTAAAAGCCATGGAGGCCAGACTCTGGGGTCCTCACAGACAAACACTCAGACTGCTTGAGCAAAACTGAGGAACTCCTAGAAGGTAGATAACTTAAAGAGGCTTTTATTCAACCTAAATGTAGCACAGCCTCAAAACAACCTTTTATTTTGGAGTTCCTCTGTTTACAAGTCAAGGTATTTCAACTTTGCTCTTTCCACCTGAAACTGTCACAGTTCCTCATGACGTCTCCTCACAGTTTCCTTTAATATCCAGATGTGGAATGGGTCCATAATTATGAAACCTCTGTGAATTCATCGGCATCAACGTGGGATTTGTTTTTCATGTTTGGGATCAAGTATGGAATGTCATTGGGCTTTGGGACAGCTGATGAAGGGAAATGTGGAGAGAGAAAAGGAGAGCTCCCACTTGGCAGGATCATCTGAACAGAGAGAATAAGGAAGAACAGGGGGGTAGAGAGAAAAGAGGAGGTTTCATTTTGGGTTAGGGGTTCCCCCTTAACCCTCCTCTCCCTCTGCAGGACGTGGAGGGTTTGAAGTCAGGCATGGAGGGGGTGGGGTGGGGTGTGAGCTTCAAGTGATGGATGGAAGAGTTTTTTCTCCTCAACTTTGACCTCCATAAATTGTGTTGGCCACCTATCATCCTCAATGCATGGACATTGAGGACAGAAGACAGAAACAGAGAGAGAGAGAGAGAGAGAGAGAGAGAGAGAGAGAGAGAGAAAGAACTGGGCATAGCTTTTTCTTTGTCGTCGTGGCTACCTATTATTATACATTGTGCAAACAGAATGGCCCACTCAGTTAGCGTGAGGTGCCGAGGCAGTTGGAAGAGACATTATTGCGGTATGTGGATCTGAGACTGAAGGGAAACAACATTTTCCACAAGCCTATTGGAAAAAAGAACGAGAGAGAGAGAGAGACCTCCCCCATGAAAACTGAGCCAGTGAACATCCATCGTAGACTTTACGGAGGATAAAAAAAAAACAGAAACCAGGGCAATTTGAAAGGGGCGGAGTTACTGAAGGGATACGATGGGAGGAGTCAGACATCTTAAGGGTCTCAGATTTCAGAAACAATATTAATGCAACCTTTTTCCTCACTCGCATTTATTGGGGGGGGCTTTGTCTCTTTTTTGCAGAAAGGGCAGAACATTACAAAGAAACCTGTACGACTCCCACTGGCTCTCTAACGATCTTCAGACTCTCCCAAGGTCCCTCCCCGCGCAATTTGGAACCGCAAATGGATGCAATTTGGCAGCTTTACGGAGTACCCTACAGTGTTAGAAGCTAGTTAGGTAAACCACTCTGTCTTGCTCCTAGTTTGTGTTCTCTCCAAGCTCTCCGTCGTCTTCTAATAAAATGTAGTTACGGATGGAGCGCATTGTCTCTCCTGCCTCTGGTGGTGTGTCGTCCAGGGGGCTCTCAGTGCATTTTGCCAGATGTGTAATGATATACGGCTGTGCTGAACTTGCCCCTCACCAGCTAGGGCTAGAGAGAGAGAGAGAGAGAGAGAGAGAAGAGAGAGAGAGAGAGACGCTCCAGACAGCTGGTCTCACTTAAATGTGTTCCTCATGTGTGCTGTAATATGGAAAAGATTTGAGCGCTCTCCCCTCCGCTCACCGTGCCTGGGCTCAGTTTAACCCTTCGATAGCTAGACTGGGTTTACTAGGCATTCTTCTGCAGGCCCCTTCCCTCTACAGCACGCACCGACACTCTGGACACGGTAGTCAATGATTCCATGTAACGTGTCCATCCAACATCCACTAACCGCTTACACAGATAACGGCACAGATCGCCTCGTGAACACAAGTCAAACTATTTCTACCCATAAGAATTCCAGGTGAACACAAGCTGCCAGCATCACAGCCCACTGGTGATCCACAACTCAGCAGTAAAAGAAAGACACCAGTCTAAACATGAGGCTGTTCATGTCATTCAGAGGTCAACAGATCTACTGATGGGTTTCAGATCATTCAGCCTTATTAAACTAAATACTTGAAACAGGGAGGATCAGGCTGGGGCGGGGGTTATTTGAGTGTTTTTATTGTTTTCTTCATTCTTATCCCTTTGTGACTTATGATGAAGATCTCTCAAGGGAACCACTTCTATTGGTTCCATTCCACTCACAAATTCCACTCACAAAAAGGGGATTACTATTTGTCTTACTTATAAACAAGTTTGAAAAGGAAAAAGGTCATTTCATTTCATTTAAAATGGCATGCACAAACACTAACTCACACACCATGATTGGCTAATCATGGTGGATGATGATAATAACACTATTCAGATTACAATCTGTGAACAACTCTGGATTATCTACTTTTAAAGCAGGTAGTCAGTAATCTGTACTGGATTACATTTTGAAAGTAATTTTGCCAGCACTGCTGATCCTCAATCTGAGAAGAGACCGACATGCTCGTCCCCGATGACAAACTGGTTGATCTTTCTGACACCAGACACATCATAACCTCATGTGGATTTATCATTTTGTAACCTGAGTACCATCCCTCTGAGTTTCATCCATGCACCCAGCGAGTCTTCACAAGTCCACCAAGACAGCAGACCAGGATTGAAAGCCTGTGAAATGATTCTCGTATTTATTCAGCCTGTCTAAAATAAAGGCCCTAGCTGAACGGTTTCTTGCTCAACGCTATTATGAGTTGGACTTTTTTTTCTCTCTCAAACCACGGCCCAGCTCTAGCCCGCAATTAACTGCTCGCCGTGGACTCCGGTGACATTGTGTGGAGATATTTCTGTCACGTTTATTATGCCTTTGCTGACCAGACTGTGAGTCATGTGGACACGCAGGCAAATCTAACCATGTGTTATCCCCGACCAAGGGAGGTTCCCGACTTTGATTTTCATCCTCTTGCCTCCTCCTTTTTTTTGTGACTCTCACGTTCTTTCTCATAGTTTCGTCTCTCTCGTTGAGAGAAAGGCTTGATATTTCTTCTCATTTTCAAGTAGGAGATTCAAGGATCTAGTCCACCCGTGGTGAATCTACCTCAGCAAGAGGAAAAAGCAGCTGCGCACATTTTCTCTGACTTCATTGTTGTGTGTATCTCCAATGGGAGAAACGCTGTCTCTGACTCAACTCCTCCACCATGTTTGGTTGAGTTTGTTGACATACATTTATACTCTTCCGTGCCCCTGCCTCTCACTCCCACAGCTACACACTTCTACCCATCCCCATCTGAGAGCTTCAATAACCCCACCCCCCTCTGTCTTAGCAGCGAAGGTCTGAACACTCCAGAAATATGTTCCACTGGAAACAGCCTGCAGATGTGGTAGCCTGGAGGAGTGGAGTGAGACAGGGAGAGGAATAGAGAGGGAGAGAGAGAGAGAGAGGCATTGAGAGGGGGAGGGAGAGAGAGAGAGAGAATGGAGCAGAGAAAAGAGATAAAGACAGTGGGGGGGGGGGGTTTGAAAGGATACGAACAAGGTAGGGAATGGAGGGGAAAGAACTGAGAACTGGTTTAGGGGAGGGAGGGAGAGAGAGAGAAAAGGCGATAAACAGAGGGGAGAGTGAGTCGTCACTGACTTGGCCGGGGAGTCGTGTAATTTGAAGCACATAAAGTAAATGAGGGCTCCTTAAAGAGCGTGCGGCCTCTCTCTTTTACTATCCCTCCCTCCGGTCGCTTCCTTCCTGGGTGCTGCAGAGGCAGCAGGGTAAACTCCAGTGGCCCCGGCATTCTGATATGCGCTGAGGCCTGTCGGGCCGGCGAGCCAGCCGAAGCCTTCGACGCAGCTTGCCCTTTTGTGATCGCGCTTACAGGCTCATGCGTGTGCCGGCAACTTCCCAGTTCCCCTTCCACACAAAGAGCAGATTACTCCGGAATATATTCTAGAATGTATTCTAGAATGTATGTATTGTAGAATCCTTCCTTCCTTTCCTTTCCTTCCTTACAGTTCAGGATTAAGGAAGTTCCTTAATCCTGAACTGTAAGGTACCTGGAAAAATCAATATGAATCCATGAAGGTTAACTTTATTTAGAATACTTTTCATGGCATTGTGATAAATGTATTTATTTTGTATCATTGACACACTTTTCCTTGAACCTTTTTCCTGCAGTATTGTCAGATGGAAAGTTCATCGCCACCGTGGCCAGAGCAGAGAAAGAGAAAAGCTGTAATTTGGAAACCTCAGCCGCCCCTGTAGTTGTCTGCTGAGGTGTGTGTGTTTGTGTGTGTGTGTGTGTGTGTGTGTGTGTGTGTGTGTGTGTGCGCGTGCGTGCGAGCGTGAATGGGCGTGTGCTTTCACGTAGTACGTTGTTTTATTTGTGCCGTGTGCACTGTGTCTGAACCGTTTTATCCATCACTTTCTCTCCTCCTTTCAACCCTTTTTTCATCTCGTCTCTTCTCTCTCTTCGCTTCAGTCAGTGAAATGATTATAGGAGTGTTTGCTCCTCCTCTTTAATCACTAACTCTCTCTCTCTCTCTCTCTCTCCATCACCGTACTTCCTCTACAGACAACGGCTGGTGTCCGAGTGTGTGGTCCACATAGCCATACGTATCAGTTCAGAATAAATCAAATATCCTAATTCTAACAAGACTCCAGTCCTCGCCCTTAAAAATGTCTTCCACTCCCTGCAACTTGAAGGAGATGCATCTGTAGAAAGCACCATATTTCAATGCTGTAAACTCTCTGCACAGTTGTGTGGGTTGTAGCTCCACCCAGCCCCTCTCTGAGCAGCACTGCAGTTCACAGGTTCACCCTGTATGTCTCCAAGAGATACCCGACAATGCAGGTACTGTTGCTTCATACCCCACATCACGTCAATGTAAGTGTTATATCTGCTACTTTTTTTATTTATAGCTATGATACGATATTTGATAACATCAGATATGGTATTTTGCTAGAGGTAAGAAGAAGATTTCCATCTGAGTGTACGACAACTGATCAAATCTTGTTTCACACCAATCTGTCTTCGTGTGTTTTTTTCCTTACCGGCTAGTTGGCAGGTGGACAGCCATCCCTGACTATGAGGAGATCACGCTACCCATAATCCTTAGCGCCTGCCTCCGGATCAGGGAGAAATCTGAGACACCGCTGCAATAGAAGCCAACTAGGAGACGGCCAATCAGAGCGCAGCACATCTGGAGGAATCTGTATACAGGCCCAGCTGGCAGCACTGGGAGACAGGCTGGAGGAAACAGACGAGAAGAGAGAGAAGTCAGATTCAAAATGGCTGAGGAAAAACTGAAAAAAAACTTGAGGTCTGAAGGGGAACTGAAAAAAATCTGGTTAGATTTGAAATGTCAGTGCCAAGTCAATGTCTTGAATAAAGGAACTGAAGGGATTAAAGGAACAATGAACTTTGGGGGAAATGTTTTCTCCATTATCATTTGCAATTGTTTCCCAGTGATACATTTAATAAGTTCTAGGATGAAGTAGTTGAACCCATGCACAATAGAGGTAAGGTGCAATCACATTGACAGCAAATCACTTCTAATAGATGGTTAGCGTTGCAGTGGCATGTAAACCAGCTGGTGAACGACAACCAGAAACCAGATCTGAGTCTGTTACCGTGACTGACTGGAGTCTGAAGGGGTAACGTTGCATAAACTAGCTGACCACTCCCAGTGAGGAACTTCTTGACCCATAGGAAAACCTCACATTCCTGGGCTAAGCAGCTGGTCCACCTATACCACCAACAAAAAGCTTTGCAGGCAGGTATTGGAAAATGTATTACCAATAAAATAGTGGCGGCTGCTTTGGGTCATTTTAAAATAAAGTTGAAAATGGGGTTGGGCTATCATAAGATCATATTTCTGTCAGTGAAATATCTTGAGTTTCTGCAGCACGGTCTATCTGCCCTGTGCATGACCTTTTGGTTTCTGGAGTTAAAATGCATTTTGCCACTCTTATAATGTTGCAATGAAAAGCTTATAACTGTAGTAAAGCAGGAGGAGCAGCTATTCACAGTAAAACTGCGTGTTTGAGTGAGCACAATCTGTTTCATGTACAATGCAGTTGAATGTGAGCAACACAAGAATGGGTGATGATGTGGAGCCTTGCGGCCATCTTTGATTTCCTCCGCCGCCTGTCTGCTCGCTCCAGATACTTCAAGGCTTCGGCTCCTCAGCAAACATGACCATGTAACTATGCAGTAGGTGGGAGCTCTGCCATCCTTAAAACACATTTCATCTCACTCGCCCCTCCTCTACCTCCTCCACTATCCCTCCCTTTCTCTCTGGCTCTCTCATTTGACTTTTGGGAGAGTTGGGGTTGTCTGGATAGTACAACGTTTTTTTTTCTGGTGCAGAGGGGAGGAGAGAGAGCAGACCTGTCCATGGAGAGGGGGAAAAAGAAGCCATTTTAGATGGTCAGTATAAGAGAACAGATTGAGGATACAGACCCAATTTCTTAAATAGCTATCATGACAAATGTACTATCTTTCCTATGTTGCAAAGCACTACCTCCAAATAGAGTAGAATAGAATAGAATAGAATAGAATCACCAGGTAACCCTTCATCATCATCTACTGCACTTCATGAAGCTGAAGTTCTATATAGAAGCTCAATGAAGCTCAATGTTCAATGGGGGGGAGGACATATTAGTCTGCACATTTAGCACCAACAAGCAAGAACCACCTCCGCTCATCCCCCTGAAATAAATGAGATAAGTGACAGGAGGTAAATAGATAAAAGACAACTGGAGATTTAAGATGTTATTGAGAGATGAGCCAAATGTGTGGCACATTTCCCTTGTGAAGGAGGAGAAACATCTGCACCGTTTCCCCCGGTTCAATTTGACCAAATCATGAACTGACTGCACTGATTTAATCCCACGTCCACCAGCCTGCTCCCCTCTGAGCCAGGTAGGCCACACCGTAGGCTGTGGTACAGCAAGGCTTAACAAACGCACACACTTCCTGCGTTGATCTTCATTCCACGGTGCAGGAGCAGTATTTACACCTTGGGGGCATTAGTAGTGCAGGAGCCTATAAACTGACAATATGCTCACATACTGTGTTATACATGCACTGAAAGGAAAAATGGGTGTGTCATATATTGAAATGCTATGAGGGTCGCCATGAGTATTAGTGTAGTGGTAGACTAGATGACATGTCTGGTCATGTGGGCAGGTAAGAGCTGCTGAGAGGGAGAGAGAGAGAGAGGATGAAAGAGATGAAATTAGATCTCTCCCTCACGCTTGTCTTTTTCTTTTGTCAGTCCAAGCCCTCTCCGGCAGAATGTGTGTGTTGTAGGTGCACCATTGCATTCCATTTATAGCTTTCACAAAATAAAGACTTAAGTGCTTTTTGTTCATTCTAAATCCAACAATTCACTATTAAACAGTTCACAACTGATCTGGGAACAGAAGACTTTATTTCGGGACAGATAGATAGACCGTTTGATCGTTATGTGGATAAACGAAAATGTGAATATGGCACAAAATCTTTGAGACATTGATGATAACCACATACTACACAAAACAGCAATTTTGACACTAGTAGCCTATGCATTCCGCAGCAATCAAGGAATAAGGTTGGGGTGTGGAAAATGGTTGAAAATGGTCCGGGCGTAAAAAACGGCAACCTAGAAGTAAACTGCAACCTTCACTCCAATAAGTCGACAGCAATTCAAATGACAACCCTACAACTGCTCCCTAAAAGTCCGATGAGCTCGAGGAGAGCCAGGCCTTCTCGGTGCCAACCGATGCCCACCCGTGCCCAACACACCGGGCACATTTTACGCACAGACGCAGGCTTGCGCTCAAGCGTACGGCGCCCGTATCTTTGTACTGACACTCCGGGCTCACTACAGCTCGTAGAAGAGAAAAAATGTAGGCCTTCTTCTCCCTTTTAAACCTCGACGCTGTCCACGTCCTCAAAAAGAATGGATCTAATTAAAACGTTGTACTCGTCATCATCGCCAAAGCTTTGCCAAACGGGTTCTGGTGGAGAGGAGGCTGGGAGATGCAGGACCACATGACTGACTCTGGGCTGCGGAGGGATGGGAGTCAGATTGGGTTTCTCTTCTCCCATTGGCCGGTGGGCTGACTTTTGACACGCAGACCAGGGAACCTCCTGCCGTATAAATAGGCCTGATAGGACTTTATTATTCTAGCATCACGGCAGCAGGTTTCTGCTAAGTTTGGAGTTACCCTTGTCACCACAACTGTATGCCTGCTTAAAGGTGGTTTAAAAACAGGGGCTCAGCGGCACAAGGAGTCTGCATGTCTGTTTAGACATGCTCAGCTTTGTGGATACCCGGATTCTGTTGCTGCTTGCAGTAACTTCATACCTAGCGTCATGTCAATGTAAGTTTGAATATCTGCTCTTTTTCTGTGATGGATATTTTTTGGGGTCCCACTGCTTGAGGATCGCACAGCTGCGTTTTTGCGCTTGGCTTTTGTTGCGGACTTACTTCAAGGTGAACCTGAAGACAGCTCAAAGCCCTGCTGAATAAAACTCAACGGACTGAGCTCATTCAGAGGATTCCTCGTTGTTTTCCAAGGATACAATAATTGTCATTTGATTAGTATGCCAGAGTGAGACGCGCACTGCTGAAAAAAGTATTTCTATCGCTTTGAAAGAAACTTCTAAAGTATTGAGCCTAGTCTCTTTTCGTAACTTTTAGTGCGTTTGGAGTTGTCAAAATAGTCTAAAGCTGGATTTTGTTGTAGACCTCTAGGATGAAAAGTTTGGGGCGTTGTACATATTGTTCCATCCAGACGTCCGGGGAATGAAGTGTTATTCTAGGGAACTGCACTGTTGCCCCCTGGTGGCCAAGGTTGCAAGCATCTTTCTGGCACCAGTTCGATTTTCTCCATGGAGAGACGCAAATCTGGTCATCAAAGATAAAGTAGAAATGGCACGAAATACTTAAAATATTCCAATATTCTCGAGATTAGTTACACTATATGGTCTTCTAGGTGACTTTGTGTGGAGTTCACTCCTGCATAGTTTTACAATATTTAAATGGGAACAAAACTTAGAAAAGATAAGACACGTAAATGTTTTAAGGCAGCTACGCAATTTCAAACTTCCTAGACATTTTGTTTTAAAATAGTTATGTCCTATTTAAAAAAGAAAATGGGCTCACATCATCTAAATGTCCAAGTGCGCCACCTTGTGGTGTAGTCGGGACATGATGTATTCGAGTTCATGGGGAGGTCCCATCAGTGCCAAACCCAGCCAGGACTGAAAGGTCCAAATTTAGAGAAGGTAACTGATGCCCAGCTTCACCAAGGTGCATCACCTGCAGTAAGGCCTAGATGAGTATCCCTCGTGTCTAGTGAGGGATGTAATCATCAGATGACAAATTAAAACTATTGTGAGTCATTTTGAAGTAGGATAAAATAGACATCATTGACTTTATAATGTTATTGTACTACAAGTCAGACTTTTGATCAGCATCGAATCAGACGTCATACTGTCTTTTGGATTTGCACAGCAGCTCTGGATGTGTGTATTATTCCTGTCCCCAGGGCATGCATACCTGTCTGGGCCTGCCAGCAGCTGGGGGCGTTTTAGTCGGGTGGAATGCTATAGAGCATACAGATTCACATTCATTATCTTGTTTGCGCGTTCACATTTCATTTTAATAAATACCCTGAAGCCGAAAGCCCGGAAACAAACATATGCTGTGGAATGTTAGCAAACAAACAATGCGGGCGAGATAATTACTTTTCGACACGACCAAAGAATTTGTCAGACATGGCCAGAGATAAGGTGATGGGTGCAATTACGTTCTAGAGACTGACACGTTGCTTGTGTCCAGGATGATCGTTGAGGCCTGTAGGAACCGATACGCCTCGCTAAAACATTACGCCCCTTTTGGTTTCACAGTGAATATTCTATATGTTGCATTCGTCTTGCATTAGACTTTTATGTGATGCTGTTTGATTCCCTGTTTGAAGGAGTTCACTCTGCAGTGTGTATCATTTTCTAGATTGTTAAATTGAAGATTGTTAAATTTTTCTTACAGAGAAAAAATATGACCATTTCCACTGAACTGTAATCAGGAAGAGTTAGACACAGTGAACAAAAATGTAGATGGCTGGAAATGATATAGTATATATTATATTATTTTTCAGGTTATTGTTTTGCTCTAAAAATTATTATGTTCTAACAGAGTATTCCCTTTTCTCTCCCCACCCTCCTCCTGTCCCTCTTCCTCCTCCTCCTCCTCATCCTTGCAACGCCACAGTGACGGTTAGTAGATGTGCATGAAATCATGAAACCAATATTTATCAAAACAGTTTTACCTTTTCACTTTGTCCTTTTAGTTCCAAATCCTCGGCAGCGTTCCGTGAAACAACCTCTCCCATATGTCCCATCTTGACAATTTGAGCAATCTCAGCGACGGCGGAGCATTTAGGAATTTCTACCCCTGAACTAAGTTATTTCTTCCAGTTTTCTTCCTTCCTGTCCATGAATAGGTGAGGGTCCTATTGGCTAAGGTTAATGTCAATGAAAGCTAAAACCGGTGTACTGAGGCACCCAGGGGGCCTGGTACAAAGGATCCTTTCTGAGGACAGCGAAGCGGGGCAGGGCAGGGGGAGATTGCCCCTAACAGCTGGCTTTTGGTCAGTTTTGCTTCTTCCTCTGCTCATTGGTTTGGATTGGGATTTAGGAAAGGCAAGCTGGTCTCAGATCAGTGTCTTAAGTGGGAACCCTCAACTTAGATAATGCTAAAATGGGAAACTGAAATTTCTACAATGAGTTTCTTTTGATGTAGTGTGAGATAGAGGCCCTTCTGAGTAACAACATAGTTATCAAGTTCTGCTCATAACTGAGATTGCCTCAAATTAAATCCCTAATAGTATGATGTTGGCAGTAGCATTTGGATGTTTTAAAGGAGCACTGTGTGGTTCTGGCATAAACCATGACATGTTTGTTCCATTGTGTACCAATGGACTAAACTGGAAACCTGTCCTCGGGCAGGTTCTTGGGCCTTCTCAGTCTGGTTTTGGTCCAAGACCTCACCGTGGCACCTTTAAGCATCTCGATGCGAATGTGTATTGGATTGTTTCTATCATGTACACATTGCTGTGCTCCGTTTTCATTTGATTACTGTGTTTGCATGAGCATGTTCGATGGGTCATTGCGCACCATAGTATCCATGCATGCTATGTTTTGATCATGGAAACTCATCATGCTTAAGAGAAGGAACGGTTGATATAGACTACATGTTAAATGACACTGTAGAGATAAATCCTCTATTTATTGATGTTGTTCTTATGTGTCATTTAGCATCTAGAGTGTGGCATATGGGAAACATCATAGTTTAGCCTAGCAAAGGTTAGCGGGCATCGTTTTGATGTCTAGTCTAATGAAGTTGATGGAAATGTGTCCTGGCTTGCTTGTCCTCTCGCTGGAAGGTTGTTGACACATTTTATTGACTGATTTGTACCAGATCCTTTTAAAATAATGATAGTAATGTAATTCTGGAGACATCAAATTGATTTCGATTGCTTTTAGATATAGTTAGTGTAGTTCACATGAGAGGCTGCTTAGCTGGAGGCACGTTGTGAGCTGTGGCTTTGTGTTGTGGTCTGACTGAGTAATGTTTCCACCGCAGGGTCCCAGAGGAGACAAAGGACCTCAAGGTGACAGGGTAAGTTGAAGTGAAACTGTTGCCTTTGAGGAAAACCTGAAAACAAGTCATTCCAAATGTGTTGTTGGAGTAGTTACTAGCACGTTGACGTGGTATATACATGTTGCATCTTTGGCACGGTATTTGGTGACGTAAATTGACCTGCCAACCTCAGTAGGCCACGCCCCCTTGTTTACGTCGTCCACAGCCCCATGGTTATATCTTCAGTGTTAATGGCAATAACAGTAATGTGAATGGATATTATAAGTCTCACACTATTTAAGATATTGATCAATACTGAAATATTGATTTATTTTACTGTCAAATGTTATTATATTATATTATATTATATTATATTATATTATACTTTTTAAAAAAAATCCACTGTTGCTGAAAATAAGGCCATGCATTTAGGTTAGCTTTATCTATTTCTATCTATGAAATAGAAGCTGAAACCTCACAGGAAATAAGCCTTTCAGTTCATGCACATTAAAAGAATTCTCTTCATGGTAGCCTCCCCAGCCACTGTGAATAGCTGTTCACTCAACGCTAATGTTTACTGACTACATTGTCCATGTTTTACAGGGTCCTCGGGGCCCAAATGGAAACAATGGCACACCTGGATTACCCGGCCCCTCTGGCCCCCCTGGTCCCCCTGGACTCGGAGGAGTAAGTACAGTTTTTACTCACAAAATAACCAGCAAGGCGCCACTGAGTTGGTTCCACACTTGGTCCAAATGTGTAGATTAAGCTGTATGAAATTGACAAATTGGGAATATGATATTTTATCACTCCAGTATATAATGCTAATAACACAGAATAAGCAGTAATGTGTATATTTGTAGTATTGACTCACATTTAGCACATTCTGGGATGTAGACCAGGCTCTGAGGAGCTCTGATGTGAGACTACCCCCTCCTGCTGCTGCTGTCTCATTCAGCACATTCATTTTTTATTCCATGAACTCCATTGACCTCATTGCCTCATTAATGATGTCATAACCTTGTGAGCTTTGACCTTTTGACCTGACCCCATGACCTCCTGACAGCTGAATCACAGCATTCAGGATTGATAGTGTTTGAGTCTCTCTGAAGCCTAGAGACCCTAAAATCAAGCAGTAGGCCCTGTTGCAGTTTGTAGTGGCTCATATGCACCAATAAATGTCTCACTATTGTAGATAATGGTGTGTTAGAAGAGGTTCTGAGAAACAATGACCAATGAATAGTCACTGAAGTATCTAACTATGTATAACCGTTGGTTCTTTTTGTGCCATTTACAGAACTTTGCTGCTCAGTATGATGGCGCTAAAGCTCCTGATCCCGGTCCTGGACCCATGGTGAGGGTCTCTCTCTCTTTCACACACACACACACACACACACACACACATTTTCAGACAGCCAAACCGGTGGGACCCTTGGTCATTCCCAGTTGCAGAAGATGCAGAGTGGCTAAGCACATCCAAGTCAAACCTTTGTTGGACAGGTGTTCATCTACTGAACCACCGAATGGATTCTACCATGTTCCATGTAGGGAGTTGCAAGAGGATGCTGATTTGGTATTTGGAAATGTCTTCCATGTGAATCAGGGCAACAGAGAATCTTTACTCATAAATAGTTACAGTCCATGATAATATTCTTATATGAATTTAGTCATGTTTTATGGACCAGGAAGACTTCAAATTTCCCACTTACACATTACAGCCCTGATACAATTGCACTGACACACTGAAATGCATTAAGATAACTTCACTTATAAAGATTATTGATTGATAATTGTTAACTGAGTGTATATTTCTCCTTTTTCAGGGTATGATGGGATCTAGAGGCCCACCCGGACCTCCTGGAACCCATGTAAGTATCACATCACATTGATGATCACATTGTCCACATTGTCGTCCACAAACTGTAAAAGCAATATACTGGTACAATGCAGTGCTATGTTGTCTATGTCATGACTGATCGCTGTGCCTTTTATTCCTCAACAGGGACCTCAGGGACACACCGGACATGCTGGTGAGCCCGGAGAGCCTGGACAGACTGTAAGATCATCCTCCATAATATTAATGATCCTTCAAATCACTGTTGTTTTCACATCAGGCTGTTTGTTTTGGGGGCAAGGATTTTTAAACCAGCTCGGGTGATGCCAACTTGATGTTTTCATCGTTTCATCATCTGTGAGATCTTACCACTCTGATGTTCTTTCCCCAAGGGCCCCGTTGGTGCTCGTGGCCCCCCTGGACCCTTTGGCAAAGCTGGTGAGGATGTAAGTAAACACCTTCCATGTTCCACTTTTCTTCACTTATCTTTACAAGTTTTGAAATACTCCCCTTTTTCCCTTTTTCCTGCCACCTTCGTAGAGGATGCCTTAGAGTTGCTGTTGTAGAGTGTCTTGTAACTAAACCGTTAGATGTTAAAGCCGTCTTTGTTGTCACACAGGGTAACAACGGAAGACCTGGCAAGCCCGGAGATAGAGGAACCCCTGGCGCTCAGGTAAGCGATTGTCACCAAACACTCTGACACAAAAGATAACAAAAGTTGATGCACACACAAGACCCAAACAGATACACACAGTCATACAGTAAATATGGGGTATGTAGTAATCTTGTATATCTTTTTGCATTGACCTGCAGGGATCTCGTGGATTCCCTGGAACCCCTGGACTTCCTGGCATGAAGGGACACAGAGTGAGTGTTGATGTTTTCCTGAACACACCCCATTGCCTGCTCTGTCCTGCATGGACACCTGGACCTCACTTGCTAGGAACAAACAGCAGAAGGTCCTCCCAAACAGAGTCAAATATAACAAGAGCTAAACCTGAAAAAAAAAAAAAAAAAACCTGGACCAAAATATTTTGGATCACCGTGACATAGTGAACACTACTGGGAGAAATGTATGGACTACACTTCCAGCACCTAACCACTTGTGCTTCCTACTTCCTGTTTCCTGAAGAATTAACTAGTAATAAGGAAATCCCAGTTGACACAGGAAATCAAAGCACTGGAATCTTTTTTCATATTTAAAAACTCAAAGAAATTGGTTCACATGAAGTGACAGATAGGAACAACCCTATACTGCTACTCCTGTAGTTTCAAATCCATAGGAGCTTCTCAGGCCTGGGGGCACAGAGTGGCTGATTTGGAATCAGAGCAAGATGTTAAACTTTCTGTGAAACCACCTTAGAGGACAGAGGATTCCTCATGTCGTCCCTCGTCTGCCCCTAACTTTGTTCAATTCTAGCAGAGTAGTACACCTCTGTTTGTTATTTGGCCTTATCCTTGTGGGTTGTAGAGTCCTCTGACATCACTTTCTCTCTGTGCTTCAGGGTTACACTGGTCTGGATGGACGCAAGGGAGAGCCTGGTGCCGCTGGCCTCAAGGTAAGGTGGCAGAAATGTCCACCGTCCTCACAAACTTCTCACGACCGTATTAAACAAACGGGTCACGTAGGATCCCACATATCAATTCTAGATTAATTCCCATTCACTAGAAATCATGGATATACAGTAGCTTTTTTTTTTTATTACCATTATAGCACACAACACACAATCAAACTTCTCAACCATGATGATGATGATGATGATACGTTAAGCTGCTTCATCCAAGATACCTCATCACACACACTAAACCACTTTCTCCTGCTTCTCCTATAGGGTGAGACTGGTGCCCATGGAGCTTCTGGAAGCCCTGGACTGGCTGTGAGTATTTGATTTACTCTATGGGATTCATCTGAGTACTGTCAGTCCTTCTCACCAGTAATCAACATGTTGAGCCAATGTAATATCACAAGATATAATGTATAGACACAAAAACAAGAAGCTTATCTAGATTTTTGGTTCACTGAGAATCGTCACAACTATGATGGATGCTGTTTTATTCCTTTTTTCACTCGTACACCAAAATATATCATTGCGGTGAAGACACCCACTGATCTTTCTGTGTGTCTTCCCTCCAGGGAGCTCGTGGTATGTCTGGTGAGAGAGGCCGTGGTGGCCCTGCTGGCCCTGCTGGTGCTCGTGGTGCTGACGGCAACGTTGGACCCACTGGTCCTTCTGTGAGTAACTGTCCCTTTAAGCCCCTTTGAGCTTTGAACTCGAAGGGACACCCTGCATTTAAAGGTTTATCCACTCTATGAGGCTTGTGATTAGTCTGAAAACGATCAGTAATGCTTTCAATCCAATGTCCTCATATGAGAAAAGTGTGTTCGAGTAACAGTATCTTGATGATCGGTAATGGAGTACCAGAAGTCAAACCAAATCATCATGTCTGCTGTCTCCCTTCCTCTTCCCAGGGTCCTCTTGGTGCTGCTGGTCCCCCAGGTTTCCCCGGTGCTCCTGGCCCCAAGGTTGGTGTGATGTCACCTCCTGTGGCACTTCCTCTCCTTCAGCAACATTTAGAGAGGTTATGTTCAGGGTCATAAAAGGAGGCAATTCCCATTACCATGTAGATCCTCCACCTCTACCAGATCATGGTACAGTATCCCCAAGGGAATTGCTAACACATTTTGCAGTTACTGTAACACGGTACTGTTCATTTTCATAGAAAAAGACCATATATTTGAACCTCTAAGCTATTATTTAATCACTTGAATGCGTACCAACATGTAATACCAACACAACTCAATTATATGCTGCTATATTGTTGGCTTCATCAATGCTACTTTCATTGTGCCATCGTTAGCCAGCGGATATTGATGTGGATGATGATGATGATGATACAGTGTGTGACTTTGGATGTCTGGTCTGTGACAGGGAGAGATTGGATCCATTGGATCCAATGGCCCATCTGGACCTCAGGGAGGTAGAGGAGAGCCCGGTACCAATGGCGCTGTTGGCCCCGTTGGTCCCTCTGTAAGTATATGAAGATCTTCTTGCCAAGAAACACCAGCCACCATTCTTTCTTTTAGTTACTTTGAGTGTTTGCTTTCATCTTCCTGGTTGGTAAGATGAACGGTTTTCCTACTTTTGAGGCAGTTCAATTGGTTGTTTTCTGGGCAAGATCAACCAATTTCCGAAAGTGTAATTTCATTAAATAGGAATTTGACCCAGTTCTGCTTCTGTGGCACAAATCATTTGGATGTGCTTGAAAGCAACCCATGCCTTTGGCCATTAAGTGTTAGCTCTCTAGTGATCCTTTCCAAAGCAGTTACATTGTCTTGGTGATGTTATCACACATTACAAATTATAATGGTTTACATAAAAAATAAAAAAAACACACAAATACCCCAGAAATACACACATCGTTCCCACATAATATCTGAGATTTCATGAAATCTTATAAATGTAGTCTTTTTTTTTTCAGTCTTGCATGTTTCCTTATTTGTTCTGATTCCCTGTTCTTGGTCTTTCCTAGGGTAACCCTGGTGCTAATGGCCTGAATGGAGCCAAGGGAGCTGCTGTAAGTATACATATGTCAGAGGTCATTTAGGGTCACACAGGTTAGAGTAATAAGGTCACTGGAGATCAACAGTTAAACCTCATGAGAGAACATGATTCAATTTAAAAGATAGACCCCTCAGCAGGATGTAACATTTATTTCTTCCATTTATTTAGTTAAAGAGAAAACAGTGTCAAGGCAGTCTCACATTAAACACATGAAGAGGATGTATCAAGTTAGGCTGTTGCATGATGGTGACCTGTCTGTGTTGACCCTCATCGTGGCGGCTTGTGTCCCGCAGGGTACCCCTGGTGTTTCCGGAGCCCCTGGCTTCCCCGGACCAAGAGGAGGACCTGGACCTCAGGGCCCTCAGGGTTCCGCTGGTCCTAGAGGCCTGGCTGTGAGTACACATGAAACACACACAGCTATGCTTTCTACACCACACACATATAAAACACTCACATGTATTCACAAATCACACACACAGTCCTTCAATTCATCAATCTGTTTACCTCTGTCTATTCTAGGGAGATCCTGGTTCCACTGGTGTTAAGGGAGATGGTGGTGTCAAGGGAGAGCCTGTAAGTTTTGATCATATCTCAATAATATTTATTTATTCCAGTGTTTCTTTGAAATATTGTCAAATTGCCATTTTCCTCTGGTGTGCACTGTGCATGACATGATCGTATTTTCATGTCTTTTTTCTTCAGGGACACTCTGGACCTCAGGGAGGCCCCGGACCTCAGGGTGAGGAGGGCAAGAGAGGAACCACTGGCGAGTCTGGTGCCACCGGCGTCTCTGGCAGCCGTGGAGCTAGAGTGAGTACCAGACGCCGTCTCTGATCTAGAGCTACACACACGATCATGTTTGTTCGGATCATCCGCTAATGCTCTTGGTTGTGTGTGTCTCCTACAGGGATCTTCCGGCACCCGTGGTATGCCTGGTGTCGAGGGAAGATCTGGTCCCATTGTAAGTTTTCAAAAAAAAATCTCAGTCCACCAACACGCTGTAGGCATGTTAAAAGATCTGTATGACCACATGGCGGTAAAACTACAGGGAAGAGATAGAAAAGGATTGTTTACATGTAACTGGGTCTCTCATACACAATAGTGCATGTTCAACTGCCCTTCAGCCGCATGCTGAAACCTCTTCCTCTTCTCCCTCTTCGTCTCTCTCTCTCCCAGGGCATGCCCGGTGCCCGTGGTTCCACTGGCGCATCTGGAGCTCGTGGACCCCCCGGAGATGCTGGCCGTGCTGGCGAGCCTGGTCTGACCGGTGCCAGAGTGAGTCTTGTGATCAGTTCTATACTAAAATGAGGAACTGGAAGGTTCAGCCTCAGATCTTAGTAGTCAGTTGTAGTCATCGCAAGCCCAAGTGACACCTGGAATAGAGGCATCAGTACAAATAGATGAATGACTGACCAATATTTGATCCCTTCAGGGTCTCCCAGGAAGCCCTGGAAGCTCTGGACCCCCAGGAAAGGAGGGACCTGGTGTGAGTATACTCTACCTGTATTGAACTAACCTACACCTTTTATCGCACTGCACCTTTCAAAATGCATTATTGATCTTCTCAAAGACAACCAGAAGATTTCATTGTCATCATTCCTGAATGGGGTGTAACGGGACTTCTTGCTGTACTCCTGTTTCTTCCTCCAGGGTGCCGCTGGACAAGATGGCCGTGGTGGTCCTCCCGGCCCTACCGGACCTAGAGGCCAGCCTGGAAACATCGGCTTCCCCGGACCCAAGGGACCTTCTGTGAGTGGAAGCATGACCAGGACTAGGAGATGAGAACCTGGAACTATATTGAGCCTTATCCTCTGAAATGTTTTGATCAAGGGTTAGAGAGGAGGCCTATATTGTGATCAACTGTATATATATATATATAATAATGATATAGAGATCTTCTTAACTTCCCATCCAACTCGTATGTTATACAGCATATCATCACATGTTCCTAACTTGTCTTTGTTCTCTCTTTCTCCTCCAGGGTGAGGCTGGCAAGCCTGGAGACAAGGGAGCCACTGGAGCCACCGGATTGAGAGTAAGTCTCCATCATCAACAAGGACATAGAAAACGACCTCCATGTGATTTGAAGATGTCAGGACATCCTCTGCAAAAAAATGATCCTTTGTAACCACATGTCATTTCATTGTTAGGGAGCCCCTGGCGCCGATGGCAACAATGGAGCCCCTGGCCCCGCTGGAGCTCTTGTAAGTATCCTAATGTAGGGTGGATTTTCTGGTTTTACCACATCGGAGACCTGACTTTGATTTTAACAATACTCCACTCACTCAGTAACAAACAATGTGCTGTAAATATGACCAATGATGTTCCATACCAGTGATAACACCCAGCTGTGTCTCTGTCTCTCTACAGGGTAATTCTGGTGAGAGGGGAGAGCATGGATCTGCTGGAGCTCCTGGCTTCCAGGTTTGAACCGAACCATCTTTACTATATATAGAGGCAATTTAGAGCATTTTGAATCCAGGGAAAATGTCATCCTCTAGTGTTGTTTTTTGGCATGATCATTTCACTGCCATTCGGTTCAGTGTTTTAATGTTTTAAAGTATTAAAATACATTATAAGCACATTAGCACTAGCAAGATCCTGTGTGCTGGTCTAGGAAGGAAGATTTTAATCTGTCACTGCACCAATCATATTCCACAGCCAAGAAATATTTAAAAAAACAAGACCTACAACTGCTGCTTGTTGTCATGTTGTCAGCCACATCAAAGAGGCTCTATTGGGCTATTGAGTTCATCGGTGCTGATGTTATGGCTTGATATCCACAGGGTCTGCCCGGACCCGCTGGACCCGCTGGAGAGGCCGGCAAGCATGGAGACAGAGTGAGTAACACGCACACACACACAATGTTGTACACTGAAATGACACATTGCAGATTATCTTCATTCTTTTAATAGCATGACATTGGAAAACTAACAGTGCATCTCTAACCGACCATCCATGTCTGTGTAGGGAATGACAGGAGACCAGGGAGTTTCTGGACCTGGTGGTGTCAAGGTACGTCCATTTCTTTGCTTTTCAGAGGACATATTGTGCTATTCAGAACCATACAGACCTGCTAATAGTGTAGCCATCTTCATCTTCACTGTCCCAGATCAGTTACCATGCCTGTCGCCAAATGCCCATGTCCAAACATATTCAATAGTTTTTTAATAAGACAAATTCTCCCAAATAGAAAATGTCCCTTATTTTGATATTGAATATACACACCTAACCAGTTTGTAGTAGACAGAGACATTTCACTAACTGCTCCTCTGTGTGTTCCTCCAGGGAGAGCGTGGTAACCCCGGTGCTGCTGGATCTTCTGGAGGTCAGGGAGCCATTGGCGCCCGTGGACCCGCTGGAACCCCCGGCACCGATGGTGGCAAGGTAAGATCTGCTGATACAGTCCCAACTAAAAAAATATAAAGTACCCACATAGACACAGAGAGACTGCACTGGAGAAAGTATTGGGTGCAGGAAAGACTTTATTGACATCAGATCTCTGCCGTATAAATTCGATCCGCTAGCAAAGAGGAACCATACTTTGTTGTGTCTGTTTCCAGGGAGAGCCTGGTTCTGCTGGAGCTGCTGGTGCTCAAGGACACCATGGTGCAGGTGGCATGCCTGGTGAGCGTGGAGCCGCTGGTACTCCTGGATCCAAGGGAGAGAAGGTACATGCCCAAAATATACTTCCTGCAATATCAACAGTCTATTTCTCTTGGTGATGTGGCTCTTTTTTGACCTCACCATGTGTCGTTCTGCCTCCCCCCCTATAGGGAGAGGGTGGACACAGAGGACCTGAAGGCAACGTTGGAAGAGATGGTTCCCGTGTAAGTTCCTCTCTCCTCTCCTTATGCACTTCATAGAAAGAAATGCAGCGGTTGGACTGTACTGATCAGAACCCTGGTCTAAATACAATCTCCTTTCTGTTTCTTAGGGTATGCCCGGACCTGGTGGACCCCCTGGACCCTCTGGAGCCAACGGTGACAAGGTAAGTAGATGGTTACGTACACCATTCACTCCCACAATACAAATGACCAACATAAACAATCAGAATGTAGGTTTTTAGGATGTAGGGTGTCACAGACAAATGTCATGAGGCATTGTTTGTGACTTAAAAATGGTCGGCACCCACGTCATCCAAGATGGCAGAGAGACTTTCACACCAGTGACCTACATTAGGGAACCATCAACACATGCTTTCTTGTTTTTGTTTGAGCCAATCATTGTCATAGATTCACTTCATTTGTTAAATAAGCCTACTGTGTCAGACCTCCCACCCCTCTGTAGCGGAAATTACGAGTCCCCCCTATCTATTGTTGTATCTGAGGCTAGAACCTCAGCATCACCACCTACTGGCTATATTGCTGTACTACATCAACAGCTCAGTTACAACTTACGGTTAACTATGGCACTAGATAAATGCAGCAAACAAATGGGCAACTTTTGAATGAAATTTTGATAAATAGTGTTAGCTTCACAGCAGTAGCTTCATTTTTTATGTCTGCTCGAGGAGAATTGGCCTTTGGCCAACTGATGGAAGCAGAAATACAATGACACTAGATGTACATGACATGGCTTTTAATAATACAGGAGAATCAAATGAAATATTCACACCATGCAGCTGATGAAGTTTTGAAATTGAATGTAGATCATCAGTCCAATATTTGTCTAGATTCTACGGGTACTTGAGTAAATTTGATACCGTGCCCGACTATGACAAAGGTTTGTGGATGGATGGAGGCATGGAAGTCAATCACGTGTTAAGCCAGTGAAACTGTCATGAGGCAGCATTGATGTTACATCCTCTGATGATCCTCCTTTGTTGTCTCCTCCAGGGTGAGAGTGGTTCCTTCGGACCTTCTGGCCCCGCTGGACCTCGTGGAGCCTCTGTAAGTAGCCCTGACTCACTTCCTTCACAGTAACAAACATCACCCGTTGTACCATTTTTCACCGCAAATGATCCATGGACTTAATATCAGAAGACGATCTGAAGATCACCAACCGCTAGTAAATGGTGGATTTGGTTGCGTCTGAATGAAATGGATGCAAAGTTCTCTGACCCACCGCCTTATTGTCATCAGGGAGAGCGTGGAGAGGTTGGACCTGCCGGAGCCCCCGGATTCGCTGGACCCCCTGTAAGTCCAATCGCCTTTAATTCAATTCTATACACATGCCAAGTTCACTCTTTCCAATGCATGCACACACACACACACACACACATGCCCAGGTACTGACCCAGCCCCATTGCTATCCCTCCCTACAGGGTGCTGATGGCCAGGCAGGAGCCAGAGGAGACCGTGGACCTGCCGGAGGAAAGGGAGACGTCGGCTCTGCTGGACAGTCTGGAGCCGCTGGACAGTCTGGACCCGCTGTTAGTACAATTGACACACACTGGCCTAAGGGTTTGATTTAATAGTGAGACTCAGAGTTTGATTTAAGCAGCGGCATTGTGCATCAGATATCAAGCTTTAAAGTCGGATTGGACCAACGGAGGGAAAGCATTTGCTTTGGAATAGCATTGAAAGCGTTGGGAATAGTGTTAGCAATGTCATTAAAAAGCATTGAGATAACAATGAGAACGTATTGATGAGATATGAGACATGCTTAGCAACATTTGAGCTGGTATGGATTACTATGAAGTTGTCTGATTTGAGCTGTCTGTCTCTGTTTACCTAGGGACCCTCCGGTGCAGGTGGACCCACTGGTGCTCGTGGTGACACCGGACCTTCTGTAAGAACACACACACATAAATATTTCACTCACATTGTGTAAGACATGTTACACATTGGCAGAATACATGGACATAGACCTTTTTTCAATCTCACACACACACACACACACACACACACACACACACACACACACACACACATACAGGTGACATGGAGCTTTTAGCTCCTGTGCCCCTTCCAGATGCCCAACAAGTAAAAGCTACCAAAAGGACTTCCTATCATCTGAAGTGAAAGCCAGGAGGTGTTGAGAACAATCCATTGATCCGGCTTGATCAGGGCAGCCTGGAACAAACTCACCACTTGGGGCACCAATTTAGACCTTGCCCAAATGGGGTTCTTGTCATTCTTACTGAGGGGGAGTGTAGTCTTAGCATGATGCAGCAGCTGCAGCAATGCTCTTCAATACACTTATTTAATCATTTAGTCCAAAATCCACAGGACCACATGGACGTCATTTGTTTTTTATGAATTTAAACTTGAAACTGTTATTAAGGTAGAGAAATTATCACACACACACACACACACACACACACACACACATCCACACTTTACCTCTGTACCAACCTTTGATTTTGTGTGTTTCTGATGTCAGGGTCTGACTGGTTTCCCTGGTGCTTCTGGCAGAGTTGGTGCTGGTGGTCCTGCTGTGAGTATTGGTTTCAAATTTACAGTGATCAACAAACACACACACACACACACACACACACACTGGACACATTGGATTTTAATGCTGCATCCCATATCATTAGTCTTCAGATTGAAAGGTGATGAAACAGAAACATCTGATACTCACACACACACACACACACACCTTTCATTCTTATGTTTGATATTAACCCCCCACCCCCCTCTTTCGCTCAGGGTATTGCTGGTCCCCCCGGCTCTGCTGGTCCCTCTGGTAAGGACGGTCCTCGTGGTCTCCGTGGTGATGTTGGCCCCGTCGGTTCCGCTGGAGAGCAGGGTATGGTTGGACCAGCTGGTCTAGCTGGAGACAAGGGACCTTCTGGAGAGTCCGGTCCTCTTGTAAGTCACAGCTAATTCAAATGTCATTTATTATTTTTTTATTTTTTATATTTATTATTTTTCATAGTTTTGGGGGGGAAAACATCCCTTCAGTTTTGTGACATCCAACAGGAGTTAATGGACACAACTGATATTATATCTATGCAGTGCTCATAGACTCATTGCTATGTGTGTGTGTGTGTGTGTGTGTGTGTGTGTAGGGTGCTCCTGGTACCTCTGGACCTTCGGGTCAGCTTGGATCTCAGGGATTCGTTGGTCTGCCTGGATCTAGAGGAGATCGTGGTGTGCCTGGTGGTGCTGGAGGTTTGGTAAGTACAAACTGACACTGACATAAAGGACCACTGCCACTTGCACCAAAAAACCTTCACAAGTGAAACATATCCATAAAGATCATGTTGCACACGTGAAATGGTGGAGAATCTCACTCGTCCAAATAATGGAGGTTGTCCACAACTGTGAAATGTTCAGAAACCGAAATGCATTGAACATGCATATATTCTGGAGCAAAGCTTATTCAAAAAAATGTCAAATGCATACATGCAAGCCTTAACCCGCCTGCATCAACAAGAAAGTCCTAAGATAACAGACAATAAAGAGCATATATTGCTTCATGTTTCTGCTCATTGTGGTCATTTGCTAGGCTAGTCTGTACGAACATATGAACTTCCGATAAACAAGGTCTACATGTAAAGTCGTTGTATTTGACCCAGTGATCTTCTGTGCCCCATCAAAGGGAGAGGGTGGTAGACTTGGACCCGCTGGTGCTTCTGGAGCCCGTGGACCCTCTGGCAACATTGGCATGCCTGGTATGACCGGACCCCAGGGAGAGGGTGGACGCGAGGTATGGATTGACCATGCCAATTGACAGTAGCCCAATGACATGTACTAGTGACCTGTAACATCCTTGTGTTACCTACAGGGAGCTCTAGGCCCCAGGTGTTGTCTCTGTGTAGGCAGTCTACGTCAAGAAGACCTATTCTGCTATGTTTGACTTGTTATGTTTAGAACCTTATACTGGGGGGAAATGAAAAGTACAATTAAACGTGTTCATGTCGAAGAACTTGTATTGACGCAATCACCTACCTGGCATGGTGCAAACTGTAATATTGTGTGCCATCCACAGGGTAGCCCTGGTAACGATGGACCCCCTGGCCGTCCTGGTACTGCTGGATTCAAGGTACTGTCCTCTCTTGCACCTTAAACCATCAATAGAAATATATATTTACATACACATACACACACACACACACACACACCTGCTATGCGCTGACCTGTTCCCTTTTCCTCCATGGTTACAGGGAGACCGTGGAGAGCCTGGTTCCTCTGGTGCTCTGGGACTGGCTGGAGCACCCTGGACCTTCTGGATCTGCCGGACCTTCTGGCAGACCTGGAAACCGTGGAGAGTCTGTAAGTACCTACACCCACCAGCTAAAGATGGGTTGGCTGACAATCTGTGAGATCTTCAACATCGCAATTACCAGTGACATTTGAACGGTACATAATAACATAAATCTACAACCATCCATTCATTCTTGTCTTTCCTCCTCTCTAGGGCGCAAGTGGTTCCGGTGGACCCCTCGGTCTCGCTGGAGCTAGAGGCTCCGCTGTAAGTATACTATACAAGTGTATACCCAATCTATTGCAAATAAAATGTTTACGTAAATCCTGGCATCCTATTGTGACAAAATGATGTGACTGACTGTGTGTGCCTGTGTGTGCTTGTTATAGGGACCTGCTGGACCCCGTGGTGAGAAGGGAGGCGCTGGAGAGAAGGGAGAGAGAGGCATGAAGGGTCTGCGTGGACACGGTGGTCTCCAGGGAATGTCCGGACCTTCTGTGAGTAGCCGCACACACTCATGATGCACACACACACACACTAAACTTACAGTAGCATGTGCGGATATTCTCAAGTATGTACACCTACATGTACTCCAGTAGGATTTACCAGGGTTGGTAGATCTTGGATTTGTCATAGCACCACGGTGTAATCATTGTACAAGAGAGAGCTTGACCACTACTTTAAGCTACTCATATCAACGCTGCCGCTACGGTGTCAGAAAACCTCTGTTGTCATTTGTTGATGCGGTTTCTCTCCCCATAGGGATCCTCTGGTGACACCGGAGCTGCCGGACAAAATGGACCTTCTGGACCCAGAGTGAGTGGAAAACCTCATTACCCATAATGCACCAATCGCTTCCTTATTGTGTCACCAGTGTCAAGAGGGGCTTGGGGAAGCGACCCTGTCCCCGATCCAAATCTTAACCATTAGTGAAAGAAATAGCAAAAAGGGTCAGCAGCATTCACATGTACAAATCTCCAAATTGTCTCTGCTGGATTCTGTTTGTAGGACAGATATGTTGTAGTACCCACATGTGATCCAGGACGTCCTTTAAAAGACAAATATTTAGTTGTTTCCTGCTCTATGAATTCTTCTTTAGGGCCCCGCTGGACCCCACGGACCCCCTGGTAAGGATGGCAGATCTGGTGCCCATGGTACTATTGGTGCTCCTGGTGCTCGTGGACCCTCTGGATACATTGGACCCGCAGTGAGTACATCTACATCTCTTTTGTAAATCAGACAGGTTATCAGCTAAACACACAAATGATGTTGTCTCTGACATCAAGAATCTCCTGCGACGGTGCTCTTGCGTATCGGTCCACTCTCTTACCTACCTCTGTGTCAATGACCTCAGGGTCCCCCCGGATCTCCCGGTCTTGCTGGACCTCCCGGCCCCGCTGGTGGTGGATACGATGTCTCCGGTGGATATGATGAGTACAGAGCTGATCAGCCCTCCCTGAGAGCCAAGGACTACGAGGTTGACGCCACCATCAAGTCCCTCAACACCCAGATTGAGAACCTGCTCACCCCCGAGGGATCTAGGAAGAACCCCGCCCGCACCTGCCGCGACATCAGGCTCAGCCACCCCGAGTGGACCAGTGGTAAGCTTTGGGGCTAAAATACCCCCCTTGTTCGATTAGCTTCATAGAACTTTTTACCTGTCAACAGAAAGAAGGCCTTAACAGTGGATCCTGGCACTTACAAGTGTACAAGGAAGTTTAGATGTCTCTTGGAACTTGTCCTACATCTCTATTGGTGGATCTCATCAAGACTTGATGTAGGACAAACACAGTGAAACACTCGACTCTCTCTCCATCGTTCTGACTCTCTCTTCTCTTCTTATCCTATAGGATTCTACTGGATCGACCCCAACCAGGGCTGCATCAGTGACGCCATCAAGGTCTTCTGCGACTTCTCCACCCGCGAGACCTGCATCTACGCTCACCCTGAGAGCATTGCCCAGAAGAACTGGTACAGAACCACCCAGGGCAAGAAGCACGTCTGGTTCGGAGAGACCATCAACGGCGGTACCGAGGTAAGCCACAGTAGATAAGGGTGAATGCGACTTCATGAATGCCTCCAGGGCAAAACACATAGTATTCCACTTTCTCCCTCTCGAAGTATTGACTTAAAGCGTCGTCCTTCTCTGCCCTGCAGTTTGTCTACAACGACGAGACCCTCAGCTCCCAGAGCATGGCCACCCAGCTGGCTTTCATGCGCCTGCTGTCCAACCAGGCTAGCCAGAACATCACCTACCACTGCAAGAACAGCGTGGCCTACATGGATGGCGAGAGCGGCAACCTGAAGAAGGCTGTGCTGCTCCAGGGCTCCAACGACGTGGAGCTGAGGGCCGAGGGCAACAGCCGCTTCACCTTCTCCGTGCTGGAGGATGGCTGCACTGTGAGTTACCTTTTGCTTCTTTGGTCCTTTCCCTGTTCCCTTCATTGATCTGGTTTCAGTCTCCCTCACAAGAGGTGATTCTGGGGTCTGATCCAATTTCTAAATCTTTACATAGTATATAAATATAGACTATTCCTGCCCAGTGTAGGCAAGACATGCAGAAGTGTAATTTATTTATATTTTTATTTAAATGTAATTTATTGCTTATTTTTTTACTAAGAGATAGAGATAGATACTTTATTGATCCCTGGGGGGAAATTGTGGGGCATCTAGGTTAGATGAAGTAAATCATTTAGAGAGCGGATGCAGTTGCTCACTTGCTTTTATCAGAAATGGCTTATCTTGTTGTTTTGCAATATGTGCACTATTCTGAAATCCGGTCTCTCCTTCATTCCCTCTACCACTGCAGAGACACACTGGTGAGTGGAGCAAGACAGTCATTCAGTACAGAACGAATAAACCATCTCGCCTGCCCATCCTCGACATTGCACCTTTGGACATTGGTGGAGCTGATCAGGAGTTTGGTTTGGACATTGGCCCAGTCTGTTTCAAATAAATAGACTCATGATAAATTAACGCCCAAAGAGAGAAAGAAAGAAAAAAGAAATCTCTGCCCTTCTTTCTGTGTTGTTTTTTATACTGAATGCTGATTTCTCTCTGCGCATCCACTTGCTTAAGCTGGGCAACTATCGGAGAGGACTGAATGGACTGAAAGGAGCGTTTGTGCAATGCAAATTAATACAGCAACCCAAAGGGACGCGGGAAAACACCTTGTTGTTGGACATCATGTCATCCTTTTGTAAAAAATAAAAGAAGTGTAATAAAAACGCTGAAAGTATGCATCACTTTGTGGTCTTTGTATATCTTCCAAAGAGGAGGTTTAAAACCACAATTTCCATGAAAAAAGGTTTAAACTACCTCATGCCTGTACTTAAAGAAAATACTATTGAGAAAACCTGGGTCCACAACCGAGATGTTATGAGTTCATGCTTCAAGCTCTGTCCCGTATCGGAAGGTGCTCAATTACTTGAAGCAGAGATCTATGGTGCTATTATGCAGCTGTGGAGCAACCACTTTTTACTGTATTACTTTGTATTGACCTTTTGAGGAGTCTTGCATAGGTCCCCACGATACTCCCCCACTTTAAGCAGGTGGAATGTTCCTAAATCTGATGTCTGTCTGGTTTTGTTTTGTTTTTTTCATATTTGTTTTGTCTAGAAGTTTGGTTTTTTTTGTTCAGGCTTTTTACTTTTCACACATCCAGTGTTCATACGTACAGCCCATATTTCATCCCAATTCTGAATGGTTTTTTTTAGGCGGCCTTCTCTCTCTCTAAAAAAAATAAAAAAACCCACACCACAAAGTCTATTGTACCTATTTTGTATATGTGAGATGTTTAAATAAATTGTGAAAAGTTCTGAAATAAAGCATGTCCAATGTTCCAAAACACACTATTTAGTGACTTAAGTGCTTTCATGTCTTAATGACACCGTTAAACATTGGAGTCTACCAACTGTCACTGTATTTTGGTTATAGACTTAGGTTTAGCTGATGATTTAGAGATCATCTTTGACTGAAACATTTTTCCTATTGTGGAAGCACATCCATATCTTGATTTATCTTTCCCCCTTTTCTTGCTTTTGAACCGTACATCAGATATTATGTACAGTACTTTTCTGTTTACCATGTCCATGCCAATGTCTGATTACTAACTTACATTGTTTCTTGTAAATATGAAACCTCTGATATTGCTTTGCCTTACATAATACAGCTTTTGCATCCAAATAAATTGGTGTGCTTTGGATCAAGGCTTGAATTGCAGTGATGCATGCACATGGTTGTGTTTTAGGTGCATTACAGATAAATAGCATTCTTACATTGTTGAGAAATGACAGTGTTTGGGCAAGGAGCCTGTCATTGGAGGACAATCAGTGTGAATGCAATGTATTGAGGGAGCAAGGCCGTGTGAATCTAGGGCTGAAGATGAATGGATAATGTACTGAGGGGAGGACAACACCCAACAGATAGACAATGGCTCCTGCAGGCTTGATGAGAATCATCATTTATTTATCCTACGCTCATGTGTCTACACAGTTCCATTCAGGTGACTTGCAGGCATAACAATAGGAAAAAGGAAGAAAAGCAAGAAAACACATACTAAAGCCAAGACAGGAAGCTGACGTTTTGAGTCAGGTACCAAAAACAATTTACACTATAAATATACCAATGTTGTTTAATGTTAAAAATAGCCAGCTCATTGGAAGTATTCCTCAAATTTGACTCTGCGAGAGTAAATATGACAAAAAGACCAAAGGTTATTTCCATTATAAAATAATTAAAGGCTCATCAAAGCCCTCTGCAACAAGGCGCTGATATAGATACATCAAAAGTCAATACATAAGGCAATAATATCCGCACTCATGTATATGTCTGACCCTACAAGGCACTAAACAAATCAAAATGAAAATGTTGGCTAAGGGGAGAAAGTACAAATGGTGGTAGCTTGCATGCTGGTTAGTCTTTTTCTTTCAAGCTATACGTCAGACACCTTTTTCCTACAGAGCCCTTTTTAGTTACTCATTTCCCTTGCTTTGTAGCTAGTCCTAGATTCTGAAAACCATTGCAAAAAAAAACCTTAAATATTTCTTCTGTCTTGCTCCTCCTGAAGTATTTAATAATTCTAAAATCACCTCCAATACTTTCTACAACCACTAGAGGGCGGTGTGGCGTGTTCTTTTCCAGCCTCAGTACAGTACCGTCTACTGTTGACCACGGAGTAACACACTTGCAAACAAAATCTGAGACACAAACGGAGAGACGATGAGAGTCTATGTCAAGAGTCTATTATGTTTTATGCACAAATTGATGACATAAAGAGTCGATATTGGGTCTCAATAGTTTTATTGGCCATTTGCGACAAGTACAACTACAAGCACAAGCACATTGGAATTCATCATCATCATTCCGCCAGCACTCACTATACAACAGGGAGATATAAAGAATATATACAGAACATGTTCATAATGTCCAGTGTTTAAAGTGTTACAGTACTAAAGTACCAGCAGTACTGACTATAGTAAAGTGACTGATGCTGTAGATAGTCCTGGGGTGTCCAGTAGGATGAGCGTGTGTGTGTGTGTGTGTGTGTGTGTGTGTGTGTGTGTGTGTGTGGGGGGGGGGGGTTATAGTGGACCTTGGACCCTTGTCAAATGTCAACCCCCTCTCTCAACCGCAATCTTTCCTGTCTCTCTCTACTCTCTACTTCCTGTTTCTCTAGTGTTACTGCTGAGAACAGAGTGTGAATAAGCCAAAGTGGTAGACTCTGACTGGTCAATGCTCGTCAGACAGTACAATGTGCAGTTGGCACTATACAACATTTACATTAGGACCTGTAAGTATAATAGCATAGGCTGAATAGTCCAAAGCCCAAAGTCCAAAAGCGTTTGAGTGGGTTGTAACGCAGCTTGGCAAGTTGGTGACGGCAGCTGAAAGAAAGACCTTGTTGGTGAATTCAAAGAGGAGCTTGCGAGATTAAATGACTTGCAAAGTAAGTACGGGCACCCTTCTCTCAATAATCACCAGAGATTAGTAATAAAGCAAAAGTTTGTTTGTTTCCCAGCCTGTGTTCAAATCCAAGAAAGTGAGTGTAGCCCAGGCGCAGCCAACTCAGATCAGCAGGTTCTGACTGTTGATTTGACCTTCATTTTCAGTTACTACAAGACTACAATACTTTTATTTTATCAAATCTAGTTTTTGCCAGTAACAGTAACACAGGCTGTGCTATCCCAAAAAAATACTAACCTCAAAATCAGAAATGTGGCTGTAAAATTCCCAGTTCTATTCACAGCTTCTTTCATGTCCACTTGCAGGCTTGGGACTGAAAGGAGCATGGACACAGTTGATCACAGGATTTCTAGCTTGCTCCTGATTGGAGGAATCCCAGGTTTCCCCTACTGCCTTGCTTAGGTGCAAGGCTTGAGAGTTGTTATACACTTGTTAAAGTCACAGGAGGAGTCATTGAAGCGCTGTGTCTGCTCTGATCACCTAACTGCTGTCACATATGTCGGTTGACAAGAGAACAGCTGCTGTATGTAAACTCTTTACAAGGGTGACACATTTGCGTCTCCTTGACTCTGCTCCTCCTGCTCTACCCTGCAATGGTGAAGGAGGACGCGGCAATGCAGGATGGAGCAGACGATGCATCGGGAGCAGCACTGGACCGAACAACTGCAGCGCCGGATGGCGGGGGCGTGGACGCGCGCTCGGTGTGCACAGCTCGAGACCGCTCCGGCTCCGCTGCATCCCGTTCATCTGCTTGTTGTCATGGAGGAGCAAAGATGGCGGTCCTGGCCTATAGCCTAGGCAAACGAGAAATAAATCAGTATTTTACCATTAAAAATGCTAAAGTAATATCTCTAGCTGTCGTCATCTTACTCCTTGTGTTTCACACAGCTTCGCGGTACTATGGGGGTAAGTGGTCTTCCGTTGATATCAGTTACCGGTTATCCAGTCAGTGAAACACTTGACACACAGCGATAGCTAACGTTAGCTAGCTAACTGTTAGCGGTTTGTATCTGCGGGTCCTTGGCTTTGCGGGTTACTATCTCGCCATTGCAAGCCTTACATATAATGTAGAAACATAAATTGGCCAGACGTACGTTAGGTAACGTTAGCACTTGTAACGTTACGTAGGTCGGCTTTGCCAACTAGCTGGTTTTAAGCTTACTTTAGCTAACGTTGCGTTTCTGTTTACATGTTGCCATCATTAGCACACGCCTGGTTACTGGTGAAGCCGCTAGTGGGTAGATGGTAACATTAGGCATAAAGCACTAGTTAGCTTGTATAAGTTATAGTGTATAAAATATCAGGAGGTCTTTCCTGCTCTTGAGTTGAACCCAATTCTGCACAATGCCATGTCCCATGATTGACAAGAGGACCAAAACCCCTCTTTAACGTCTCCTCACCTTTATCTCCCCTTAATGACTGAAGTGGATTTAATGAGTAAAATCAATAAAGAATCCCAGCATTAACCTCGATTCACCTGGTCAGCATAATTCATAGAAAGAGCACTCACTGTACATCGTAAAAACGGGGAGTTTTCCTATTTAATACAATTGAACATTGGCATATTACTAGTTTACATTAGCTTGTCTGGCTAAGACCATTTTCAGGTGTGATTAAAAAACGATCGTTCATCTCCTGCTTTTGTTTGTCCCACACTCTTGACTGACCGTGGAAGCGATGGCACAAAGCCCACTGGTCAATTATGTTATAAAGAATTATATGAACGTGGAATACATCCACCTCCCTGAGGGTTTGCCTACAGTGGGTTTTGTTAATGAAAAGGCGAAGATACAGAGAACTCGGTACACACCGAGAGCAGCTGTTCTCGTCTGGCTTGCTTTGACACTAGATGCTCTCATCTCTCCCATTGCATGGATTGATTCATTTGCAGATGGTTCTATTCATTTTGCACACAAATGAATAGCTGGAGAGATTTATGCCTGAGCTGAAATGTTTTGTACTGTGATGGCTAGCAGAGCCCGGGTAAGCCCATATGAAATGGTCAAAGCATGACACCCACCATACATAATATGTTACATAATACATATGTAATGTATTGTTGTTACATATATGTTACATAATAAGGTGTGAGCTGGTCAACTTCAGACACTAATTAAACATGACGGAGGAACTTAATTATGACCATTATCACTGTCCATACTTAGAAATATACAAAGAAACAATATTCCAAACCACAGCTTCATATGTTTTGTCCCACATAGAGAACTGCCATTCTATGCTGCCCATAAGGGTGGGATTGTTTTAGGGTTTGGGGGGTCTGTGGGTGTATTCTTTATGTCTGAAAGATTATATGGAGAGAGTTTGGTGCAAATCGGATAATGAGAACTATTAATTAATTATACCAATCCTATGCCATGAAAAAGTTCATTTTGAGCGCATCCAATTAGCTATATTTCTCACAGACCAAATGTTTTTTTCCACAAAATAATGCTTCAGGGAAGGTTATCTTATCCCTTTCTTACTACAAAAGCTGTTTCAGAACCATCTGAGATGGTGGGTGTCAAAATCAACCTTTTTGTGTCCATTTGAAATGGAATGACCCGCCCTGCATTGTATACTAGTCCTTTGACAGTGCTGAATGAAAGGCCAGGGTACTATTGAGGCAGCAGGTTTCAGCCATAGACGGAAATAAAGCATGAGTGAGAGCAGTAGGGTTTTGTTTGGCTTCACTAGTAGGTTCTCTGTGTCTTGCCTCCAGGCGGAGACACATGTGATTGGCTGCTGTCCAGTGGACGATACTTGGGGGAGAACGTATGGCAGCCGTATGGCTGCATGATGCACAAATACAAAAGCATGTGAGTCATACACACCATCAGGGGTAATGTGAGAAAATGTGTGTGTGTGTGTGTGTTGTTGTGTGTGTGTGTGCGTGTGTGCGTGTGTGTGTGTGTGTGTGTGTGTGTGTGTGTGTGTGTGTGTGTGTGTGTGTGTGTAATTCATGAGCCAAATAGCCTACTGAGAAGATAATATCACAGATGGACAGACAATGTGTAATGAAATTCAAGTTTAATTATAGAATACACTGAACCACCCCAGTACATGTTTGCCATCTGCAGTTGTTGTTAGGATGAAGAGATTCCAAATGTTTATTTTTCTCCCACAGTGAAGCCAAGACCTGCCTTGCTGAGAAGAGGGTGGCCTTTGTCGGTGACTCCAGAATCAGGCAGCTATTCTACTCCTTCATCAAAATTATTGACCCTGAGCGAAGAGAAGGTGGAAACAAGGTATGGTAGGAAAAAAGGCACCATGTCAAACTTTAGCATTGGGAGCATTTTGCTGCCCCAGTAACCTAAGTCTATATCAAGTGATTTGCATGAAGACTCCCTGTCAACTCAGAAATGCAATAGAAAGAAGAATGCATGCCATTGATGCAAACTATATTGACTGTATTGGTCCGATCTCGGGCAGGGGAAAAAAAGAAGACCACTGTCTGCCTGACAGATTGTGTGTGTCTCTCTCTCTCTCTCTCTCTCTCTCTCTCTCTCTCTCTCTCTCTCTCTCTCTCTCCCCCCCCCATGTGCAGCATGAGGACATTCCTTTTGAAGATGAGAGCTCCTCAGTTAATGTGGTGAGCTATTTCTGGATGTCTTTTTCATTTCCTCGTGTCATTGTTTTCAAGCTCACACTATAAAATAAAGAATGCCTTTGCTAGTTTATTTGTTTTTGGAGCTTGTTCAGGGTTTAACAAAAATTGAAACCAGTAACTTCCTCTGTGTGTGTGTGTAGGACTTCCTGTGGTATCCAGAGGCAAATAACTCTATGAAGGAGCGCTTAATATCATGGACGACGCAGGTGAGCAGAGATATTCATTGCCCTGCACTTTAGCCACTCTCATTCCCCTTTCACATTCATTCACACATTACCATTGCTTACTCTGTATACATGTACCATCCATTCATTCGCTGTGCCTATTTATAAGTAGTTTTTTAGGCCTTTGTATTTTGTACCTTGCCTTTGTATTTTGTACATTCTTTGATACTGTTATGCTGCTGCAACCTATCTATCTATTAATTAAATTTTGTTGTCACTGAGTGGGGAACATCTGTTAATTGTGGAGGTCTCAAAAGACTCCTGGTGGTTTGGAAATGAATTTGCTTTTCTGTTTGTGACTTTTCTAATGTGTTGCAGGAGCCCTCAGCAAAACCAGATGTAGTCATCCTTGGAGCTGCCACGGTAAGATGTTTAAGCGAGTGCTTAGCTGAGCTTGATGAAATGACAAACACCAGACAAAAGACCTGACAAGACAAAAACAAGATGGTGCTAATGTTGATGAATCCCACCTCTTTCCCACAGTGGTCCATCAAGTTGCACAGCGGCAGCAGCGAGACCCTGCAGCAGTACAAAGTCAACCTGACAGCCATATCCGCCCCTCTGGAGAGGCTGGCTGAGGATGGAGAGGTCTACTGGGTCCTACAAGGTGGGCTCAGCTTTCAGTAGAAGACTGGAAATAGGAGATTCTTTTCATTGTTCATATTAGAGGAGTTTCTCTCTGCCTTTATCTTTCACCCCAGTGGTCTCTCTTTTTCCTCTTGTGTTCCCTCCCTGCACTCTTGTGACATTTTGTGGCATTCATATCATATTCAAAGCGCTTCAAAGCAACGACTTGGAGACTTTTGTTGCTCCTGATCAACCTTTCAACATTTTCACATTTAATAGATATTCACTTAGTGAGGGAGATGTTTGTTTTATAGCAACTGAAGCATTCAAACACAAACGGATACATTTGACTACAGCTATTGCCTTGTTTTATTTACAAACTAAAAGTTGACATGAAAGGTATTTTCAACGAGGAAGATTGTATCCGCTGCCATGTGACGCGAAAGCAGAATTTATCCACTTCATTCATGTATGCAACAAACCCCTCCATCTGTTCCCACAACACCGTCATGCCTCTTTTTTCCAGACCCAGTGAATGAGGAGGTGTTGAGTGAGAATAGGAAGATGATCACCAACCAGCAGCTGGAGCTGTACAACGAGGCAGCGGTGGATGTGCTCAACAGCAGCAAGCGAAACGCCAGGGCCTGGATCAAGATGCTGGCCGCCTCCCGCCAGGCTGCTCTGGAAACCATCACCCAATCGGACGACGGCTTGCACCTACCTGAGAGCACCAGGAATGTGGTGGGTTGGACTGCCATTCATTTAAAGATGTTTTTGTCTTTCCATTGTCAATCACATTATTCTGGCAGCATATAGAGGGTAACAGTTGTGGCAGCAGAATTCATACAAGGTAGTGGGAGGTAGGAGAAAAGTATTGTCCTTATATGTAGGCCAGTGTCTTTGAGATTCGGTGTTACCAGTAAGTAATTATGTTATGTTTTACCCACTTTGATTCACATTAGTGCTAAATGATTTTATTTAGACACACAAGTCACAAGTATAACTTACTTCATCCTGTTGACCACCCTCTTTAATCCTCCCATCAGGGAGCCATGGTACTCATGAACGCTGTGTGCAACAAGCTCCTGAGGCCCATTGATGGCTCCTGCTGCCAGACGTTGCCACCCCCCAATCTCCTCCAGAAACTGTCAGCATGCGTCTTCCTGGGCTCGGCCCTGGTCTTCCTGGTCCTCCACGTCCTTGGCTACAACCACCACCGCCGCCCCGTGCCCTCTGACGTGGAGAGCCTAGAGGAGAAGAAACCAGCGTCAGCAGCCGCCCCGCTGGGTCCCAAGGCACCCTTCCATGCGCTATGCCGGATGGGCATCATCATGGCCTATTTTTACCTTTGTGATAGAGCCGATGTGTTCATGAAAGAGCAAAAGTTCTACACACACGCCACCTTTTTCATCCCACTCATCTATATTTTTGTCCTGGGGCTGTTCTACAGTGAGAACAGCAAGGAGGTGAGACAGGGAGTGCTGTTAGATGCAAGTTTTTAATGCTACAGAAGCATAGCATGGGAGACAATACACTCTCCCATTTTCAGCTGGGCCTCATTTAATTCAATATTATTATAACAAGTCCAATACAGTATAACTAAATGTACATTCACTGCACTGTAGGTAATAATGTACTCCCAAGATTTATGTAGTAAAGATTGTGAAGTTATTGCTACCTCTCTTCCACACAGACCAAAGTACTCAACCGAGAGCAGACGGACGAGTGGAAGGGCTGGATGCAGCTCGTCATCCTCATCTATCACATATCTGGAGCCAGCGCTGTAAGTCCTCACTCTTTCTCCCATTCATCACAACGATGAGCATGGATCATATCCTAAATTGGGAGTGACCTTGCAAAGGCTATGCATAGGAAAATGAAGAGAACTTGGTTTGATTTTGGTTCCATATTCCAGATGTGGTCAGTATGCCAGTTGGAGAGGTCAATCTTAATTTCAAACATTGGCTCTATCTCACCATTTAGCAGCGTTGTTGGATATTCTTGGTTACACCCCCTCCCTCCCAAAAACACACACACACACTGATTTTAAAGCAGAAGCAATGTATATAATGGTGTTATTATTGGGGTAAAATGCATAGCAGTGCATCTCTCTGTCTTTCAGTTCATTCCAGTGTACATGCATGTGCGGGTGCTGGTGGCAGCATACCTTTTTCAGACTGGCTACGGACACTTCTCCTTTTTCTGGCTCAAAGGAGACTTTGGACTCTATAGAGTGTGCCAGGTGAGAGCACAGTCAATGATGGTTTTACCAGTTACTCATTATCCTAGTAGGCATATATAAGAGACCTGAGGCAAACAGGCAATTTAATTATTACCCTACAGCAGAGTGTGACGACAGTGCATCCATGATGATATACTATCGATAGGCTTAAGGGGGCCCAAGGGCATGAATTAAAGTTGATCGAATTGGATTGAATGGATTATCTAATTTACTGAGGTTTGTTTTAGTATGAGCATGATGTTATATTGATGATGATCCGTGTGTGTGTGTGTGTGTGTGTGTGTGTTTTCATATGCATTCCTCCCAAGGTGCTTTTCCGTCTGAACTTCCTGGTCTTGGTGCTGTGTGTGGTGATGGACAGGCCCTACCAGTTCTACTACTTTGTCCCCTTGGTCACCTTCTGGTTTGTCATCATCTACGCCACACTGGCCATGTGGCCTCAGATCCTCCAGAAGAAGGCCAACAGTGGGTGTCCGCAAACTAACTCGAGCTTAACAAATCTTAAGAGTCTCCTTTTGCCTTCCACTCAGATGCATAATGGCCTTGCAGAATATGAATCAATGCACATGATGAATTCTGGACAATACATGTAATCCCTGTCCTAAATGTCAGCAGCAGGGTTGTGTTTGCAGAAACCCTGTTTTCCCTCATGTCTGTGCTCTGTTTTCTGACCAGATAGTGGAATGTGGCACCTTGGGGTTTTGGCCAAGTTACTGGGCCTGCTGCTGTTCATCTGCGTCTTTGCCTACTCACAGGTGGGTGAGCCAGGGGATCCCAAATGTTTTCATGTGATGGACTTCAATTGGAGACACATTAGCCCCCCCCATCTGTAAACATATAAACTGTCTACATGCTATGTTTGGATAGATTATAGTGATGAGAGTGAAACCGATTATTAGAATCGGTAGAGTCATTTTCATATTCTTGATGATCTAATTGAGATAGATTATAATTTTCTAGACAGTTAAACAATAGTGAAATTTAACAACCCCCCCCGCTTGCTGGGGACCCTCTGGAGCTACCTGAAGGACCCCACTTTGAGATCCAGTGAGCTGTCCTATCAGGATCATGTGTTCACTCAGACATCTATCTAGCTCACATCATGAAGTAGGCCTCTTTTGAAAACGCAGCTTGTGTGATGTTCACATTCGGGCTTTGTGACTCCAGGGTTTCTTTGAGAGCATCTTCTCCATGTGGCCCATCTCCAACCTCTTTGAGCTGAACGGAAGCATCCACGAGTGGTGGTTCAGATGGAAGCTGGATCGATTTGTAAGTCAAATGTGTCACTCGCCAAAGCGCCCCATAGTTTCATTGTCTGTGATCACATTAACACTGGCTTGGGTTCTTTGAGTTAACAAAATATACTTTGTGCAAAATTGAAACGAAAAAACACCGGGTGTTTTTTAAGTGTGACTAAATTTCGTGCATGTAACTGAAATGTGATGTTATGATCTTGTTCTGTTGTAGGCGGTGATCCATGGCATGCTGTTTGCCTTCATCTACCTGGTGCTTCAGAAGGGCCAGGTTCTGTCGGAGGGCAAAGGAGAGGCTCTGTTCCCCACCAAGATTTCCAACCTGCTCCTTTTCTTCTCTATCGTCTCCTTCTTGGTAAGACTATCCACACTTTTCTTTCTTAGATGCACATACGTTGTCTACACTGAAACTGAAGGGTTCTGTCCACCTTTGGGGTTTTTTGTATTTTGTTCTACTCCCTATTTTAGCTATACCCTAATAACTGCAAGAGAATGCTGTATTTCCATTCAGCCGCTACTCTTTATAACCCTTATTTTAGTTGACAGGCACAGGGAGGGATTTATACATACACACTCACACAGCACTAAGCAAACAGCGTCCATGCAAACTATGCTAAGTCATCAAACTATGCTAAGTCATCAAACTATGCTAACTTACTGAGGTTTGTATAGCTATAGAAGATTAAGATAGGCCTGCTGTTACCTAACTTCTCCTTTTCCCCCAATGTTGTAGACGTACTCAATATGGGCCAGCAACTGCAAAAACAAAACTGAGTGCAACGAGATGCATCCTTACATCTCTGTGGTCCAGGTACAGTCCCACTCTCTTGCTGTCTTTTTGACTCTCCTTCTCTGTAATTTGACTCTCTTCCCCATTTCTGTCTCTGTCTTAATCTCTGTTTACTGTTATCAGCCCATGTTGAGTTTCATAGCAAACATTTACCCTCCAAGTCCGCTCGGTACAACTATTGATTGTACTTCTTGCAGCATACTGCTTTGGCTTTGCTTAATATGAGTTTGGAAATTATCTTTTACTGAATCGCCCAGAGCATTTATGATTCCTTGGGATTTGGCATAAGACATCATTATCCTAATTATAAGACGGGGGAGACGAGTGTAATAACAAGGGAGTTGCCCTCATCCAAACTGTTGTTTGCCAATGGTGGCTTTAATCTAGATAATATTACCTACCTTGGCAAACAACAGTTTTACCAGAAACACCCCTGTTGTCAATGAAGGATGCGCGTTACTGCACTTGGCAAACTGTTTCTGTCCCGCTGGTTGCCAAAATTTGGTTACTGATCAGTGTTTACTCATCTGACCCTGATATGACTAACTGTATATGACTGTAACCCTAGTGCTTGCTACTCCTCTGAGCTGCGATTGCAACTTAAAAGTATTTTTGAGTCCAATGTGTCTCTGCCTGCTCTGATTGAGAAATGCCTTTGCTTTCTCATCCACAGATTTTGGCCTTCATTCTCATCAGGAACATTCCTGGCTACGCCCGCTCTTTATATAGCTCATTCTTTGCATGGTTTGGAAAGATCTCCTTGGAGGTAAGATAGGTCTGGCAGTATTTTTCCACATATAATAGTAATTCAGGCCTTTTGTTTGGCAGACTACTGAAATTTAACCTGTCTGTCTGGTACATATACACACTGCCCTCTTTTAGCCTATTGTCCTTCAGTCAATCACACCTTCACACTCAAATGATTAGGGGCGACAGTGTGGCCTAGTGGTTAGACACTGTCTTTCAACTGAGTGACCCACGTTCAAGCCCTCATTCCGGCCCTGCTGAAGCGTCTTTGAGCAAGACACTGAATCCCTACCAGCTCCACAGTTGCTGTTCTGTAGCCGACCCTGTGCTCTGACCTCCATGGAGGGGGAGTTACCATACGCAGATCAATAAAAAACATCACATTTCATTCCTGTCTCCCCCAGCTGTTCATTTGCCAGTACCACATCTGGCTGGCGGCAGACACCAAGGGTATCCTGGTCCTGATCCCAGGGAACCCCTCCATCAACATCATGGTCAGCACCTTCGTCTTTGTCTGCGTGGCCCACGAGATTTCCCTCATCACCAACGACCTGGCCCAGGTGGTCATCCCCAAAGACAGCACGGCCCTACTGAAGAGACTCGGGGGCATGGGGCTGTTCAGTCTGGTTGCACTGCTGCTGGCCAGAGGCAGCCAGCCCTCGCCCGGCGCCTGAAGAGAGCCTCTTGACGGGGGAAGAGCAGCCTAGCCGAGCCCCTGTTGAGTTTGAAGTGGAGGTGCAGGTCCAAGCAATGGGCACGCCCCGTGTTTTAGGGCTATCAGTGGCCACAGGAGACGGCCTCCGTTGTGTTTGGTTACAATACAGAGGCCCCATAGGAAGGACAGTGTGTCACTGTCGGCCATGTTTGAGCGTGGTCTTGACTCTCTGACTACTGTGGTGAAAAGTCGTACACTGACGAGGAGGAACCCACCCAAAACGTGGGCTCGTTCCTTCAGGAGGAGAAAAAGAAAAAACCTCTAGACGTTTACAGTATTTAGACTAAAGAGGAGGGGGGGTTGGATGTGTGGAATTTTATGAAAAACAAGAGGTCCTCTCATGCTTGCTGTGTGAATCTTTGCAGCGTTGCTACGTAGCCAAACTCCACTAACAAGAAGTTTCTCTTGTCGCGTACTTCCCGTCATTACGTTACTCCGGAAGGGAACACTCAGCACACTCTCCGTCCGCATGGCGGTAGCAGTTAAAGGTGTATTCCACTAATTCAGATTTTTGTTTTTGCCTAATTTTTCACTTTTGTGGCTCCATAAATTTACATATTCATATATTTGTGAGGAAATTTGTCATTTGTGAGGAAATGTACAATTGTGCTGTATTTGAACGCCAACTCAACATTACTCTGTACAGTATTTCTGATGATTTTGAAACAGTGTTAGGTATCTAAATATGAAATATGGACCAACAGCTGGCTTGGGTGATCAAATACAGTCAAGACCTAAGTGGAATTTGGAGTGCAATTGTTGGAACATCCCTTTCCGTTGTATATTTTTTTAACTAATGTTTTTGAGTAATTTTAGAAATGTTTGCCTTGTGCTGAAGGGTGCCACGGTCACCTGCTGTAGCTCTGAAATTCTATGTGACATGTACAGTATTTAATGATTTAAATTAAGCTTATATTTTATACAGGGGTTTGTTTGGCTTTGTTTTATTTTTTATTTTGTACCTTTGCGCCCATGACTGCTGTTTGTGAAGGAAGTATTATATAAGAACGTTTGCACCCATCCCCGCACTCCATAGGATTTATTTGCCATCAAAGACATTTTGCAGAGGTAGTGCTTTTCTGATGCCCACCTATCCTATCTATACACGTATAAGAGAGAGAGAGGCATTTTATGTTATGCAGCAATGGTTCAGCAGTGTTCTCTGTCCTTTTCTTTCATTGTCATTGTGACAAGACACTTGGAAACATCAGTGATGTAGCCTGGGGTCACAGCTCCGCCTCAGCGGGTGTTTGGCTTCAGTGCTTAATCAAACAATGAGGCAGTTAACTACTTGATGAGGCACTGATTGAGGTGGGAGGGCCTGTTACTATTGCTTAAGGGAAAATCTCTGTATTTTCTTATTTTGACAGTTGACAAATGAGCAATGTCTGGCAGAAGTCAAATCTCTCAGCCTCTTTATCCTCAAATTCAGACATTTAACACAGAAAGGTTAGCACTTATTGTATTTTTGTATACCTGGATTATTCATTACACGCCTCATCTTTGAGGTGGAATACAATGGTCATAACCTGACAGATTGTAACATGGCATCAATTACGATACTTCCTGTACTTCAGCAGGTTTTCTATTGTGTGAATTAAAGGATTTAGCTACAGTAGATGTGAAGGACACTTTGCAGATATAGAAATATTGATTCACAGTACTCTCAAAGGAGTTCACATGATTTGGGGCCTGGGGTGCTCTTCTTTTTCTACACATTTATGTAGCTACTCTTTAAAAAAGGAGAAAAAAAAGTGGGTCCACAGGACATTTTTACAGGAGTTGTTTTCCGACACGGATCGATTTGTCTACAGACTTAAATGCTTCTAATGTCATTTGCCTAACGCACAGTTGGGGATGTGCTCCCACACTGAATAAAAGCCAAGTTAATATGTAACTTTTATTATGACGCTTCAACTCATTTAATAGATGAGGTTGGCAGTTCAATGTTGCCATTTCCTTTTGATGTGAAAAGTTTACTGACCTGTTTTTCTTTACAACCGCTACAAATTTGGTAATTATTTCAGGCCTTAATCGACTTGTTTTTTGGTCATATGTAAAAGCAACAACTATTTATAATCCCACACAGGGCCTCATTGAAAGATGTTATATGTTAAAAAAAAAAAAGAAAAAAAAAATGTGACGTCTTAAAAATGTGAAATGTATTCATTTTATTTATAAATGACTTTATTCTGATGTACATTGTTGATAATACATACCTTCATAAAATGTGCTGTTTTGACTTCTCTTTCTGGACAAAAACATTTCTTCCAATGTGACTTAAAGAGACCTTATTGTCTCTGTCTTTAATAGGACAGAAGTACTTATAAAACAAATTTAAAAAACGTACTGGTATTATGTGACAGTTACACATACTTAATCACACAACAACTAAAGCACTTCCATGTCAAACTCCCTTTTCCTCAGAGGATCATTGTGCAAGCCAAGGCAAGTACAAATACAAACATGAATCATATAATTTAACAAAATATTCCAAAATATTGTAATATAGCTTTGTAGTCAATGGCACTCTTGTTCTCTCTCATGGTATCTCACACATTTTAACACAAGTAAGTGCACATAGACACTACATCTTTGTATATGAAGACACTTCTGAGGCATGCAGATTGGCACAAATGTTAGAAAAACAAAGTTTTATACATGAAAACAAACAAAATGAGCTTGGCAATGGTGTTTCTGGTCACAAGTTTAGTGCTTCAGCCACCTTTCTCTCCTCAGGAATACCATTTACCTAAAATGAATTTAAAAAAAAAAAGGTATCATAATCAAGAATTAGGATAAAAGTGTTGAAGTGGTGATCAATTTGTTAGATGAGCTGAAATATATTTACAAGAGGCTCTTACACTGAAAGTATTAGTCATTTTCTAAAGTGGAGTAGTATAAAAAACAGCTACTGTCATGGAGAATATCACAGTATGAACATCATCTTGACAAAAACAACTCCAAAAGCAGAGCACAACACCTACCTCCAGCCTTCGAAATGTTGACATAACATAATTATCTCCTTTGTTAGCAGAGAACAAAGAGAGCAGCTGGTTAGTGCGGGACCCTCATGCAGCTGAACACCATGCACACAAGGGGGCGCTCTAACACACTAACCAGATACAGTTGTCCCTTGCCGGCTTGCCAAATTGACATAACACTTGCAAAGTAAAGGTCTCATGCCCGATTCCACCTGGGACTGTATGAAATGCTCCCAGTGATCTGTGAGTCTTTGAATAAAGTCTGGCTCCTCTAAGTGGGAGCGGTTTTTCCTTCTCTTTTTATAGTCAAAGTGATGGCGGAGGCAAGGGAATATATAGTCTGGGAGAAGGGGAGAATACTGCTGTGAGCAATGGGGGTGGCTGAACTATGATCACATGTAATGAAAGCTTTTCTTTATTGTAGTTTTAGCAAATAAACGTACATCTTCACGTGCATGCACACACATATATATAATACAGACAGAGTAAAGCAGATTAATAGTCTATAATCCAAGGACTGGAGGCGACACTAACCTGATGGCCGCTGCTGTGGTATTGTAATCTGGTTTTGCAGGTTCCTGAAATCGTAAACGATAACATTATGGTAAACAATAGTCTATAGCTCACATTCACGGGTCTTTAGTATCATGTGAAAGTACATTGCGGTTATGTTAACACATTTTTCTGAGTTTCAAGCCCATTACTGAAAATCATGGGACGGCTTGAATCCCGTAAGCCCCCCGGGGTCTTACTTCCAAAGGCTTTGACTTATTTGCTCCAGCTGTAAACATGGCATGGCCAGGAGGCGGTGAAAACAAGACTAAACAGTAATGGTATTGTTCCGACTTACATTTCCCCAATAAGCCATACACCGGTGCACCATGGGTGTATGTGTTTATGTGTGACCGCCCCCCTAAGTCAATCATCATCCATCATGTGTGCATCCCTCCTGTAATCAACTCACGTCTGTGTCTGCATGAGGGGCATGCTGGTGGTCTCGTAGTTGTCGGGGTGGATGGGCGGCACCACCTCGCCGCTGACCGGGTTGAAGACGGGAAGGGTGGAGAGGGGCCAGGAGATCTCCCGGTTCTTGGACATGCTCCTCAGCTCCTTGGTGGACTTCTGGATGGAGCTGTGGTGAACCATCTGGATGCTGGAGAAGGGAGAGGGAGTGGAGTTACACGCAGGAGGTTTTGGTTTTGCCGTGGTTGGTGTACTCTTTGTAAAATGAAACAGCTTGGGGGCGGAGCTTGGTTTCTCTTATCCTGGGTGCAATATTTGTTTTTTATTGAAACACATCTTAAGTATTTACCACCTATCACTCTGATTCCTGGTCTGGGTTAGGCTCTCCTCAGGTAATCTGAGGTAATCTCTTTTTTGGATTTGTCATATGTAAGCAATTTGCTACAGCTAAAAACATGAACTCCCTACAGCTGGTCATCAGATTTTTTTTTGAGCAGCTCATTGGATGAATGGGTGTCAACACACAGATGATGAGCATATGAATGGATATGAGAATGCCATCAATGACAACATAGATGACACGATAGCAAACCAACAGAGGGGGAGGGGGGTGAAAAGAGACCCAAAAAGAAGAAGAAGGAAAAAAAAGAAAAACACAGGAGAGGTATAACACTTACTCTGTTGTTTGCATGTTTCTTTTTTCCCTAGAAACAAAACAAAATGGATGAATTAAATACTAATATTAATAGTTAAAGACACATCCACACAGAAGCGAATGGGCTGTTGGGTAAAGGATCGGGCGGGAGGCGGTGGAGGGATGTGGCACACTGAGCGGGTGGTGTTGGGGGGGGGGCACATCTCTCCCAGCCTGTAAATGATGGCGAATGGTGTAGGGATATCATGGATGATTGAACAACAATGTCATGGCTATGCTTCAAGATGTGCATGAAAAAAAAAAAGTAGTGTACATGGACATTAGACTTGGATGGTAATGACAAGCTGCATTTCCAATCCAGATTATATCTCTAAATATTATGACCCTGCTGCTAGCGGCGGCCCTGCGCTACCCGTGCTATCTCACTTGGTTCTATCAAGCATGTAAACATCTCCTCTACTCCATCGCAGGAAACCTTATTATCACTTTCTTTCCCTCCAATGTGTGTGTGTGTGTGTTTGTGCGACGTGTATGAAAAAAAAAAAAAAAAAAGGCCGGGTACACTTACACCCCTTCCCGTCGGCAGCACATAGAGTAGCCGAGGATGAATAAGAGCACTAGCGCCACGGCGGAGGGAACTGCCAGCGTGACGAGGAAATCCGAAAAGTAGTCCCGGCTCTTCAGAGACTCGGAGGGGGGGCTGTAGTCTCCGAATTCGGCCAGGACCCCGGTGCCCGGGTCGGGACGGTTACTGTGTATCATGACTACTTTGGTGATGTCAACCTAAGGAAATAAATAAGTAGAAGCTTACACACCATATCTACATCGCTTGATCAGTACAGCAGCTTGTAGAAACTCGAAGCATTACAAGACCAAACTTTGAAAAGCTGTGAGTTTATGAGGCACAAGCCAGAGCCCTGAACTGCTCCCCTCATGAACAACCACCTCTGCAAATCCTCACCAGAGAGATCTTACACCAGTCGATGTGGAACTGCGCTCTGAACTTCTTGTCGCAGCTGATGACGGGCTCCATCTCCTGACTGCAGCGCAGCTGGTTGTGGGGGCTCTCCACCTCCCGCAGGCACGAGGAGAAGGGGACGTCAGCGCCCACCATCACATACACCCTAGGGCCAGGAGAGGGAGACGGTTAGGACGCAAAGGCGGGAGATGGAGGTGATAAAACACATGCCAGCAAGGGAATAGAGAAGCTCCCTTACTCCTATCACACACCTTTAGTTTCCAATTTGAACATAAACGGATCCCTATTTGACAGTGAGCCCCATTTTATCTATTTATGCTCGTAATAGTGGAAGCATTCACCCCTAGCCGAGTCCTCTTCCGGACCCTTTCAGCTTCCAAAACGTCCACATGAATCTTTTATAGACGACTTATGGCAGTTCATGTAGGCTATTCCCCGCTGAAGAAAACAAACTGCCAGTGTCTGTCAGTGATGACGGTGTACTCCTCTCATCCACAGCGAACTCTTGGTCTCCTAAGCCCCAATTAAATGAGACCTAAGCGCAGTACGGGTGGACTCAGGAATATATGGGATTTGTTTCACGGACAGATCCTCACCCCTCCTTGAGGTTGTTGATGGGCAGGGGCACGCGTCCGCCGCGGTCCAGCGCCGACGTGATGTTGATGGCGTTGAGGCGCTCAGGCTGCCAGATGTTCTTCACCGCCCCCAGGAAATCCCCCAACACCTCGCTGGCAAGCATCTCCTCCACGTTCATGTTCTTGATGTAGAACTCGACCTTGTAAGGCAGGGGGAACTCTGGGTGTAGGGATGAAGGGGGAGAGATAGGAGGGGAGGGGGAGGCAAGGCGAAAGAGAGTGGGATGAGGTGGGAAGGACGAAAAAGGACAGCAGAGTCAGAGTTGGAGTTGCATTACTGCTCCATATGACACCAACATGTAATCGCGGCTCTGCCCTGCAGACGCCGGTGTGCCTAGCTCCGCTCTGCCTTGGCCTCCTCTCTCTGGGGCCAGATGGCTGATGACATCACGGCATAGGGAGAGTGATGTCACGCCAGCGCCAGGAACATCTGCTGAGCGTTCACCCGACACGCTCCATAGTGTACTGCATGTACCGTGACTGGTCAACAAGCCAGCGAGCAAGCATACGGACGCACAAGAAGTAGACAGATGTTAGGTGTTGTCCCAAAAATGAAAGGGAATGGCAGCTTGCTGTGGGAACGCCATCCCGGGAAAACCAGCCCCATTCAGATCTGGGTTGTTTACAGAAGCAGCATATGCAGTGCTGATCTAGCTTAGCCTCCCTGAACTGATAGTTTGTGAAGGATTAGTATCTCATAGTATCTACAATACTTATGTACATACATGTCAAGTCAAAGTAAGTGTTTTTCGCGGGGAATAAACTGACACATACTATATAATCACTTCTATTTATTGGTTATATATATATCTTTTATAAATATATAAGATCCATATCAACAGATTTAGTTTTTGTACTGGCTGAAACAAATCCCAATCAATCCCATCCTATGAAGTCCAGATTTATGCCAACAACTCCGGGACGTCGCACATCCCGATCTGTGTTTTTTCCCCTGACCTCTTACCTTCAGTGGACATGATGTTGATGACCAAGTTGTGCCGCGCCGTCTCAAACGTGCGTCTGTTATAGGCGGTAATCTGCAACACACATGGGTGAAAGTGTAAGCCTAGATCAGCGCAGCTTATATGGCTCTCCGGACAAGGCTGAGCTGGATACGACCACATAGGCTCCGTACCTAACTGGGGCACCGTATAGCGGCACATGCTGCTGGGAACGCTAAAGCCTTTTGGGGGACAAAAAAAAACAAAAACGCTACGGTAGCTTAGAAGGAGGGGAAAAAACATACTGGAATTTAAGGCTGGAGACTCAAGAGGTTAGGATTGGACCATACCACTGTTACTGAGCTTAGTGCTTCTCTCCTGACAAGCCAATCTAAAATAAATGTCAAGTGAATTATGACTCTATTCTGCTATATAAACTATTATTCTTACATGTGTGCTCTGAAGGGATATTGACTTCCCTTTGAATGCCAGTGACATTTTTTTCATTCTGTTCAATACTTCAAAGCAGCATTTCCCCTTTTCCTTCCTTGACATATCAACCAGACGTGCAAACATGTTCATCTCCGTTTCAGTTTTGGGACCGGTCCCGAACCACCCACCTCTATGACGGTGGGCCGGCCGGCGTACTGCACGGTGGGGGAGCCGTAGAGCACGCCGTCGCTGTGAGGGGTCCTCTGGATGTAGCGCAGCCAGCCCGGCCTGTCGGGGTAGCCCATCAGGTTGGTGTTGAAGGTGATGGGGTCGCTGCCGGAGTCACCTACAGGGAGAGAGCAGTTTTATCAGGGGGGGTGCCGCAAGGATCTGTTTTGGGCCAGCACCAATCTGGTCATGTACATTTAGACCCATTAGCTCAATTGTGGGACTTAAGCATTTTCTTCTACTGACATAGTGTTATGGTAGGAGACACAACTGCATGAAGAAATGTTTTTTTCATCAAGTATTTCAATGCAAGAAACTAATATTTACAAACAAATGTATACCTGACTTTGGGTAGGGAGGGAACTCTCCTTTGAAGTACTCTCTCTCCAGGACGTGGACGAACAGCACGCCTGCCGACGGGTAGACGTTACGGTCCGCGTGCGACCTCGACAAGATCGTGACCACTGGAGCACAGAGGAAGGACACGCAGGTAATTACCCCCTGATTGCAGAGCGTTTCCCTGTGTGTGTGTGTGTGTGTGTGTGTGTGTGTGTGTGTGTGTGTGTGTGTTAGTTATTCTTCATCATTAATGGCCTGCCAGCACCACTGATTGGAAAAGGAGAGGAAACATTTACAGAGGTGAAACCAAATATAGCTACCGCTCTGGTTACTGGTACCAGCTAACCTACCGACTTATCTTATCAGCCAGGCGTGAACGTAGAAAGCTCAATTTTCCCACTTGGTAGCTTCTAGGAAGACTGTGATTTACTGCTGTTAAACCACAACGGTGAATTTCTCATCACCACCAGGGGCAGGGAGCTGAGGGGGGAGGGGCAGAAGCCACCACTTGGCTCGCTGAGGCCTTTTCATCTCCGTCTCCAGCACTCTGCCTCCATTAAGCTCTCTGTTTAGTCCCACTCCATTTCAAACACAAACACACACTTAGTCTTTCTTCGCTGAGGGCATCGCTTGGCAAATAGCGGCCCCTTAACAAAGGTTTATGCAACGTAAGACTGGAAGCGATTTGTGCCATCACTCTCCCTCGCCTGGCTCTCCCCTCTCTCTCTCTCTCTCTCTCTCTGTCTTTCTTTCCCTTGTATTCTTTTTCAAGCTGTCTTCAGTTTTGCACGGCATTTTTTCTTTTTGCTGTTTTTTTTCCCCTTCTCTCTCCTTCGGTGGGTGGGCGGTGAATTTTTAATCACCATGGGGGACTGGGTGGGTGGGAGGGAGAGAGAGAGCGAGAGAGAGAGAAAATGAGGAAGGGAGGGAGAGCGAGGGAGGGAGGGAAAGGTGGAGATCTGTGCTGAGAAGTGTCAGAGAGTGTGTGGGGGGGAGGGGGGGGGGGGAGAAAGAGAGAGCTCAAACTGTTCTAGCCTGCAGACACATAACAGCTCCAGCTGTATTGAGCAGCTAGCAGAAGGCCTGGGAAAGCGGTGGGTGTACGACTGCCTCCCTACTGGCAAAATGCCGCTGTTGGTTTTCTCCACTTCTCCTCCTGCACCATCTTTTCACTCTCCTCCTCCTCCTCCTCATCGTCATCCGCATCATCAGTATCATCATCATCATCATCATCATCACAATAGCAGCCCTCTCCTTGATCAGCTGAGAGTCTCCACTGAACGTAAGAATCAGACCAGGACTTCTGTTTTAATCCAGAAAAAAAAGGAAGTGGTCATGTGATCTTTGGTTAAGGGTTCTCTATTGCTAGCACACACACAAAAGGGATAAAATCACTGCAGGATGAGGATTAGGCGACATGGTTAAACTATAGATTAAGGGAGGCCTCCCAGACTATGCTACAGCCTCTACATCTACATGGTCAGATTGCCTAAAATCCCCCAGTCAATCTAAACGCACTGATGGCTTGTTGAAAGTGGAAGATTACAGAATGGTCCCAGATGCTAAACTGGGCTACATCTGCGGCCACAAACACATTATATTGGCCATATGTCCTTCGTCCCCCCGGGGGCCTGGTCACAGCTAGATACAATCAATATCATTTAGTGGCCAGTAGATGTGGTGTTACTTAGAGAATATCCACCAAATCACCTTTTGATAGAAAGAGTGTTGGAACCAGACGGGCATGACTAATCTGTTGGATGGCTCAACCTGTGATGTCAGGATCCGGGTTATTCTGACGCCAAGAATAAAACCTCATTCAGTTTCGCCACACCGGCGGCGCCTTCAGTGATGGGTTCAGCCGATCCGCAAATCCCTCTCTGAATGCGCACACTCGGATTCTATTACTCGACCCGTTGGGCCTCATCAATTCTTCAGCGCGCACAAAAGGACTGCGGTCACACACTCCCCGGTCAAGGTCAAGTATTGGCGATTCCACTCGACTCAAAGACCCCCTTGATGCGGCGTTAGCAATTATGGCACATCCACAGATGAGACAGGCGGGACAAGCGAGCGAGCCCAGGTGGCCTGGTCTCCCCCACCGGTCTGAGGAGTAAACAATGGGCTGTGTTGAGTCTTGCCCCCCAGCTCTCAGCCCTTGAAGGAGCTATCACACCTTTTGACTTAAGACTTTACAGACTTACAACCACGCAGGCATAACACGGGCTACCGGCAACCTTAAATGTCAGTCATTCTGGTTTACAGGTCCAAGTTGGACTGCATTATACTCTCATCTTCCATTTAGAGTCCAGCCAAGGTAAGTGAAGATGGCTAAGCTACATTGAGGCTGCGCTAATAGCATCAGATCTGCTTATTAGTGGCTGCCTGAATTCCTGCCAGGCCTTCTGGAGATGATGGACTGCAGGGATCCTATCTAATACATCACCCATTAAAGGTGAATGCTAAACCGCTCGCTGCAGACTAACCTGTAGGCTGCAGCACAAATGTACAGACGGACACATGTGCATGCTCTGCAAAACACAACACACACTTGCCAGCACTTTCGATGTGTGCACTCACATACGCACTTGCACATACTCGTCGTATGCATTCTTTTATTTCACATTCACACACACCTGGATGGGTTTCCTTACAGCAGATCACTAACAGGCCTGGCAAGAGGTGGGAATGGCTAAACAGCTTTTATGGTTTTATGGGCCGACCTTGGACTCTCAGTCTCAGGAGTGATGCCTTGGTTAATAACGCCACTGGCTACATGGAGAGAATAAACCGCCCCTTGTCCCTTCAATGGCTAGCTGAGGCATAGACAAGGGAGGGATGTCCTTTAGTTTTGTTGTATCAGCTATGTGCATGTCGTTCGGGTCAGGAGGAACGCATGTGCTTCTTTGGCTTTCAGAGGGGAAGCATAGACAACAAGGAATGCTACTGTTTGGACTGAGGCTTTGGTATTCTAGCCTTGAGTTTGAGGCTCGTTATTCTAAATACAGACCTGGAAGTGAAAGTACTTGGTGTCACAACGAGCAGAAGGCAATGGTTGAAGACAGGGGGGCAGCAGACAGCCACTTCAACGTTCTAGCATTTAAGTTTCTCTCTGAAGGTAAGCAAAATTAAACCAATTTGCCTAAAACACTTGTTTTTAGTATTGTGTTTAAGTAGAGGACCTGGGCCTTTGACTCACGGTTAATGATTTTGTCTAAGTTCTAATAGCAACAATAAGGGTTAGGCTGGACTTCGATTCAAAAAGCTAGTGTTACAGCGAAAGTGAGTGGGCCAAGTCTGCAGGATAGCAGGGTACTGAAAACAAATAATGCCAGTGTAAATGGGGAACCAGCTGAGGTGCCACTGTGTTATGACAGGAAGGGGGGGGGAGGGTCAACACGTGATGTGCACCACACTGCACACACCAACTCACCTTCTCTTGACAAGGCTGTTCTCTGCTTCAAGCCCAGGGAGCCCTCCACATGTAAATCAGTGTGTTTGGCATCATAGGCATGCACAATGTAAACTATTGGATCAATGAATAAAAGCAGAAGTGAACCAAGTGTGGCTTTCAAGGGCATTCTGAAAAACATAGTTCTACTTGAAACTCCAATGATAAAATGGACGTTGTAACGACGGATCACAGCAAACAATTTGACGTTGATTACATGTTGGTAGGACGGCGTGCGCCAACGTGGAAAACCCGTCTAACCCGTTCCAAATATCTTTCTGATATCAGTTCAAAACAGTTTCCAAAGCGGATTGGAATTGTATGAATGTTTTTTTACGTGCAACAATATCATGTTGTGAAAACTGTACGCTCGTCTGGGTTGACGTTGAACCTGGCCGCCTCCTGCACGTCGCCGTCCGTCAAAAGCTTGCTGGGACGCCTCACATCCATCTTGCTACAGTGAAATGTCATCTTTGCGTGCGTCCTCGCTGTAAGTATGAATGACGGCTTAAGCTGGGTAACTAAGCATTCATGACACACCTGGTTTATAAACGGACCGGACTGATGCCATTAGGCCTGCGCCGGGTGAAACAGACTACTTTTACAAAAGCAAGCCTGAGCGATAAACAGGAAAACAAAACTAGATAACGAGCTGCTCCACGTAGGGCATGTGAGGAACTGAAAAACACATAATTTGAGGTTGAATGGTTTAGCTACTCCACCCGAATAACGGTATAGCCGGCTACCGTTAGCCATTTTTTCCATGCCTCCCTAAACCACTTGGAAAAAATGAGTGGAGCGGCAGAACAGTAGCAGGCTGGCTAGCTAACTAGCATGCCCACTACAAGGTACTGCAGCAAAGGAAAACGCAGCAAAATGTCGGGATTATTTCCAATGTTAATCAATACGTACCCGTAGCCAGCCACACCGCAATAGCTGCAGCGTACATGTTGCATATGATTCCCGTCAATCTGACAAGAAAAAGGATGATTTTCTAGCCGCTCCTGGTTTGACAGCCATAAGAAGCATCCCTGTCCAGCATTCCTTCCTCCTCCTCCTTCCCTCCCCTGGCAGCACGACTCCTCATTGGCTGCACGTCTGGCTAGGAGAAAGGATGGTTGTCGAATAAAATGTATAAAAACATGATCTGAATGAGAATAAGAGGACCACGCCTTCAACAAATGTTGCTGTGATGTTTTTCGAGTTTAACTAGGCGACAGAACAGTCATTTTGTCGCAGTTCTGGCAAGCTGGCAGTCTGCCTGTATATCAAATGCAGTGAGTGCTTGTCTGGCTGTCTGTCTGTCTCTTAGTGATCCAGGACAGCATCCACATATTTTATCTATATTGTACATTTTATCATTTCACTGTCATTTACATCTTACATCTTCTCGTGCACAGAAAATCATCTTTTCAGCTACTGTTAAACCCCAACCACCTCACCCCAAATGATGCATAGAACATAAATAGCCTATTTCATTGCTTTTTCATTTCATAGCTGGCGTGACCCCATGTAACCCCACAGCCTTTGAACTGAGACTTGCAAAGGGACATAGTCACACAGCCAGACCCCCCCAACACACACATACAAACACACACATCATCACTGGGCTTGACCTCATAAGCCCAGCTGTAAAGAGAGCAGTGAGATGTCTGAAAACTCTGCTAAAATCTGCCCAGCCTCCCTGCGGAGACAGTCCCAGCAGACAGATGGTCGTATTCTGGCCCCTTTGCTCCGAGGGCTAGTCATCCAGGCTAAGGGGCCTTAGAGGCCCTTAATTCACCCCTTATGCTCCCTTGATGTTAAGTACTACTAAACACTGCAGACAGATCTAGTCTCTCATATAAAACAGAGCACTTTGATCCTGGAGAAAAGCATCCTAATTGATGGCTCACATAGTGACTGGACAATGGTTCTTAACTGATGAGTGCATGTTTGAACCTGCGACTTCCTATCTAGTAATAAACAATATAATGGCATCCGTCCTCTGTGCTCTGCAGTGCATGATGGCTACTATGTTCTCTCACCCTCCCTTTTATCCCCTTAAGATTATTTTTAGGTTGCTTAGCAACATCTTCAGATGGCTGGTGTTGGGGCTGGCTATAGAGTGAGTGTATCACAACAGACACTTATGCATGCACTGAGGTGCATAGTAAGGAAGCTTGGTCCTGGAGCAGTGTGGGCTAGGATAATTGCAAAAAGGACTTCAACAGATGCTGGTTTGCTTCTGTTTCAATGAATTTGCTTGTTTTGTGTTTTGAGTAATGAGGCAACATGATAAATTGTCACTCGTTTTCTGGCACAGGGGAGAGTTTCCCAGCTGTGTGTGTGTATGTGTGTGTGTGGGGGGGTGTTGCTGAATGATAAGAGATATACTGTACTCCAAGTGAGTACAGCATAGAGACTGAAATGGTTGCACAGTAGTATAGATGGGGTATATTGATATGTATAGCACTATACACATCTATATGGGATTCATTTGAGAAGCAAACAAAACAAATTCATAACTTGCACTTAAATGCATTTCAGTATTATGCAACACAAGCACATGCTCAACAAGCTGCTGATTCACATTTTCTACACAGAGGAGCCTTTGATTAAACTTCCTACAATACATTTGTTTGTTTAATATTTGACATGACATGCTGTTTCTGTCAAACTCACTTGCCTTTTTCAGCTTAATTTACAATTGCAGTATGTGCTTACCAAGCAGGCATATAAGCAATAATAGCACAGCACCTAGATTATACAACACATACATAATATAGATCAATTATATAACTCAATTCTGTTTGCTGAAATACTCATATTCATGAAACATGTTGTTGACAAAGCTCCCTTTCTTAGTGCTTCATCACATGAAGCCAATCCCATGCTTTGGTCTCTCTTGACTCCGATGTGACCTCGCCAACTAGAACTTTTATACTCTCTGATCTTCCTTAGAGGCATTCAGTCATGACAGCCGGTGTGTGTGTGTGTGTGTCGTGTGTGCTCACTTTCCCTTTACAAAACAACTTTAACATTTTAGGGACTTAACCTTTTCACCCCAAGAACCATCAAATAGATAAGCAGTAGGATCTCTGATTTGAAGATTTTGTCCTATATGAACCATATATGAGAGAATTTATGTTCTTACATATGAAACCTTTAATCAAAACAGTAATCCTTATACATTCTCTCATTAGGCTAACTTCTAATGTGTGAAATAATAGTGAAATTTAACTAGACCTTATTTTACTGGGGGACCCCCCGGCAAACTCCTCCTAGGACCCCCTGGTGGTCCTCGGACTCCACTTTGGGCACCAACATTCATCACATACGTGGTCGTTGACATCCCACCCCTAGTTATGAACAATACCAGATTACCAGGAGAAGTTCCAGTTATTGTGTGTTGGTATTTGTGCCAGACTGCAGCTCGCTGGAACCCCCTCCCGCGCAGCAGCTTATCGGACCGAACCATTGCAGCAGTCAAGGTTTCAACACCTGTCACACGAGGGGTTACATTTGCGAATCGCCGGGCGTCGTCGTAGCTAGGTATGTTTACCGTCCCGCCCGGCTGAATTGTGTCGGACAGTGTGCTTTTGGAAATACCGTCACGGTGCAGCTCTCGGCGAGACGGGCTGCCAAATCGCACCGACACCCCCATTGTGCGCCTGGCAGCATCAGCCACTGCCTGCAATGGCGTTGTAGCGGCTCCACTGTGTCCAAATGTTTCATTAGTGGCGATTCTGTCCCGGACTATTCACCGGCGTGGGGTAGAAATGTTATTTTCGAATGGATGTACAGCGAATGCATTCACATTTTCTGTGAGTTTAGCGCTGGACCGCTGTTTATTTATGTCAGCCGTCAAACGAAGCCGGAGCGGTGAATGTAAGTCTGGCTCTTTTGTTTTTCTAACATTGTGGCAACACCGTTGAGGTTTAAGGTGAACAGTGAATTTATGCTTTTCTCTTATTTTGGAAAAAAAAAAAGCTGCTGTTTGGATTTATCATTCTCTAGAAGTCCACGCAGGATATAAAAATAAATACATGTTTTCCAATGTCAGAGGGAAAAAGCATGAGCTGTCATGTTGTGTGCGGTGTGGCTGATGTGCGGCTTCTGCCTGTTTGTCCGATCCCATCCGACACAATGTTACAGCTCTAACTTTATTTTCCTCCGTGCCATGTCGTCTAAAATAACACGGACCCTCTCGAGTGCAAACGGTGAAATTTTGCAAAAGGATTTCGCACACACCCTGGGCTTGACAGGGCTAGGAGTGAATATTGAACCAGGACATTTAGATTTCAACCATTGCTGCTGCTGCTGCTGATGCATCAATACCATCCGGACTGGAGGTTTTAGCACAACATATGTAGTCGGTGGGCCAGATGAATGTGTTTTACCTCTGCTTTATTTTACCACAAGTCATATTACTCTATTTGGGATGCATCTCCAAAAATATTTTAGTAGTATGCTGTGGCTTTCTAATCCTGTTTCTATGCAATGTTGTAATATTGTTATGTTGGGCAAATGGTTGCACCATCTTAATTGCAACTCTTTCAATTCTTGAAATGTTTAATATTTTTGTGTGTGGGGGTGGCATTCAACAGTATTCTGTCTTTGCAATAAACAATTTCACTGCCATGTATTGCCTTGTTTGAGAGCAGGCTCCACTATAATGTCAATGATGGTGCAGAAAGCCATGGGATGGGGCGGTGGTGAAGGGTCACACCTTACCCCAAGACAGACGAGAGACACAGACAGAAACAGAGAGAGAGAGACTATTTAATCACTGTTGATTAGATTATAACTGTGTTGTTATGTAGTTTTAGACTGCTTGTTCCAATACATGTGATAACAAGGTTGTGAAGGCTTTTGGCATCTGGGGAAAAAAAAAATTCTTCCATGTTTACTTAAACCCATGGTTCACCACACAATCATCAATATATCCCACAATTACAGTGTAGCCCCGTACAGTTCAAGCATAATATGCATGGAGGGACACTTCACACTGATGTAAAAGTATTGATTTCAGATGGTAAACAGTACAATGCTTGCTGAATAGACACATCATGACTGGAGAGTGCTTTTAGACTTCAATAGGCTTTCCAGTTCTCTTGTAATAAGAGCCTCTGTGATTGTTTTGCCCTTCATGCTGCTGAACAATTTGTTATTGGTGGAATGGGAAAATTGTTATCTCTTTTCCAAATGTTTAATCATCTCCGTGGTTAGATAGTGTCACTTTCAGCCTTTGTGATCTCTCGCCTTTCATTTTCTGTAATGATGTTATTGTTGGAATGCCGATATCTCTCTTGAACTGATGGGCTTGTACTGTTATTGGACGGTGTTACTGTATCGCTGTGTCTGGTGTGTCTATCTTCCTGACATCTCTTTATCTCCCTCAGGTGTGAATGGGCCCGAAGGAACAATAACATCAGCGGGATCCGATTAGACAGCGCTGCAGTAGGTCAAAATAGGCACCGTACTCCCACGTTCTAATGAGACCACGGCGATGCTGACATCCCCTCTGACGCCAAAGACACCATCATGCTGAAGACGGAGGCCTCGGGGGAGAGGACCACCCTCCGGAGTGACTCTCCCCATCGCAACGCCTACCGGGCTGAGTTTCAGGCTCTCAAGAGGGCCTTTGACCAGCCTCTGAACGATGGTGGCTCCAAGCCCAAAGACCCCGAACGGGTGAGGCAGCCAAGGGGACGCCAATATGGCGCCCATGTCAGCCGCATCAAGGACATGTTCATGCAAATGGGCACAGAAAATGTGCCGGCTAAGGCCAAGGGTTGCGATGATCCCTCGCCGCAAAAGATGATCAAGCCCACCAATTTCATCAACAAGGCGGATGGATCGGTGATCAAGCTCCAGCATTCCTCGTCAACTGAAAGGATTGGAGGTGCTGGAGCAAAGTTCTCTGAGACCAGGAAGCTATTTGAACAGCAGACACGCGATCAGTCCCAGTCGCCAGTCTATACCTACGGGCGCGACAAAAGGGGTTCCCATGAGCACCTGGATGACTGGCGAGGTGCAAGGTCCAATAGAGGCAGCACAGACTCCTTGGACTCACTTTGCTCCAGAACAGAAGCGTCCTCACCAACTGTTAGTCAGCTCAGTGCCGTTTTTGAAAATGCAGACCACCATAACCAGGGTGCGCCCTGCAGAGGAGTTAGCAGACGGGCCCTGTACTCGCCGGACGGGTTCCAACGCCACGGAGGTGATTTCAGCGAGGATGAGTCTCGCCATTCTCCAGTTCATGGAGCCCACCGAAACCAGATAGGGGGCAAGTTCCCTACGTCCTCGTCCTCCGAGGACCTCCTGAGCCCCAGTCCCCTGGCGGAGACTGTGGAGCTGAAATCAGTCCCACAAGATGAGGAACCCCAGGAGACAGCAGACAAGGCTGCGGCTATGGAGGGCGACAGGCGGCACTTGGCTGGGGCCACCACCAACGGAGGCCAGGCCAATGGCTCCTGCGAAGAGGAGGAGAAACCTTCAGAAACAAAAAACTCCAGTGAGCAACTAGGGGTGTCCAATGCTTCGAAACCTGTCGACAACGCTGTGATCGGTGACAAAGCTTTCGAGGACACCACCCCTGAGCCACTACCAACCCCAGCCACGCCAGCTGAGGAAAGCCAGGAGGAAGGGGATGCTCCCGGGGAAGAGAAGCCCTCCGAATCTCCTAAGGGCCAGGGAGAAGACCCCAATGAGGAATACAGTGGGAACGAGAGGGTGATTTTTAACGCAGACGGGGACGCCTGTTACCAGGGTTGGGGGGAAAGCTGCACGGATCCCGAGGATGACCTCTACGGAGACGATGAGGATATCGGCTACGACCCGGGCTCTGAGCTCACTGAGATTCCCGGCCTTCCAGATGAAAACAAAGAGGACATCCCGCCGAAGAGGAAGATTCGCTTCAGCACCTCACCCATGACGGTGAGTTTGGGTGCTTTACCAACTTGTTAACTGTGGAGGCCTAAATGGTGCAGACATACTGAACACAATCCAACATGAAAAGCTTTCATGCAGCTTTTATCAAAAGTAGGTTAGAACAACAGAGAGCTAATATCACATCCAAAGCTTTTATTTATAATTCCTGTACTCATTACAGTTGGCTTTGTTGTTTTGACAGTCATTCATTTTCATGTTATCATAACGTGATAAAATGGTATGACTTTGGTAATCTTCATCCTTCTATGTCCTCGTAAGCCCTTTCATGCTATTCTACTACACTATTCCTCCTGATCTTCTGGTATTCCTGCAGTAGATACCATAGCAACCTATCGTACATCAGAGTTGTTGCTCTCTGATGGCGGTTGTAGCTATTTCGCGATGTGGAGCTTGAGGTCACAGCATTGCCCTCTGGGAAATTGATGTGTGCGTGAGCAGAGCATCTGTGCATGTGTTAGTCATGCTGGTTCTGCGCCCACACGGTTTTCACACCAGATACTTTGATTGGTTTTCTCAAGTACCTCTCTCCCTTCGCTGTGTTTTATGAAGGTGCTTAAGGAAGCGTTCAAGGCGATGAGGATGTTTTTGGATGTTGTTACGATGGCGTCAAAGAATTATGTCAGCTCAGTTCTTTTGACTATGCCAGTGAATCTAGCGTGTCTGTAGTCTGACATGGCTTATAGCATTGTGACCTTTTTGTATGTAGCCTTGTTGTGTCCTCTGTGTTGAGCTACAGCTGTAGATTACGTTGCGTTTCTACTCTCCATCCCGTAGAGTTTTCACTGGGGAGAGAGAGGTAGTAATTACAACACAATGAGGTTTTTACTTATGAAACAGGGTCATTGTTTCTGGTGATAATGCAACCACAATGGCCGCACAATTCCCATAGAGTTTGATCTCTCTTGTAACAGGTCAGTTCTTCTCTGAGAATCGAATTGGGTATCCAGTAGACAGAAATGCTGGGGGGATTACACTGCTTGATACTGTTTATTGCGTCATCTGCCGGAATAATGAATGCAGTTTAAAAAAATATATATTTTCACTTGTGAGTTGCACACATTACAGCCATAATACAGTTTATGGATTGGGAAGATTATGGGAACTGTTTTTCAGCCTTTATCCTAAAGCTTTTGGCATCAATAAGCTTAACGTTTTCAGTGGTAAACAACATGCTTCAGGCGATTCTATTCCTTTAGGAGACCTGTCAAAGAAAGGTTTTATCCTGTGCGTTATCCGTGAATGAATCTATTATTATTATTGAGGTACAAGCGATGTGTGTGGTAATGTGTGTGTGTGTGCGTGTATAGGGTGTGAGTGAGGAAGTGAGGTGTGTGTACGGAGGATTTAGAGCGAACACAAACATTCCACAGGTTGAGGATCGATCCCATTAGCACGCTGTAACGAACCAGAACAATTAGCCCAGTTATGGTGGCGGAGAAAACGTGACTCACTAATCACCCCTTACTGCATGTGTGTGTCCTTCTTCTTCTCTGTCTTTCTCTTTTAGTCTCTTTCTCTCAATACACACCGAACACACACACTGACGTTTCCTTAGATTAAGGATACAAAATCTTCAAAATGAAATAACCGTTTTTTTTTATCACCATGTTCATCATAGTCTTAGAAGTCAGCGATAAGAGCTTATCTCTAATCCCCCGATCATCCACCTATCATTAAACATGATATATACGTTCCGCTACGCTATGCTATGCTATCCAATGATAATGAAATATATGTAGAAAGAAACGGCCTTGACAACGTGAAAAATGGGCTTCCTTGAGAGCAATTTGGTGAAAAGTGTCTCCCTAATACTCTCATTATACAGTTAATCTGGGACACAAAGCACAAAGCTTGTTGTCCAATTATAGGTCGAACAGGCTGGGAATATGCTCCTCCTCTTTGTGTCTGTCATTTCAGTGGAAATATTAACGGCTCCAGGCTTCTGTCTCCTTTGAAAAGGACCGATGCTCATTCATCATATGGAATATTCAGGAGAGGCAGCGCTACCCCCCCCTTTACACACACACACACACACACACACACACACACACACAATTACATATGCACCCCTCCTACTTCTCAAAGACACGCCCCTCCTTTCGCCACACGAGGAACAAACAGGGATCTGTCTTTTGTTCGCCTATATACTGAAAGAGACAAAGCTATTCTCTCAGCCCCTCGGCCCCTCTGCCGGGCTAACCCCGCACGAGACCAGCTTGACCCCCCGTGGGAGGAGACGGCAAAGAAGTAGAAAAGATGCCGTCTCTTAATCTTACACTTAACGCTCCCTCCTCTTCTTGTAATGTTCCTTAGTCGTGCCCCCTCAAAGCGGATAAATCATTTCAACATCCCGGCTTTGAAACCTTATTTCATTTGGAAATCATCGTTCCAGCCACAGGGAAAAAGGTGGCCCAACATTTTGTAAACACAACGCGCTTCTTTCTGCACAAATGCAGGATGATCAGCGGACAATATTTGTTCCATACAAAGAAACACCATATTTAGAGAATCACACACAAGTTGCAGACGATTACTTTTTATGTGATGATTATTTCCACGTCCTTTCACTCATCTGTAAGACCCTGACCCAGTGAGAAGTGACTGTAGTGGGCTACCCTGAGGCCACGGGACTGAAGACGCTGACCTAAAGAAAATAATCTCAGACTCAGTGTTCGTTCAAGCAACTGGTTTTTATCCCTGGCATCGCTACTTCTAGCTTAGTCGCTCACTCCGAGGCGTAAAGTTACAATTGATGTAGCAGTATTGAAGTAGATGTGGTCTTCGGTCACATCTTTGATTCAGTGTTGTTGAAGTCATGACACACTGCGTTGTGATTGTGTCACTGATTTGACATTGAGAATAGGATGTTTGATTCCTCCCCGTCAAGCTCTCAGTTTTTGTCAACTGATCTTTTCGCCATTGATCCTCAGCCTTGATCGGACATGGATCCCAAAAGCTTTTTCACATCTCGCACTCTTTGTTGATAGCTTGCCGTGCAGTGTGCGTGGCTTAGGATTTCTCCCTTTGTGGAGCCTCGCGCCACTCTGTACGTGAACGGCCTTTATACTGTCTTCAATCGTGCTTTTTTTTTTTTTTCCCTGCAGAGAAATTGCATTTTCCTCTTTGTGAAATCTTAATGGAATTAAGCAGATGTGAGGAGTGGCGCACCGGCTGAACGGCCATTGAAGTGGTGCTGTAATCACCCCCTCCACTCCACTCTCCACGCTGTCTGTCAGTGGATCAAAGATATACGGGGGGTTTTGTCCATTACGTTTTGCTGCTGCAGCGTTAGTGGAATGCAAAGTAGCAGGAATCAGAGCTCGGAGCCATAATCAATACGATAGATGTTTGCTGCTGTTCTGCTCTGTGGCAATGCTTTTGTAGCCACAATACTGGCTTATAATACGCTAGACTGTTTTGACCGTTGTGTCTTTAACTTAGAAGTGATGACTGTGCTCTTTTCTTTCCAATGGCGTATAAACCGAATCATCCCTGTTTGTCGAGTCTTGGTGATTTAGCTCCTTGTAATGAAAAGGATGTGAGGTCGGCATAAGAGGATAGCAGAGCACTTATCTGACGCGCTTGGCTGGGACCGATATCATCTTGGTGCTTGCAGATTAGGCCCCACTGCAGGCTTTTGGTTGCAAAAGCAGCACACGCTTCTCTGTGTGCATTTGCCCCATGCAGCGTTGCATCTCAGGCTGCAGTACATCGCGCCCATTTAGAGACACATCTTGTACTTTACTGAAGCATGAAAGAACATAAAGTCACCGATGTGAATTGGAAACTCATTTGGCTGCTCTCAATAAATGACAGCGGTGGCTGACAGTTTTTTGCCAGGATTTAACCGCTGGCTTAGCCTGCCTATGTGACAGTTTGTTTGTTATCTACATCCGTGTGATTCAGACAACATCCTCTCTGGAGCGTCACCTAAAATTCTGATTCACAAGCTCAAATGAGATGGCCTCTAGCCAGGAACTTTGCTTTCTGACCGTGTTTTCTGATGGAAAGGATTATGCTGCTATTGGGCAGTCCGTCCTTCTGGCTGGTAATGTATGTGCAACAGCATTGCTCAAATTCTGAACCCAACATTGATGTGGATTTTGGCAATGTAACAAGTATTTAGGTGTGCAACAGCATCACTACAGCTTAGCCTCCTTTAATATACTGTAGTGTTGCATGATGCCCTTTCGGATGAAGCCTTAAGTATTCCTCTTAATCACAAACTTACACTATGATGTTACACACCGAAAAACTATTGGTACTGGTGCTACATCACATCATTTCTTTACTTTGTTTAAGCACCACAGAACTTTCCTAACATCACTGTCAGTTGCTAACGTCCTCAGTGCCTTATTGCTCTCCTCGGTACCCCTTATTCCAGTGTTTTCCTTCTGTGTGCTCAGTGAAGCTGGCCGCGAGGCTGTCAACTTCCTAATTGCGCAATCTGTGGCCGGGCATAATGGGACAGAACAGGGTCTGATGGGAGAAAGTTTAATGATGAAGCAACTGAACAATGGAGCCGAACCAACACTGTGACAGCAGCTATGTAACGGCTGAAACTGTGGTTTATTTTGGCTGAGCTTCTTTGGCTGAGCTTCTAAACCATATGATGGGATAGGGCAGGGATGAAATCTTGACCAACAACTCTTCACAAATCATCAGGAAGATGTAGGGCTTCATGCATTATTAGGTAGACGTTTGTCACCAAAGGGACAGCATTAATATTGCTGCAGTCTTTTGGGCATCGTAAGTGAAAATTCAACTCTAGCCATCATCTGAAAGGATGTGAGTGGAAATGGAAATCGCCAAGACTCCAAGGATTTTTCCTGTCTTATTCCTGACCACTGCTCCAAACGCCAGCGTTGAGTATGTGTGGTTGTGCGTGCGTCCAGCTAAGCCTCTCCATTTTTAATGCAGCGGTGTTATTGTTTGCTTGTTGCGGTGCCACCCGATCCTCCCTGGGGGATGCATTTTTAACGACCTAGGAAAGGCGAGACGGGCCCCCGCGGTTTCCGAGGCTGGTCAATTGCCGCGCGGCGGACCGTGTCACCCAGCCCCCGCTTCCCCAATCTGGTCCCCTGCTCATGATGTCATCAGTGCGCTGCCAGTTGTTATTGCGGTGACACGGTGTACAGGACACAGGGTCTTCCACCGTGACACAGTGTTCTGCGTTTCGCTGAGCCGAGGCTGAGGAAGGTTAGGCTGCTGCACTGTCACCGTGTTCTTGTTTATAGTGAGTCAGGTGCACGATTGATCCCAATAAAAACCGATACTGAAATATCAATTGCTGGAATTGTTTCTGCCCTTATTCTAAACAAACTCTGGTTATTAGGCTGCAATAAACAAAGAAACAATAAGAAAACAGAGTGTAGTCCCAAGTCAATGGAGCAGCCTAATGAATTACATAGCATAGCAAGTGGGCATGCAAGACATTGTTGTCAGCAAGACCAGTGTTGTTCCCAGCTGCTGAATCCACCCTCCACTCATTGTGTATGACCAAGACATGACATAAAGGAGGACATTGTTGGTGGTCATTGAGTGGCACTTGTTTATTACTCCCTATCCCTCTGTTTTGAACTGGCCCCATCTCTCTCTCTCTGTCTCTCTCTGTCTCTCTCTGTCTCTCTCTCTCTCTCTCTCCATGCTTGTTTTTTTATTTGTGGGAGTCATGGCACCCAGTGGTATTGTGCCATAAACAGCAGATTTGAAGGCATTCTTGGGAAAGAAAAGCTGAGGCAGCAATTTAAATAGTTAAGCTAAACCTGGTTTGCTCATTTGCTAAGAAAACACAACTCTGAGATTTAATTATTTCATTTTTTTTATTGAAACTAAATTCTACTTGGAAACTAGCATAATCTGGCAATGTATTTTCTTTAAGATGCCCACATGCATGATGGACAGTGTGTGTGTGTGCATTCTGTATGCAGACGGCACACACACACACTGCATCCGAAGTGAAAGAATGAATGCTGACTCACTAGATTGTGGCCAGACGTGCCAAAGGGCAATGTCACTTCCTCAGACGAGGGGGGTTGTCGGTTGAGGTGACTGAGAGGGTTTGTCCTGGCACCGTACATCTCTGCCTTATCTTTTTGTTACCACATATCCTGTTTCTCTCCTTCTGTCCCTATCTGTCAATCTCCGTCTTTCTTTGCAAGACAGAGAATTAATTTCGTCATCAGCAACTGTCTCATCCTCTCAGCATCCCGACACTCTCCTCAGCACCTGTCAGCTCTCCGGCATGGTTTTGTGTGTGTGTGTGTGGGTGTGTGGCCACAGGTAGATGTAATGGAATGTAAATGTGCTGAGCTGTCGCTGTGTGTGTGTGTGTGTGTGTGTGTGTGTGTGTGTGTGTGTGTGTGCCGGCCCGTAGTTAATCCACTGCAGGGTTTGCTGGGCTTGAGCCACAGCGGTAGTAGGAACCTCTCTCCTTGGTTTCCAGCCTCTATTTGCCCTGGGCGCTGTCCACTGTCTGGAGGGAGCGGGGGGGGGGGGGGGGGGCATTGGCACAGGAACACCGAAGGCCCAGTTTAACGCCGTCAGAGGCAGTTGGCCGGGCGCCATGCCGTGTCCTCTCTGGTGCCCACCCTCCCTACCCTAGCCATTTTCTTTTTTTCTTTCTTTATTTCTCTCTCTTATTGCCTGTTTCTCTCTTCAATAGCCCCACTGTCTACCGTTGCTCTACCCCATGAATCATGTGAGTCACCCTGTTTCTCTCTATTGCCTCTCATCCTCTGTTCATTCCTTTCTCCCTTTTCATTTACTTCTTCTCCTCCGTTTCTTCTTCTCCATTTCTTTCTCCATCTCATCATCTCAAAGCTATCTCCTTCTCTCCTCCTTTCCTTTCCTTTGCCTCTCCCTCACTCCCAGCTGACCTTCTCCCTCCATCCTTCTATTGCTTCCTCCTCTTCCCCTCCCCCTCCAAGTGTTCTCTCCTTTTTTTTTTCTTTTACCTTTTCCCTTCCTTTTCCCCTCCAGCGTTTCCCTCCATGTTCTTTTGCCCCTTCCCCCTTCCTCTCTGCTCCCCTACCCCGAGGCTTAGCTGGCTCTCGCCTAATCCCAGGCCCTGTGTGTCCCAGAGAGGAGCCAGCCAGCAGCCAGCCAGCCAGTCAGACAGACAGACAGACAGACAGACAGACAGACAGACAGACAGACAGGCTGAGGGGCTGGCAGCATACAAGATGGATATTGATTCAACACATCAGCCTGGCTGCGTGCATGTACAGACACACACCTGTACTTGAACTTAAAAAAGCTGCACACACACACATATTTTGTTATCACTCACATACCTGATGTGCATTATGTGCACAAACACACATATGGGGGGGGGGGTAGGAGAGAAAGAAGCCTGAGTTTTATTGTTTTATTGAAATCAGTGGCTGAGGGCGTCCAGCATCTGCAGTAGCACAGCAGCAGCATCCACGGATTAAAACTGCAAAGTGTTTCTATGCGTCCAGCCACCCTCTCCATCCCACCAGGCCTGGAGATAACAGGCTGCCAAGCTGTGGACACCCAGGCAGAACTACTATACACACTTAGGAGCCAACAGCCAGTAGCTCTGTTCTAATGGTACTAACAAAACACAAAGGTGTGTGTGTGTGTGTGTGTGTCTGTGTGGGGTCAATGGCATTGATCAGTGCGCTCTGGTAGTGAGGGTGAATATCAGCAGAGGAAGAGGAGGAAGACTGGCTGATAGAGCGAGGGACGATAAAAAGAGTGCCGGACAGAGAGAGCAGAGGAAGTCATTATCAGCCTTGACATTCCAGCTTGTACATCCGATCTCAGAGAAAAGGGTGTAAGTGTGTGTGTGTGTGTGTGTGTGTGTGTGTGTGTGTGTGTGTGTGTGTGTGTGTGAGTGAGTGGGTGGGTGGCACAGAAACCAAGCAAAAGAGAGTGAGGGCATTCAACTGGCAAGCCAGATGTCACTTCACTGTTTCTTGCTTGAAGGCTCCCGCGTCTTAATAGGAAATAGTGATTCCCAGCAGAGAGATCTTTGACGGTCCAGAAAGTTGAAACGCTCTGCTGTCATGAAACCTCGTACAGGAACTTTATTTTGTTGAAGTTATGTTGACCAACGAAACTAATTCAAACCTCACCGTGTCATTTCAAACATGTGTGGCCGTCCCTCTGAATATAAGTCTGTTTTTCTGAAGTCCTAAGGAGCTGACTCTTCGGAGGTACGAGGTTTTTCAGTCGAAAGTTATTTCAGAAACTCCAGGCGGTGCCGAGGAATATATTTACATGTAAATGGTTGTGGTTAATCCTGCAAAAGACTATTCCAGTTCAGCTCCAGAGGGGCAGCGCATGCCGAGGCAGGCCATTATACTCCGGTCTAATTCCATTTTTAATGGCCGTCTTTGTGCGCCGGCTCTTCGATGAAAATGGAATTACAATTGAAGCTAATGACCTGCCTCGGCACACTGTACTTGAAATTTCTAGGGGTTTGTCGGTTTTACTCGATGAGGATATGGATTTCACGCCGCTACACATTGTACTTGTCTACATATATAACTAAGAAAACAGATATTAACAGAACAACTCAAAGTAAAGTTGAATCAACAGCTAACAGCTACATGTAACTCTGTTTCCACCACATTTAGCGTACAGAATGAACACAGCCTCCCTGGGTGCAGGTTTGTCTGCGTCAGCCTTTTTCAGTGGCCAGCTTTTGTCCACTATTGTTTGCTAGAGTCTGTCTATAGTCGAGGTTTGTCTTAGTTTTGGATCAGATAATCTGCTAGTTATAGTTTCTGTTTAGGGTCAGACAACACTCAGATTGACTTAGTCTGTGGGTAGATTCCAGTAGGTAATGCAGTTTCCCCCTCCTTCTCTCTCTCTCTCTCTCTCTCTCTCTCTCTCTCTCTCTCTCTCTCTCTCTCTTTCAGTCTGTCTCTCTGATTTGTTGAATTCCCTCATGCTGCTCTTTTCTTGTCTCTCTTCTCCACTGGCCCTCCCTCACGGCTCCGCCCTCACGACCCTCATCTCTCCTCATCTCCTCTCATCTCTCCTCCTGACCTCTCTCTCTATCAATCTACTGGCTACATGCTAATGTACATGTAATAGTACAGAGTGACTGAGGGAAGCCATTAAACTGTGGAGTGACTGCCAATGGTAGCATCCAGGACAGTGCAAGCGCTGGTGTTAGCATTCATCAGCAGTGTGTGTGTGTGTGTGTGTGTGTGTGTGTGTGTGTGTGTGTGTGTGAGTGTGAGTGTTAATAATGCAGGGCTGTTGATCACACTGAATGATTGATGACAGGGAGGTCATGGTCGTCGCATCACGCTCTAGTATCAATGTGCCCATGCTGCGTGAACAACTACCAACACCAATACAATCCCTTATTGATTCTCTTGGGTCTTAATGATGTGGTCAGTGATCAGTCAAACCATGTCAGAGGCTCGCTGGCCTGTATTAGTACCATATGAAAAATGTGTGTAGAAAGAATTTTTCAATTAAAAACACAGATATCGCCGCTGGCACTTTTTTTTTTGTTTTGGACTAGTTTTCTTTCAATCCTGCAAACATATTGATAAATGAAGCCCACTGTCACATTGTCGACATGCATCTTTCCATCTCTGCACACATAGTATATAGATTTTCGAGCCAGCTGCAACCAGCGCGGGGTGGAGGCCGACTCACTCACGTAGATCTGGCTTTAGTTAGTACTTGTGATGTGCTGTGAAATTCTCTTTTCACGTGTCCCTGCTCCAGGGAGGTCAGAGCATACGGTCATCTCCCCCTGGAGCTGGTAGGGATTCAGCGTCTTGCACAAAGACCTTTCAGCAGGACGGATGCTGACACAGGGGCTTGAACCCAGGCTGCCTGTCTAGCTTTAGAGGTTCAACTCCATGGTAGCGAGACGTCATCTGTGTTCTTATTGCAGTGAGTGACTGCTTACTCTCCTCATCTAGCTCTGATGAATGCAATCGTCACAGTGAATAACGTTGGTACAAGGGTGATGATTGACGTTGTTAAACCTAAAATCCTCGGTTATAGGGGACATAATGATGCGAACCCCGCCGTGTGGCAAATGTCACTTGTTTCTGATGCAAACAAATGATGGCCATTAATAACAACAGCTGCAGTTGGTAGGGGGCGTGCAGCTGTGTGTATATTTGTAGAGACATAAAAGACAGAGACAGAAAGATGGGGCGATGCTTATCGTCATGGGAGCAGAAACGTACATACGGTATCATGCAACCCCCATGCATCACATGTGTATTCAGCACCAGCAGCCAGCCTAGTGCAGGGAGCCCGCACAGTGACAAGAGCCTCCCCTCCCCTCCCCTCCCCTCCCCTCCCCTCCCCGGTGGAGAGAGCGGTGAGAGCGCTTGGCTGTGATGAGATGTGAAATGACGGCTGGCTCTTGCAGTGGACGAGCGGTTCCTACTAGGGGGCTCGGCCCACGCAGCCATACCGGGGGAGGCGTGAAGCAGCCCTCTCCCCCCGTCACCACACTGATCTTTTGTTTCTCTGGTCTCGGTTAGTGGGATGTATGCGGCAATGATTTGTGGCTTTTTAGAAAGGTCCTCAGTGCTGTTTCCCACAATGATGTAATTGTGTGGATTGGGCTTAAAAGAAAGCGTGGTCTCTCCTATCAATTTGGTGCAGAGACCACATTAAAGCCCTTATGTACCATTATCCATATTCTCAAAAGTACTGTAGCACCATTATCCCCATCAAGAAGACCTACTGTTATCATTGTCTGGTTCTGTCCTGTTCTGTCCCTTACTGTTTTACTTTTACCATGGCGGTAACGTCTTGCGCTCCCTCTCCAGGTGTTCAACACCTACTCCAACGAGGACTACGACCGCCGCAACGAGGAGGTGGATCCGGTGGCCTCCTCAGCCGAGTACGAGCTGGAGAAGAGGGTGGAGAAGCTGGAGCTGTTCCCCGTGGAACTGGAGAAAGGTGGGAAGGAAGATTTAAGATGCATCCCGCCCACACAGGGATCTCACCTTGTTTGTGACAAGTGTGTGAGTTTTGTGTTTTGGGTAGGAGGATAGAGCCATGGCCAGGTCTTTCTTTTGATTGTTTATTTGTTCATCTATCTGTTCTTGCTTTCTTGCATCCAAATGTTATACAAGTTTGGGTTTTTGATAGGGTGGTAACATTGTGTGGATCATAACTCTATCATCCATTCATTTTAAGTCTGCCTTCCTAGATCCCGAAAGAGGTGATTTTGCTTTTACCTCCTTAGATAACGTTTAAAGGCGTGGAAATGCCAACACACAGTCTGCAGCCCTACCTCCCCAAGGAGCCTCCCTCGCTTATCTTGTCCTGCTGAGGAGGTTTTTTCTGTCCAGCATTTTCCAAAATAGAATGACTTTACGCTGTAGGATCTCACCGTCCACTCCCCCGTTATGTAACCCTAGAAAGACCTGTGAATGATTAATGAAGGATGGAAAGAGACGGAGGGAATTTCCCATCCACCGCACGTTTCCTATTTCTGTGACGCCTTTAGTAAATCATTGCCCCCCTCTCCATTAATAAATCAATTGTCCTGCTACGTTATTTTCCTGAGGGCCATTTCGGATCGGGGCGCTGTTTGTATCGACAGGAACCCATTCAGAGTGTACAAGCAAGCATGCAAACAGAGGAACACACATGCATTATTTTCAAACATGCAAAGACTCACTCACACACACACACACACACACACACACTTGTCTAACTGTGTGTCGTGTGTGTTTCTAGATGAGGACGGCCTGGGTATCAGTATCATAGGGATGGGTGTGGGCGCCGACGCCGGCCTGGAGAAACTGGGCATCTTCGTCAAGACCGTCATCGAGGGCGGCGCCGCCGAGAGAGACGCCAGGTGAGTGCTTCTCTTCTCTCTCTCCGCTTATTGGATGTCACGCGTATTACCGTGCGATAACCGAGTCTAGGGACGCGGTGAGAGCGGATGAGACTGCATGAAATCTCAAAATGTCACGCATGCAGGCACAAAGTATTCACACACCAAGTAATCTGGTACTTTCTACCCCCTTCCAACACACACACACACACACACACACACACACACAGTCCCTGTCAGTTTTTTCTCTCACAGTTTCTCTCTCACACCCTTATGCACTCACACACATATACAAGCGCACACACACACTCACTCACACCCTGTCCTTGTCAGATTTAGCAGCAGGGGTTCGGATTAGTTCAACAGGGAGAGGTACAAGCCTGGGACTCGCCCGGGGCTGGCTGTGTGTGTTTGGTTGCGAGAGAGAGAGAGAGAGAGAGAGAGAGAGAGACTATATTCATCTTTATGCTTTTATCTGTGTCAGTTTGCAAGAGTGTGTGTACACAAAATGAGAGAGATGATTTTCTTTATACCTCCATATTTATGTCTCTATCTTTGTCCCTGGCTGAGTGTATGTGTTTGTCTATGTCTCTCTGTGTGTGTGTGTGTGTGTGTGTGTGTGCGTTGTAAAGCATGAACAACGCACTGTAAGCACTCAGCCAGGGGGTAGAGGAGGTGATGACAGCTCCCCCGACAGGCAAGCTTTGGTTAGCTGCCTCCCGACCGTCAGCTTCTACCTGTTTTCCTTGGTCGCGCTGTCTGTAGCTCCGGTTCCCCATAAACAGATTAAAAAAGCGATAAGTAGTTCCACTCAGTGCGGTATGAGTGCCGTGCTGCTCAGGGAGCTCTCTCTCTACTCACAGGAACCTTAATGTGCTGGAGTTGTTTCCAGCGGGGGAGTGTGTTTTTTTTTTTTTTTTCAATGCATCTCATCGATGGGCGTCAACAGGATCACCCTCCACTTTGAATCTGCAGCTCCGTGCACTTCGACATGATGGATCTCACAACAAACATTGTCCACAATGTGAGAGGAATAAACTCAGTGTAAAGTCCAGACTCGAGATATTAGTGTCTCGCTAGTAATAAATATTGGATAACTCACGCCTACTGAGCACTATCTCACTCTCTCACACACACACACACACACACACACACACACACAGGCAGAGAAGGGGAGGTGTCGCTGGCCAGAATGTAATTTCCTTCCGTCATTACCTTTCTGGCTTTGGGGCTCTGTCTCACTGAGTCGGGTTTAATGGTCTGACAGACACACACACACACACACACACACACATATAGGCAGGCAGATAGATGGGCTTGGCTTTGGTTCATTGTTATGTCTGGTGCAGATGAGCATATATGCTTGCGGGGGGTTGTGGGTCGTAAGTCACCCGCGCCATCTTCTCCATTTGTGTCCGTCCACGTGTTACCCGGTACTGCCTGCACGCCGGCCGGCCTCATCCAGACAGAGCCGGATTAGGACGTATCTGGAGAGTCCGAGCCAGTGAAGGTCAGGGGAGCGACTGAGCTGCTAGACAGACAGACAGACCAGCTCTCTCTCTCTCTCTCTCTCTTTCTACCTGTCAGCCCGATACGTCCTCTGCATGTCCACATGACAGCTTGAGTTGACGCGCTGGATGTCACGGGCAGGTTGAGTCCCGCTCTGCAGCTGCTGCGTGTTGCGGCGGCGCTGCAGTGACGAGCTCGGGCCTCAAAAATTCTGATGCAATTTGCAGTTTTTTGCCGTAACCCAAAAAATGGGATATTTATCACCACCTACCATTAAGAAAGACTCGTATATATTCCTCCGTCTCCTCCCTCTCCAATTTAGAGTTGTTGGTTGTGGTATAAGAAGACCAGTTAGACAGAGTTTGTTGGTTTGATTGGAGCAATTTATGTGAAAAAGTGTGATAATTGGACAGTGTTGTCATAAATCATCTCGCTACACTTCTGCTGCACCGTTGCTCCGCCCCCAAGAGGAATTACTAGATTTGGTAGACTAAAACTATTAACTACTGATTCATAATTTTCATGTCATGAATACTGGATCCTCCGCAGCTTCATTTCAGGGCGGGAACTCAGATGACCTCCTATCCCATCCAGAGTAGAGCAGGGATATGTGGGCTGTGTTGACAGGCCTGGGGCAATAGGCTAGCTACGCTCCCCATCCTCGTTAGCCCTCCTAGTTTGTATTTGAGCCTCATCTCTTCTGGCTCCCGGTTAGACGATGGTCTAGCGCTATCATAATGGAAATTTGTGGCCGCAAGATAGTCTGCCCCTGTTGTAATTTTGAGAATAATGTGAATAAAACGCATGCTAGGCCAGTTTATTTGTCGCTTGCACCTCTTGCAGTGGTTTCCCCACATGTTTTTGGCATCACTGAAGTGTTATTCTACCAGTAACAATCACTTTAACTTGACATGTAGACACAAGTAGAACCCAATGCAGCATACAGATTAATACCAAAGAAAGAAAGAAAGCCGAGATTTTCGTGCCTCTTGAGATGTTTGTACTGAATGTTTTGAATGACACCCTTCATCTGTCTGTGCATCAGGATCATGGTGAACGACCAGATTGTGGAGGTGGATGGGACCAGTCTGGTGGGCGTCACCCAGAGCTTTGCTGCCTCCGTCCTCAGGAACACATCAGGAGTGGTCCGGTAAGGTCACACACACACACACACACACACACACACACACACACAAATGTGAATATCAGAAACAAGGCAGAAGGCAGATCACGCCACTAATATCAAGGAAATGACACTTAATTCAAGGAAATTCATCAAACATGGTGAACTGCATTGGACACAAGTGAAGATTTTATCACTTCTCCTAAGGAAAATCTGATTTTAAGGCTCAATACTAAATGATATTTTTGCAGTGCACACACTACTATCACATCCATGTATTCAACATGTCTGCACTAGTGCTTGAAAATCTCCATAAAGAAGCCGTGCCAAGCTGTAGCAGAGGACCAATGAGAACTGGCAGAGCCTTTAGCTTCATTACATATCTGAAACGGGTGAAGATATGGGCTTATGGGACCAAAGGCTTCTGTGAGAGTCTACCAGTTGTTTGGTAACGGTCCTCTCAAAGCAGAGAGCAGTGGGAAGCCAGACAATAGACAGACTCAGCATGGCGGGAAGGCTTTGGTTTGGAAAGCCATCGCTGCACTGTGCGACTGCGGGCCTCCCATCGCTCACTTTTGACTGGTTCTAGTTCTCTTTCTCAGGGTAGGGTATCGAGTCCTGTTTCGGTTTCTTTTTGCCTAGCTCTCCTCTCAGACTGTCTGTCTCTCTTTCTCTCTTTCTCTCTCGTTGTTTTACCCTCTCTTTCCCCAGCTATTGTACCCCCCCCCTTCATCTAAGCCCTCTGTTTACTCTTCCGCTCGGTCACTATCACACTCTGTTCTTCTCCATGTGTCTCTCGTACCCTTTTTCCACACCTCTTATTCTTTCTCCTCCTCATCCATCCATCCATCCATCCATCCATCCATCCATCCATCCATCCATCCATCCATCCATCCGTTCTATTGCAATTAAATAATCCAGAGGACTCAGTTTGGTTGTCAACCCCAAAACGTGAACTATCACATCCAGTATGGCAGATGGTGCTGTGAAGGACATGTATCGATCCAACTGTGGCCAGCACGTTCTCTCTGGGACTCAGATGCTTCATCCAAGCTGTGGAGAGATAGATGTGTGTGTGTGTGTGTGTGTGTGTGTGTGTGTGTGTGTGTGTGTGTGTGGTGAATACAGTGCTCTGGGGAACGTAAAGATGTGTCTGACTGTATCAGAACAGGCTGTTGGCTGGACAGATGCTGCTTGTTGAGCTAATATTGACATTGGGGGTTCGACATAACAGGATGTGGCTATGTAGGCTGGGCGGCCTTCAGACATGTAGGTCTGTAGCTCTTTTCCATGTACTGTAACATAGTCTCTCTTTTTATTTGTATTAGATTTCTTATCTTTTAGCTATTTTATCTCTCTGTTCATCTGAGAGCTAAACATAGAGTTTTCTAGTCTACTCTGCCAGTTATTGATCCAGAACTATTAGTTATATGATATTATGTATTCGATTTTATATTATATATCATCACATTGTATTTGCAGTATATGGAAGTTAAAATATTGTGACCATGTTTTTACAAGTTCCCCAGTTTCCTGGGCGCTCCGCCTCGCAGGGTGTATCACCGAAACCTTTTCGTGCTGCTCTCCCTTTCTTCCCTCTCATTATATATATTTCTGTCTCCTTCTATCATGTCGTACTCACTCCTCCTCCTCCTCCTCCTCCTCGTCGTTGTTCCCGGCAAATCCTTCTCTCTCTCCCTCTCTGTCTGATCACTAGAGGTTTTATGGCCGACTGTCCTAGATTTGCCATTTCAGTTATATTTAACCCCGACTTCCAACAGCAAATCATCCAGGTTCGTATTCTCCCTAGTCAGATACCCCCCCCCACACACACACACACACACACACACACACACACACACACTGTAAAAAAACACAATGTTTTAAAGGCCCTGTCACATAGATCACCTGGGGGGGAAACACAAGAGAAAAATGCATTTCATAATATGTAGTCACATTCCAGCCAACATGTCCATGTGGGCCCACATGAGTTTTACCTGGGTTATATGGGTTTCATCTGGGCGTGGGCTTCGAGTTGGCTTTTTGATGGGTCGTGTGTGGGCCTAGTTGGGGCAACCAACTAAACCAATGCTTTGGTGGAATTAGCTCCATCTTTCAGTACCCGTCGTTTGGCTTAAGACCGGACTACTGTGCAAAGTTTGGCAGGTCTTTACCATTGGGAAGGCAGTTTTGTAAAGAAGAAGAAGAATTATAGTGCCCTCGTGTGGACGAAGGACTCCAAATTTTGTGTACATCTTCTCTATCACGTAGTTAACCTGTGTGTCAAGTTTAGTGCAAATCGGAAAATGCCTTCATAAGAAACGCATCACTTCCTGTCACTTCCAGGCTAGCCGCGTCTGTCATGCGTGAGACTGTGGCCCTCGATAAACAGGTCAGTGCTTCCCAATGGAGAAGATGTTTCCTATAGCACTACTGCATGCATCACGCTCTTCATCCCTCCTAATGTTTTTTGCACATCAAGTGGAAAAGAACGTTTTGATCCGTGTAGGACTCAAAGTTCCTCCACCACATATTTACCACCCGCCACTTCTTTATTAATCAGAGTAAACAAGTTCATCAGTGGAGGTTTCTGCGGCTGGAAACGAAGCAGCACTCTGTATGTGTGTGTGTGTGCGTGTGCGTGTGTGCATGTGCGCGTGTGGTGTGTGATGTGTGCGTGTGTGTGTGTGTGTGTGGCAGCCCCAGAACAGCAGGAGGCAGGGACGAAACAAGACAGGCTCCCCACAATGAGGAGAAAGGCTGTTTCCAGGTCAGCTGCTCCTCAGACCTCCCTGCTGTCCTTGCTCCGATAAGCAGCGATGGCTAGTTACAGTACAGTAGTCAGCTTAGCCAGGACTCTCTCTCTCTCTCTCTCTCTCTCTCTCTCGCTCGTCCCCCCTCAGTTGTTCCTTCACATGTAGATCAAAGACGCCTTCTGCTGGAGCGGAAGGCTTTTTCCACATCGCCTTCAGAAATATCTAAAAGAGCTTTCGGGAGCTGAATTCACTTGATTAGGCCCTCTCTGAAATGCTCTCTCTCTCTCTCTCTCTCTCTCTCTCTCTCCCTCTCTCTCCCCCTCTCTCTCTCTCTCGCTCTAACACACATGCTCACACATAGATACACACACGCTTACACACACAGTGTTACAGGAACCCCACTGGGCTGGAGATAGATTTCCTGGAATAGGTCTTATAGAAATTATGATCCATCACTGCTTGTTTTGTTGTTTTGTTGGAGTTACGAGGAGAGCAAATTGGAGATGATGTTATGAATTTTCCTCTGAATAGCAGGGCCATTATTTGTAGTAAAGTTATAAGGTTGGGGAATTGGGTTTAATAGGGCATGACTTTTGTTATCTTTTGCCATTGTTTTGCTTAGGCAGAGGCACTTCTACACACACACACACACACACACACACACACACACACACACCATCCAGGGATACAGATTGATTCTTTTGAGATAAATCGCAATTCAAGGGAGTGATGACTTTTTCTTGGTTTTGTTTTGTTAGGTTATGAGCAGCGATGTTTTGGTTGTTCTGTCAGACATGGCTGCATTATCTCTGGTTTCCGTTGTTGTTTTTTGAGAAAAACTAGAGAGAAGTGAAAAGATCGACACATCCAGCCATATTTCTCAGCCATCTCGCTCTCAGCACATCTATTTTCTACCATACCACATTTCTCTATCTCCCTCAGCCTTTCCCCCTCTCTCTCTCTTTCAGTTTTCCATTCTCTCACTCCCTTCCTCTTCTCTGTGTTGTCTCATTCTTTCTCTCTGTCTTCCTTCCCCACATCTGACAGCTTTTCTGTTGCTCTCAGTGTGGCATGTCTGTAGGTCCCATGTGTAGCTACAGTAGACTTGTAGGGGCTAAAGCTTGGAGGCACAGCCTGCTGGGAGGTTGCCTGAAACGCGCCCTCTCCGTTTAGTTTCATTCCTGGCTGACTGTCTTGTGTCCTGAGAGCCCTTCCCTTCCCCGATAGCCCAATCAGATATCGGCATCATTGGTACGTGGCTGTGGGCCTCTGCCAGGCTCGCACACCGACTGCTCATACAGATACACACCACAGCTATAAGGATATATACACGTCTTAAAAAGGACATGAGTATCAGGAATGATACACACTGTATGTCTGAAAATCGATGAAGGTGACAATGATGGTGATGATGATAAATGCTTTTTTATCTATTTAAAGGTGCTTCCCGTTTTAAACATCAGTATATAATTGACAAATAAATTGCGATACCTTGATTTAATTACTGTATGAGACCATGGCCAAGACGATCAACTGTTAATTAGATGGAATCATGTAATTGATGGGCGGGTTGTCTGGGACGACAGAGTGAGGAGTTGCTGATTGTCCGATTGCGTGTTGTTCCAGGTTTGTGATTGGCCGAGAGCGTCCGGGCCAGCAGAGCGAGGTGGCCACTCTCATCCAGCAGACCCTGGAGCAGGAGAGGAGGCAGAGGGAGCTGCTGGAGCAGCAGTACGCCCAATACGACGCTGACGATGACGAGGTAACAACCATACTCACGCTGGAGACGGGTCAGACGTCGAGTAAAGTTTTTTTTTGTGTACACACCAATGTATGTACCTCAAAATATTGGTTGGTAACGGGCAAATAGAATAACATCCCTCCCATCTGGTAGTGATAATGGAGAGTGATAAGTGATTCTGCAGAGACAATCCCACAAATCCATTGATTTCTTATTAATAAGGCTCAGTATATGTGCATTAAACTACACCTCATCTGTTTGAAGTGTGTTCCTACATGACACTACATAGGAAATATCAGGCTCCTAGTTGTCAGTTAATGTAAAGCAGCATCCATCTCATGGCAGTTGACTGGAAGCTTTACCTGAAGAAGCTCGTTAACTCCATGTAAGTGACAGTAGGCTTTGATACTGGCACATACACACACACACACACACACACACACACACACATGCACTAAGAGATGCCATTGTGTGCTTCAGCCCTAGAAAGCATCCCTCAGCGTTTGCCTCTCCCTCGACATCCATGATGCTGCTGCCTACTCATAGAACAGCTGATCCACCAGCCACTGAGCTCAGGGCCCTGTACACATGCAAACACAGGCAGACACTCACACACTCACACACACACACTCACACACACTCGAGCATCTCCCTCCCTCACTTTGCGCTGTCCTCATCAGCATTGTTAGAAGTCCCTCATTTCCTGGCGGATGGTGGTTTGAGGGCCCTCATGCGTAAGCAACCCTCCTCCAGGCAGCGGAAGCCAATCACAACACTGCTCAACGTCGTACACATGTAACACTGTCAGCTCTTATTGCAAGTCCTATAGAAAGTCAAGGCTGAATTCACTCAACTCACCATGCTTTTCAAAGTCTGTCAGAATCATGCATGCAAGAAACAAAACTTTTAGATGTGCGATGTGGAGAACTAGTGATCTTTCAGGTGAATGCATAGCCTCTCCCAGAGACCCCCATAGGACACATAGAAAGGAGAATGGTGATTGTACACGCTGTAAAAACACACTTGAAATCTGCCACTGTAGAACACCAAGGCATCCCTACATAACTGCCGATAGGGTAAACAATTACGAAGCCATTACAATGATCTATTGGCCAATAAAAAGGGCTCATCAATATTAATATCTCTATAAATATTAGAACATGGGGGGCGGGGGGGGGGGGGGTGTTATGAGCGCCGTCTGGCTAGATGTGGCAGACAACACTTTCTGTGGTGGTGGAGATTATTGGGTCTAAATTAGCGATGGTCATACCCGCATACACACACACACACACACACTATACTAAAAAATATGAGACACTGTGAGATAATTCCGGTTGTTTCCAATAGAGTTTATCTTTTTTCTCACCGGGGGATCATATCCACCCCCCCTCGGCAATCAAACAGCCTCATCACATCGTTCTCCTCCAGCCATCTGTGAAAGACATATATCATATCCATGTTAGATATTCATAGCACAGATCATCCCACACTGAGCACCCTCTATAGAACAGCGCTGAGATATCGCCCCCCGTCATCTGCTCCCGTCCTGATCAGCATGCATGTAGCAGGTGATGCATGTATCATATGCAAAGTGGCGTTTCGTTTGCCCCTCCCATGTATACGATGGTTAACTCCGCGCTCAGTAAATGGGACCTTAATGTAGGATGTTGGTACCATAGCAACAGGCGAGCCAATTATGGAAATGGGAGTCTCTGTCGGCCATGCAGGCAAAACAAATCGGGCCTGAACACCGCTATCTGGCAGGGAGGATGGATGGAGGGAAGGGGAGGAACAGAGATGGGGGTAGGATGAGACAGAAGGTGAGACTGAGTGTGTGGGTGCGTGCGAGACAGATAGAGACAGACAGACGAGAAACTACAGGAAGATGGATTGCACGGAGAGCAAATGAAATAGAGGCAGAGAGAGAGATGTGTGGCAACAGAAAGAGTGATGGACTGAAACTGGAACATGGTAAACTGGGTGACAAACAGTTAACACCCCCTCCCCCCACGGGCTTATTTTCATAGCAATGACAGTCAGAGTCCATCAGGCTGTCGAAGCATTTGTGACAATGTTTTTGGTTTTTGGTTATATAACCCCGTGGAATTAAAACAGCATTACTTAGCGAAGAGTCGATGGCAGGAGGAAAGTGGATGGGATTTTCTGGTAATGCTTAGACACGCTCTGTGCAGCAGGTTGGAGCATCGCGGGCACCAGATGCTGATGCGCTCCTACTGGTGTTGCTTTAAGGTTAGATGGGAGACAGACAGATGAAAGAAGCCCATATTGACTGTGTGTGTGTTGTTCAGACGCACATATATACACACACAATACATACATACACACACACATAGTTACATGCATGTACACCGTAGAGATGAATCCCAGGAATGCCCACCGATTCTCTCCACCTTCCAGATTGCAGCCGACGTGTAGGGAACGTAGACATTACACACATCTATGAATAAGTGCAGGAAATGATTAGTACGTGAAGTTTTGACCCTACTTGACTGACCGCCGCTGTTTTCCCTCTCAAAGCAGACGGGAGAGTACGCCACGGATGAGGAGGAGGCGGGGCCAACGGTGACAGGCGAGGAGAAGAGCATCGAGGTGTTCGACTTGCCAGAGACGGAGGACATCCTGTCCCCCTCGGAGTTGGATGCCACCAAACTCTACCAGAAGTTCAGAGAGGTAAGCGGTCAACTCAGACTGACCAACATGTTTCACTCTTTGTCAGCGCCTTACAAGGACAGATTGTATTCCATTAAATAGTAAAAGATACCTACACACCGGACTCTCACTCCCCTGCTTTGATTCTTTTGTTCCAATCTAAGATCCGCTTATCCTCCCTAATTCCTAATCTGGATGATTAGAGGGATGAAGACAAAACCGATCCCCAATTACCCACGTTTAGTTAAAATCTTCCCAAGTGAAGAAACGCTTTGAACCTGTATTTCGATCCGATCTGAATCCTGCTCTTTCCACAACCTGCCTCCCAGAGACACAACCACTCCTAACAACGATCTCACCTCAACGTTGCAGCCGCCACACGGCAGACTGTGTTCACTGACAGTTAACTCGTTTTATGCTTTTCAGGCAGCTGAGCAGCTGGTAGTATTGATTGAGCACTCCAGCGCTGCTTTTGGCACCGCAAACGTTGCAGCCTGTCCCTGACTGCCACCATAACTGTATGACACATTTAATGAATGGCTTCGGCTGCACCGCGGGCACTGCTGGGGATATTGAGTGAAACAATAATGTAATCCCAGGTCCCAAGCCCTCTGCACTCCTATTGTGCTCTCCCATTTTCTCCTCTCCTCTATATCACGCCCCTCTCTCTCTCCCTTGGTGTCATCGTTTACTTTTTCTTCAAGCGCTCTCTCGTTATTTTCCTTTTCTCTCTTTCCTTTCTAGCACACACCATCACAAGGGAAAAGGAGCCAGCCAGTTAGGGCACAAAGATTCAAAAAATGACATTAAGAAGAAGATGAGGTAGTGAAAAAAGGTGCAAAAGAGTTTTTTAAATTTGATATGGTGCAAAAAATGCTCCAAAAGTGCAAAATAATTGTATAGACAAAGAAAGTTGAAGCAAACATTGTAGCCCATCAGGCTATCATCACTACTCATCATCATACTTTTGAGCCAACGCATGCCCACTATTCACACTTTGTCCTTATATAATAAGAAGTACACGAGAATGTACTGCACATCAACATACCGATTATTTGTGAACGCTCCACTAAGCTTAGTTTAATCATATCAGAAGGGATTGAAAATGCCGAACAATTTCCATTTGGCGTCAACCCAATCAGCTTCATGACGTTTAATGATTTTAGTGTGATGTTTTGGTTTGGCATAGATTTTCTTAACGACTAAATTACCTTCTACCCCTCCTTCCTTACCTCCCATATCTATCTATCTATCTATCTATCTATCTATCTATCTGTCTATCTATCTATCTATCTATCTATCTATCTATCTATCTATCTATCTATCTATCTGTCTGTCTGTCTATCTATCTATCTATCTATCTATCTATCTATCTATCTATCTATCTATCTATCTATCTATCTGTCTGTCTGTCTGTCTGTCTATCTATCTATCTATCTATCTATCTATCTATCTATCATCTATCTATCTATCTATCTATCTATCTATCTATCTATCTATCTATCTATCTATCTATCTATCTATTTGTGTTTATATTGGTGTTTGTTTTCCTTGTGATGAGTTCATAGTTTTCCCACCGTTGTACCACTCCATCACTGTATCTAGCTATCTCTCTCTGTCACTGTCTCTTTCCTTTCTGCCTGTCCTGTGAGGGTGTGTGTCAGCGCTGGAGCTGCGATGCTGTCAGGGTCGGCTGCCTCTGTCCGTCACGCTGTATCGACAGCAGTGAGCCTGCGCAGCCATGCATTTGATCATCTGACCGCCCTCCCTTCTCTCTCTCTCCCATCTTCTCTCCTCTCCGCCTCTCCTCCCCAACAGCTCCAGATCAAACACACTGTGACCGAGGCCGAGATCCAGAAGCTCAAAAACAAGGTAGGTACATTCAAAGTGTCAGCGCGCCAGATGGTTGTGGGTACAAATGAGGGTTTTTCAGAGTTCAAACAATTTGTAAATGGATGTGTGACTAGCCGCTGGACGACAGACGTAACAGAAATGGGGTAAAAGGTTGTTGAAAGGTTGCGAGCAGGAGTTCACGCTTGTTGGGAAAGTTTTGGGAATAGATTTTGTTAGCAAGGGATCGGTGACTAATAATAATTGAATAATTTTACAAAAACAATACATTTTACAAAACATTTTACAAATATTGTGTATGTGCTGTAAAGTGGCTTTCAGTATCTCCAAATTTCAAAAATCTTTCAAAAACAAAAATAGCATCCAGCAATAGACTGCAGCAGTTGCCATTTCAGGTGTTGCTTATGCAGAAAGTCTGCTATTGCATGTACATTTCAGCAGTTTGACTTTCACTGTTCTGCAAAATTTCCTTCCTCAATGTCACAAGTGACTCTTAAGTAAGCAAGAAAGTAAGAGGGGCAGGCAGAGAGTTTGGTTTATTCCTTTCTACACTCTGAAAGCCCTGTGTGTGTACATGTGCATATGTGTGTGTGTGTGTACATGTGTGTGTGCATGTGAGCATCTGTATCATCTATACTGTATATGGCCTAATTGGATTAATTACCAAATGAATGTGCTTTGAGTTGATGCTCACATACCTCCTAGAAGTGCTTAAAAAGCTTTTCAGTGGAGGACAGACCTTCTTTTATGGGGAAACACAGTAATGCTATTTGTGCTCTGTATGGAGAATTTGTTGCACCTAAAAAAAGTGTTGAATACAACTGTCCAGTTTTTGAGATTGTCATACAGACCATTATCTGCCTGTATAACATTTCTGGATTCATCGTGTTTCATGTCAGCACTGATTTGATTTGATTTGGTCTCATCCAGTTGAATGTTTTAGGAAATGCTGTCATGTGGTGTCTCAGATAGACTAACAGAAACACCTCTGCTTCTGCTTTGGCTAAATGCCTAAAAAGTAAATATGAAACGTATTGCGCTCATGTCCAAACTCCTCCGCTGCACCCACACAGGCACGTCTTGTTGTTTGACCCCCTCCTCCCAGCTCACGTCGGTGGAGAGGGAGAAGCATCGCTGGGAGAAGGAGAAGAGCCAGCTGAAGGCCAGCATCGAGGAGAACAAGGAGAGGATGCTGAAGCTGGAGAGCTACTGGATCGAGGCGCAGACCCTGTGCCACACCGTCAACGAACACCTGAAGGAGGCCCAGGCCCAGTACCAGACCCTGGAGAAGAAGTACAACAAGGCCAAGAAACTCATCAAAGACTTCCAGCAGAAGTGAGTTGACGCCAGGTTGAGCTAGTCAGCCTAGATTATGATTGGGGGTTCGGCAGAAATGCATCCTGACCTGGGCTAGGTCGGGGCCAGGGGCCTGCACAGCACCTCTAAAAGAAGTAATTCAAGGTATTGCAAGCCCAGAATCATTGCAGGTTTAACCCAATAAAGGCTGCAACTTTTTAGCAGCTTGTAGAAGAGGTTAGCACGAGGCTGAAGCTTGTTTAACCTTGCCTCTCTCTCTCTATGCCATGGAGTAATCTGGTGTAATTCAGTCCAGTCCAGGCTGGTTGAGGTGGTTTAGTGTAGTCTACTGCATTCAACACCTTCTACTTATCTTCTGCTGAACTCACTCTCTCTCTCCTTCACGTGCTGAGGCAGGCACTCCACAACCTGACACAAAATACCATTTTCCATGGCAATATCTATTACACGTTTGCCATTTATTAAATTGGGGTCATCGCCTTATGCTTTGATAAATCATTTCAGATGAATTCCTCTATTAATGCTTTTCGAGCCACTCTCACTCGCCTTAGGAACCGGAGCACAGACTGAGAATAGCTACGCCATCTGCGTGCCGGAGCATCTCTTCTGCAACCGCAATCCACCGTCCCACTTCAGCAGTGAGAGCTGGGCTTCCATTCTCATGCAGTGCGCCTCTCCTAATCTTCAGTGCGCTGATCTCTTTGGTCAGTCCCATCACAGCCTCTCCCGCTCCCCTCCAGCCTGACTGCCTCTAATTGGCTCTGGCCCCGCAGGCCAACGCAGGCTAGCCGTGGAAACAAACTCTCCATGCTGATCTGCAGCAGAGCACTGAGCTGAGCAGGGCTGCAGAGGAGAGGCGGCGAGCTCCCAGACCAAGGGCAAAGCAGACATGTTTTATTATTCTTGTTTGTTTGTGTGTGTGTGTGTGTGTGTGTGTGTGTGTGTCCACTATGAGCAGCGAGGGCAGAGTGAAGTGAGTCACAGTGACAGTCTGAAACAGCCCCAGCTCCCCTAACGTCACGGCTGAGGGAGAGGCAGGCACTGTCGCACGCAACCACACACACACACACACGTCTCTCTCTTTCTTTTTTCTCTCTTAACACAACCCCCACTCAGCACATTAACATCTCCTGTCCCTCCAGAGAGGTGGAGTTTGTCCAGAAGGAGGATGCAGAGAGGAAGAGGCTGGAGGCGGCTGAGAAAGCTCACCTGGCTGAGATCCAGGGACTGCAAGTCAGGGTAAACCCAGACGCTTTTTTTTTTTTTTTTCTTTCTCACTCTGTCTGTCTCTCATCTCCACCCTTCTCTGTGCATCTCTGTCTCTCAGGGGGGTGTATTTACTAAGAGGTGCGCTAACTACTACCATGCACCAAACCTTAATGGGAGCAGCTTTCACCACTTCATCAGCGCCTGATTTATTAAGAGCCCTTGCAAATCAAGTCAGTCGCAATCTCCCACCGTTATAGCTGAGCCAGAGGCCAGAAGATGAAGGGTTGGCATGACTCCTCTTGGTCCTAGTTTCCGGTTTGTTTTTGTTTCCTTCAAGCAGTGATAATATAACATGACTCGGCAATCTAGAGTTTATTTTAATCGGATCCTCTGACATTTGAAAGAGAGTAATTCTCAAATGGAAGTCTATTTCTTATTTTCTCTTTTCTGCCTTGAAACAAATAACACAGCAGTCTTTCTCAGGGTGAGACGTTAAGACCTGCTTCCTGCTTCCATTTCAATAATCTCCCTCATTTTTTGCACCTAATGTCACTCCTCAAAATACATATTAATTGGGTCAAACGCACGAAACGTCTCCTGCCAGGATTTCCACGTGCAAAATGCATGTGCTCGCAGGTTGGTACATCAGAAACGGCATTTTTTTTTATGCACCAAACTGCATTTGCACCACCTGTGAATGCTTAGTAAATATGTCCCTCCGTCTTCCTCTCTGTATCTGCAAACCGATTAGCCTTCAAACAAAACAATAACGATCACCGTGCTTCTTCACACCACTTAAAATACTGCAAGAAGTAACTGAAATGTTGAAAAACCTGCAATAATGGATCATTTGGTGGGAAGTGGGCTTGTGGACGCCTTCAGTATTTATAGTCTTTCTTTTACAGCACGAGCTGTAAAGGTGATTTGCAGGCAGAAGAGATTTAGATGAGCTGTAGCCAAGCAGACTCCAGAAATAAAAGCATCTCTCTTAAACTCTCTCAAGCACGTTATGAGTGTTGCGCACAGTGTTGCTCATGTAGTAAGGGTAGAACATCGAAAAACATCGGTGTACCTTGTGGCCGGCGTCCATCACGGATACCACTCCGGAGGGTTGATAGGATATCTGTGCTTTGTCTGCCCATGTGGAAAATGAACTTGAGCTTTTTCCCCCTCGCTAGACAGGAGGGCAGCAGATTCACTTTGGGTCCAACACACATTGATTTTCTAGTTTCCTAGTAACTTGTAACTTGGCGGTTGCTTGTTTTTTTTTTTTGCTCAGGTCTTTGGTCACGCTTCATAGCGGAGCCTACTGTCCCCTACTATTACTCTGCACACTGTAAGGAGTGAATGGTGAAGTGTGGCACAGGGATAGTGGTGAAAAAACTGTATTATCTGGAATTCACACCCAGTAATAGTTGCATCCAACAACAAGGCAGAACCGAGGTTACAGCCGTACTGGAGCAAATTTACACTCAAATGTTTAAGTACTCCAGTTGTGCTTGGTTTCACTTCCAGCCCCAGGGAGTGAATTCACTTCATTTCCAAAACAAATCAGTATAAGATAAATCGTGTCCTCCTCCTCATTTTCCATTAGTCTCAGTATTTTAAAGCAGCTGTTTTGAGCAGGTAAATGTCCACGGCCGATTAACATCGATCTGTTCCTCTGTCTCTCCAGATTGCAGCGTTGGAGTCGGAGCTGATGCAGCTGATGAAGCAGAACGGCATCCAGGTCAACAACAACAATAGCAACAGCGCGGAGAGGCTCGGCGCCCAGCAGCACAGCCCCGCCAGGGCCGCCGCACAGGCCAGAGGTCTGTTCATAAAGAGATTGGTCCTTATTAGGATGATTGTTATGGGATTTCTGCTTTACTGGATAGTAAAGAGGGACAGAAAAGATAGTAGAGAGAGAGACTACTTGAAATGGGTGTATTCCACTTGCACTTTCACATCTGACCCCGATTTCATATTGGACCTCGGCAAACAAAAACAAGCAAGTAATCCGTTTTGAACACATCTGTCCCGCTTCGTTCTCTTCTAGTCTTCGTTTTAAGCTCCTGCTGGCTTTATTTCAGTGGCAGCGTCTGTCAGAATGGAGAATCGCAATATCTGATACTGTACGGTGCAGACGGGCTAACGGAGTGATCTGATCTGCACTGATCTGAGGCGGCCTGTTAAGCAATGTTTGAAATGTGTGTGTGTGTGTGTGTGTGTGTGTGTGTGTGTGTGTGTGTGTGTGTGTGTGTGTGTGTGTGTTGGGGGCGGAGGTAGAACAGGATAGAAAGAAGAAGAGAAAGAAAAGATGGGAGGAGGTATACTTTTCATCTTGTGGAGTCAAATCATGATTGTTGTTTCTCTTTGTGTGTGTGTGTGTGTGTGTGTGTCTGTCTGTCTGTCTGTGTGTGTGTGTGTGTGTGTGTGTGTGTGTGTGTGTGTGAAGCTACAGACCTGAGGGGCGGCTCTCCCCACTCACCCAGCAAAAAGAAGGGCTATAGAGGACTAGCCCGAGATAGCGTCAGCTCTACGGAGGGAGAGGTTTGTATGAACACACACACACATACACACACCTGATCTGTGGAACACACACTTTTATTTGCAACTTTTATTTGCAACAACAGACTTCCATTTTATCAACATCTGTTAAAATATTAGCCAGATGTGGCGTGGGCAGACGTGATCATCCTCTTATCAAACAAGCCTCTTTATTGTCAGTGTGTCTCCCTGCGTTTGATTAGTGTCACGTTTAATGCTTTCCTTTAATCACACCACAGCGTGTGTGACTAGTGTGTGTGTGTGTGTGTGTGTGTGTGTGTGTGTGTGCTGTGCCAGTGTGTTTCTGTGTCTTTAACCCCTGTTCGTTTCATTCTCTTCCTTTAATGTGTAATGGATTAATTGCTGTGTGTTGCTCTGGCAGCACTAATTGAGTCAGCAGCGCTGTCAGAACCTCTTGTTTCCCACAGTGGGACAACAGCAGCTACAGTAACAGATAAAAGGCTCTGGATTGGATGAACCACTTTAGAAACCAATCAGAATCGAGTACAGAAACCAGGCAGCATCACGTGGACTATTGGAAAAAGAGGTCCCACAAGTGTTGGGAAAGAGGAGAGGTTTCATCCACCACAATTAGAACTCAGAGACGGTGAAAGTATGTCAAGTGACTTCTTTCACTTTAGTCTGCAGCGTTGATGGTGGATGTTCCTCGATTACTCTTTATCCTTCCTTCGTCTGATCACATCTCCTCTGCGACCACTCCTTGTTCCTCCTCTGTCCTCTCCTCCTGCAAGTTTTTCATCAGTATTCTGTCACATTTCTCTCTCCATCTCACTGCACTCTCTCTCTCTCTTTGCTCTTTTCTTCCCTCTGTCATTCTCTGTCTCTTTTACCCCTCCCCTGTTTCTTCCTCTCATCTCCTCTCCTCCTCTCTCCTACCCTGTGTCCTCCTCCCCTGCCCTCCTCTCTCTCTCTCGTTTCCTTTCTATCTCTCTGTCTCCATCCTCAGGTGTCAGAGGGCCATGGCAGTCCCGGCCATAGTCGGAGCGGTTCGGTGCGCAGTGCAGCCTCCTGTGACGGGGGAGCAGCGGCCCTCGGGGGCCCCGGCAGCACCGAGGGCTCACCCGGACGAACACTGCACCCATTGGCTACTGCAGGGGCCCCCCAGGATGGTTAGTACGCCCCTTTTGTACAAGCTAATGTGAATACGATGCATGTTATTTTGCACACCCTCATAATGCTGTAACTCGTACTTTTTCGTACTTTTCCTAATTTCTTATCTTCATATTCATTATTTTCTCTGTGCTGTATCCAGTTATTGTTTTGCTTCTGCAAGGACCCACATTCCCAAAGCTCTCCCCTTATCTACCATTACATAATAAATGCTGATGTTTTCACATTAGGAATAGGCTAAATGCAGGTGTGTTTGTGTCCGCAGGCTCTCAGTCTCCCGTGGTGTCCAGCCCCTCTCTCAGCCTGGAGGACAACAGCTGTAAACAAGCTCTGGACGCTGGGTGAGAGGACGAGCAGGGGAATGTGCTCTACTTGTAGTACCAGTTATTGATGCATTGCAGACAGCTAATTCATACGTTGTGGAGAGAGAAGTAGTGATGACAATGATGACATGATGATTTTGTAAAAAGTCATAAAATCCTGATGGGACTGTAAGTGATGATGTGGTACCAGTGACGATAGCAGGTACAGACGTAGGAGAGTCACATGTATCACTCTACCTTTGTTCCTCTCAGCTCCTCCCTCAGGAAAAGCAAAATGAAGGACAAAGACCCCAGAGCCTCACCTGGAAACAGGTAAATGGACATTTCATCAGTGTGTGTGTGTGTGTGTGTGTGTGTGTGTGTGAAAGAGAGAAAGGGAGGGAGAGAGAGAGAGGGGGGCCTCAGTTGTATAGCGCAACAGAAATGGACCCAGTGGTATTGTGCAAGGGTCACTACGTCACACACAGACACGCACACACACACACACACACACACTTACTGTATTACAGCTTTGAGACTATGATAATTCTCCATGAGCACTTATTAGAATCAGAGAACGATCCAGAAACTGTTAATGAGTCTGGTAATTCTCACCATTAACCTCCATTTAATCTCTCTCTCTTTCTCTCTCTCTCTCTCTCTCTCTCTCTCTCCCCCTCAGTTCCACTGAGCCCTCAGTAGAGGACAGCCCAGAGAAACTCAAGGCCAAGGTATGTGAGGACAGACTACTGGCAAATGATGATTCACTGGGTACGTTACAGTCAGGACTTTTAGGGACGCTCTGCTTTGCCACTGTAATTCTAAAGCCAGTCCAAGCAGACCAGCCAGACCGAGTGGTGCAGTCATTAGCACTGTTTTGCTGTATCATCATTGCAATCCCTCTTCATGAACGCACAGTAATGGTTAAATTCTTGTTCAGGTTCATGCTGAGCTGTGGTGTGTTTATTATGGTATAGGTTTTATTTATTGTTATATGTTTTAACTCCATTAAACCAACTGCTGGTTTCTGTTGAACAGAACTCTCTTACATGGCCCCACTTCTTCTCCTATTCATATTACTTGGTATTGTATTCCTTTTTGTTTCGTCCAAGCATACCTCAATCCACTGAAAGGCCAATGAATTGGTACTGTAAGAGGGAAATGGGATTTAGTAATGGAAATAATTCCCATGATCATAGTAATGCTTAATTGCATTTTTAATTGCAAAATATTTAGAAATCTGTACAAAGTTGATACATTTGATTCGCTAACATAGATTGTTAAATGTGTCGGCTTACATAGTCTTAAAAGTCTCTTCTAACCTTAGCTTTCTCCACGACTGCATCGACATATCTATCTATAAACATATCTATCTATCTGTCTATCGATCTATAAACATATCTATCTATCTATCTATCTATCTATCTATAAACATATCTATCTATCTATCTATCAGTCCCTCCAGGATGTTGCGATTTTGCGATGCAAGAATTAACGCAAGTTCAACTAACTGCCGCAATACTTGCAAGAGCTTGCAATTTTGCCAAAACCCCGCAATATTCCCGCATAAAACGGTCAAATTGGCACAATTCTTCCACATTAACACTCCTACATGTTCAGGAGGTTGTTTTTTTATTTAAATATGCAATTTGCACCATTTGCTTTCTTGTTATCATGAGCCTTTGATATGGTTACACACGAGGACAATGCCGGCGTGGCCAATCGGGACGAATCCCGGTGGGCCGGTGGGTCTTTGGGCCGGTTGGACGGGCCGCGCCGCGGTGTAGCCTAATCATTTTATAAACTGTTCAAGTTGATTTGCTGCTAACAGGCCGGTGACTAGTTAGATATGTGTTCTCCGCTCCGGACCTCTTTCTCCTTTTCTCTGTGTCAAACTGGCAGCACTGACAGACCTGACAGATTAGAGCGAGACGGGAACGTGACGGGTCAACTAATGATGTGATGGTGTTACACCATTTACACAGCGACTGCATTAGTGGTGTAGAAAACGTTAATTTTATTACTTCGCGGCAATATTTTGTAAAGCATGCAAGTTGGCTATAAGGTAGCACCGGACACACACCACTCCCCCGACTATCGGCACAGACCAACCACTCCCACTCGCCTTCTTCTATGTCTTCCAGTAAAATGAACTACAAACCGCTCACTCCGCCACCTACTGGCAGGTGCAATAAACCTGGAACTGACCAAATAACTACATGCCACAGTATATTATTAAACAAAACATTGAAGGGATTGGTGGCAGGTATTAAAAAAAATATCTTTTTACAGGTGCTACAATGGCAAACTGTAGATATGCTGCATTGCAGCCTAAAGGGGGGAAAAAAATAATAATAATGTAAAGAAAACTAGGATTAGAAATTGAATGAAAGACAAAGAAAGGCACTAGACAGAGATCATGTGTAGTAAAACTAGTTTTCAGCCGGCGGCCCCAGGAGGTATTAATGTGTGACGATTACTGTACTACTTTAAAAAAAACAGAGTGGGCAGTTTACAATGTTTTGGGCAGGATGGGGGCTCGAAATTTTCATCAATTTCTGCTGTTTTACCACAAGATAACACGAAAAATATTGCAAATTGCATCGCAATTTTTGATAAAAGCCGCTGCAAATTCAATCATTTTGGGCCGCAATAATCAGAAAAAAACTCCGCGAAATCCTGGTGGGACTGATCTATCTATCTATCTATCTATCTATCTATCTATCTATCTATAACATATCTATCTATCTATCTATCTATCTATCTATCTATCTATAAACATATCTATCTTTACAACTCATTGAATCTAGTTTTGAGTCTTATAATTAAATTTTTCTTAAAACAAGTGAAACAAATGTTTTATTGGAGTGAAATAAATCCACTAGTTTCCAAAGCAAATCAAATTTCATGAAATATATTGTCACTTGTTTCTAGGAAATTCTTGAACCATATTGATTTTGCATTGCATTTTTTACAGTGTATAAACTGACATAAACTGACATATGCTTAAAAGATCAGATCTGTTGACCATAAAAGCAGATTATTTTTGATCCTGCACCAATCCCAGTCCTCTCCCTTCTCCAAGTGCACATCCAAACTTTTATCAATGCAAAATGTATGTGCATTAAGAGTTACTTGTAACTCTGAAGTCAGGATTCAGCTCGAAAAGCTCAAAGCCCAAACCTAAGAATCATTTCTGTTTTCCACCTCAGAGTCAAAGAACTGCTTCAAGCGACAGTAGATGCTGCAGCTCTAGACTGATTCAATTCAGAATCTCACATTAATGGCAGTCATACAGGAGTGTAGTGCTGGGTTGTGCTTTCAGTCGTTGACACTGCTGACACGTATCCATTACTGCCTTTGTTCGTCTGTCTGAACAGCTGCAGGTACTCCATGTTTGAGGATGCTCTGCAAAACATTGGACCAGTGGAGTGAAACCCCTCAATATCCACACCTGAACACTTCAGATCTCTCTCTCTCTCTCTCTCTCTCTCTCTGTCTATCTATCTATCTATCTATCTATCTATCTAGAGAAATAGTCCTCCCATACTTATATTTAAACAACTAGGAAGACGCACAATGTTTGTTATTATTAGTTTCTGTGCACTCTGTTATGGTTTGTGGACAGTCAATTATAAAATATTTCAAAAGTAATTTCACTCCAGAAACACATTAAAAAATGGATTATTCTGTTACACCCTTAATGGAAATGCCCTGTTCTTTCCTGATTCATTCCCTCCTCGTGTACTAGATTGAGTAACCCGCCATTGATTAAATACACATCAGCTTACTAATGCAACACCACGTCGCTTTCAATTAATCACACTACACGGGAAAATACATCAGACGGAAGCACTCTCCAGCTAGTTGGTCTCAGACCCAGTTTGCTGTCACCAGTAGCCTCATTGGTGTGTTTTTATTTCTTAGGGTCCCACCATGAACGATGATCTGAGTGCCAGCAGCAGCAGTTCAGTGGAGATCAGTGGCCTGCTGACCGAAGCCAAGATGTCTGGACGCGCTCACACCCTGGTGCTCTCCTCCTCCGAGGTACACTGTACAAGGATGTACCTCAATTTACAGCCAGGGATAGTCAGCTTCCCAAATAGTGGACTTCATTATAAAAACTAAAAATCAGTATCACCTCATTGTATTTCAAAAGGAACTGTATTGGCTCTGGTATGGACAGTGCAATGTGTAGTCCTGTTACGGAAGCCATTTTTTGTTTCTGCTCTGTGTTGTTCTTCTAACAACCCAGTCGTCTTCTGTTGTCCTCTATGCTGCTACTACAGAGTCTGGATATGATAGATGATGAGGTGAGACTGAGGCAGCAAACCTACAGAAGAGATGTTGATGTTTTACTGCATGCCTGTCTGTACTTAACTACTAAGTATCTTCCATATGTCTGGGCTTCGTTTCCACACATTCACAGCCCAGAGCGATTTTTCTGTGCATGTCTGACGTATTGTTATGGATTTGCGACATATTGAACTTGAATTAGTTGTCACTCTGGGAACTTTTTTGATGGTGCTTTAAGTTCAATTTACTATTCATTCAACGTACTGTAGCAGATGGACATTACAGATGCATGGACAAAGTTGGAAAGCTGGGTTTTAAAAATCTGGCTAATAAATTCATGTTTTTTTATGTCATCTGCTTGTCTGGCTCTCTCTCTCTCTCTCTCTCTCTCTCTCTCTCTCTCTCTCTCTCTCTCTCTCCCTCCCTCCCTCTCTCTCTCTCTCTGTCTCTGTCGCTGGCATGTATGACATGTGTGAAGATCCTGGATGAGGGTCAGTTCCCTAAGCAGCACCAGTGGCAGAACCATAGCGTTACAGAGTGGACGTCCCAGCAAGTGGCCCACTGGCTCATGGGCCTCAACCTGGAACACCATATCCCAGAATTCACTGCCAAAAACGTAGATGGAGAACAGTTGCTACAGCTGGACAGCACTGAGCTCAAGGTGAGTTAATCCTACACGTTGATACATATACAATTTGTACACATATACATGGTAAGACATATGGAAGACAGATGCTTTTGTGTCCATTTGCCGCAGGCCCTTGGTGTCACCTCTTCGCCGGACCGCGCCCTGATCAAGAAGAAGATCAAGGACCTTAAGGTTCTGATGGAGAAGACCAAGAGGAACCGCGAGAAAATGGAGAAACAGCGCGAGAAGCTACGGAAGAGAGAGCTGGAGCAGCAGCAGAAACAGGCCCGCAAAGAAGGCGCAGCAGAGTGAACCCGAAATCCGTAGACCACCTCCTCCCTATTTACTGTAGCACCACGACCACACCAAGTAGCATCTCGGGGAACAGAACGTCAGTGGGGCCCGCAATGGAACCCTGGGGGACGCCTACTCAATAGTTCCAAATAGCTCAGTTGTGGAGCTCCATGCCCAACTTTTGGACATTGTTGACTGACTTTTTCACCAAGCAAATTAAACCAAAATGAGCATACAGTTGGATAATAGGATGCTGCCCCTTCATTCATCTCATTTTACACCCATACTGTCTATTTAACCGTTTTAAAACCTGCTAGATTCTATTTATTTTGCTGTTTATTGCTGTAAATCGGGTTTATTTATTCATATCCATAGTTAGTATGTGAAAAATCCACCTCATCCTCATCCCAAGCATATCACCCTCAGAGCCGTCTATGTTACCCATCTTTGTAGATGGGTATCATAGCACCTTTAGACATAATGACCATGTACATATTCAGTGATAAATATAGATACAAATATGTCTAATGTGCCATTTTTGATAGAATTATGTATATCCTGTTCAGATACATAGATCAATGGAATCTCCCTATAGCTTTGATGAAGCACATTCACCTAAGGCCTGTGTGGTGGAAATATACGGGGCAATACTCCTGTCCCACCACAAGGTGTCCCCATGCTGCTTACTTTCACTGCTGAAGAATGCAACACTGGAACTTTTCAATAGGAATTTGAGCAGGAACCAAGTTTTATTGGGAGAAACAAGCTCTCTCAATACTTGCAAGAACACTGGAAGTGCAAACTCTGGAAATTGAACTACTGCACTGGCTTGTTCAGCGCTCCTCACAGTATACATGTACCATACTGAAGCAATTCTCAAAATCGGGACATATTCATTGGACTGTCTTGGTTTTAATGGAGATTGCGGGTACAATGTAATCATAACTTTGTAACATACCAGACGGTACCACAAAAAAAACAGGATGACAAAATGAAACCTCCTGCTTATATGCATAATATTGCTTTGACTCCGCCTGTAACCTGCTTTTGACCTCTTTTTATATTCTCTCAATAACAAAGTAATACCCAACCGCTGCCTTTAGAAATTCTAGAGTAGACTTTTTCTGAACTCTATCCGCTTCTATGTGAGTGTCGAAACACATTGACTGATCTTCTTGACTGAGTCATCCATTTCTGTTTCGTTTCAAAGTTCACCCACACAAATCAATCATGTCACAGTTCATCTTGATTTGATTCAGCACTCATGATTTGTGGAATATTCTGGTGAATTTTTAGGAGCGCTACCTTATAGATGGTTCGTCTCTGTGATCAGAAAGACAAGAAGTGGACAGGTACAACATGAGGAGACACTATCTTAAAAGATAATTGTAATTGAGATTGTTTGCCACTGGACTTCGTCATTACAGATAGAAGCAGGACATTACAGATGATGGAATCATGATGATCATAGAAATTGCACTAGATACATGCAATATAGCCTGTTTTAATTTTATTATAAACATTTTTGAATTTATCGTTAGATTTAAAAAAAAAATCACTTTTGAAATGATTTTGGCATCTGTAATTGGTTTATGCAATACCTCTCTTATGATTATAAAGCCCACTAAAATCCCTGTTCCCTGTATTATATTCTCTTACCTGAGATTCATTCCATACGTTTACATTTTGACAGCAGTGTCACCGTGACGGTATTGACGGCAGCTTTGGATACGATTCCCTCTTGTCTTAAAGGCACTGCCTGCTGTATTATTGAAGGGTTAAGAACAAAAACAATGTGGGCTACAAATGTGTAAATTGTGACGTGATACCTCCATGCAATGCCACGAATACAGGTATCATCAATCTGTTGATGTTATTATTTATTTATTTCTGTATTTAATGAAGCATCTGATTATTGTTTATAACATACAACATTAGAGTACTATTAACACCTAATTATGATTTATCCAGAATTGTATGATTACTTCTTTTTGCCAAAAAAAAGAATTAAAAAATGTTCTTTAAAAATGATTTTAGATTGAAATGGTCGTCATCAAATGAAGTGCTTACAGATGATGCTTGAAAGTTTGTCTGGAACTGCAAAACGAGAACTAAATACCATCCTTTCCCATTGTGCTTGTGGTTTTAGCCTTCCTCTTAAACTACTGCTAGTACTAGTAAGTGCTACTCAAATAACGCAACCCGGTGATAATGTATTCTTACTAAATATTTTGTAACACTTGAACCTTTCTGTGAATACCCCCACCCTGTCAGTCAATCGACAGACAGCACTCTTATGACTTTTGTATGTACAGTAAAAAGCTGAAAGCAATATGCTGTATGAATCCTAAAGAAGCCTTGTTTTCTATTGTGTCAGTGTGCGGTGTACAGTTCGTTGGAGGGCTGAGGGGGGTAAAGCTCACACCAGGCCCAAAATGTGATTTCAGATCTTTTATTTGTGCTTGACTGAGCTTGCCTGGCATGATGAAACCAAGCTGTGGATTAGAACCTGGTGCTCCTGGCAGGCGAAAATTAACGTTTGAGTCATGTCTGGAAGGGTTCATTGGATGTTCGTTTTTTCTGGTGCATAGGAATGTGAAGAGTGCGAAGATAATCACCACAAATTGTTAGCCATGCTTTCACTATTTTAAAAGCTGCGCTTCTTCTTCTTTGTCTCCTCCTCTTTTGTCATTACCTTGCTCTCTTTTTTGCATTCTGAAAAGTTGAAAGGGCAGCTACCTGTCACACTGAATAAAATGTGCAGTCACTGTCAGTGGTTTGCTTTTGTTTCTTCCTTTTTTCCACCATTTGTCTGTCTTGCTCTATGTAGTTTTGGCGTTCATTTGATACTCATCTTGAATTTCACAAGAGGCTCTTAAAAACACTCCATAGAGGTAGAAAGAAAGAAATCACATTGTATACGTCCCATGCACCAAAACACCCCAATATGTACAGAACAATCATCAGTGCAAAAATCATGTTATGGCTGTTTATAATTGTTCTTTTTTCTTCTTCACTGTCTTGAACATTCCTCATGGTCAAACTCTTACAGCTCACAGTCAGTCAAATATACTATGGATTCAATTCACTCTTGGTGCAGAATGATGCTTCTTCTCTGCTACACCCTTCCTGTGTTCACATGGCCCTATATTTTTAAATCTGCTATTTTCATCATGTGATATCCTCTGTTTTCTCCCATGATGCCTTTCTGTCAGTGGTTATCCAGCAGACTATAGGCAGATAAACATTGGCTGGCCCACAGTCAACCAGTCAGTCCTCACTACCTTTAGCTCTCCAGTCCCACCCTCTCTATTCTATTTATATCCAGCCTAATTTCGCTCCAGGGCTATTCTATTTCTCTCTGACCAACTGTCTCCTTTCACTCAATCCCCCTCTTCCTCTATCTCATTTCCTTCTCCCTTCCTTCTAAACCTCCTATATCCTATGGCTGGGGTTGCAGAAGAGATCCTAAGTGGGTATGCTTGCCGCCTTCATCATCGCCATTTGTGAGTTCATCTCCAATCTTCTCCATGCCGTGTTGAGAACATTATTGCCAGTCCAAGAGCCAGCTGGGTTGGCGGTGCCATACTTAGGTCCAGGGCCCAGGACGGTCATGGAGGAGTTGAGCCCCAGACTGTTGGCACTTAGGCGACTGAAGCAGCGATTCCTGGAGGCCCTGCAGACGAACGATGCCCAGGAGGTGCTCAAGATTCTCCACACCACCAACCTAGACATAGACAGTGTGCTGGAGGTGGAGGACCGCAGTATGGTCCTGGCCTCATACAAACAAGGTAGGACAGAATGAAGTGGTAGTAGGCATTTAGTCTGGTTTACTAGAGGTTACACGGTTTGGGCAAACAAAGACACTCAGTTGTTTGGGTTGTTCAATTCAACACTTGAATAGCATAGATAGATTAGTCCTGCAGTTCAGCCACTGAGTGGTGCTAAACCTCCACTGAATCCAAAGCTGGATATTGGCAGCAACCATGAACTACAGCAGGTTGATCACAATGACATACAATGGAATAAACATACTGTAATACGGCATCCTGATTCATCATTTACTTCAAAATTATCCCTATTAATAATCCATGTGTAACACAGTTAGCTAGTTAGCTAGTCCTTGTCTTTTTGTACCTCTGATCCTCTACAGGTTACTGGTTGCCAGGCTACAAACTGGAGAAGTCATGGGCAATGGGTATCCATGTGTGTGTGATGTACGACGCCGTGGAAACAGCACTGGTGCTCCTTCAGAGAGGGGCAGCGGTCAACCGAATGCCCAATGGGAAGACCCCGCTGCACGTTGCCTGCGAGGCCTCCCACGCCAACTCTGTGGCCTTGCTATTGGCCCACGGGGCCAAGGTCAACAGCCTTATCGCTGAGCGGACACACACCCCTCCACTACTGTATCACCAGGGAGTCTGTGGACTGTGCCAAGCAGCTCATCCTCAAAGGTCAAGATGGCAGGGAGAGATGGAAGGAATGATGGGTAGAAGGATGAAATGGAGGGGAGGTGGCAGGGAAGATAGACACATGATGGATGGATGCATGGAAGGTAGGATGAATTAGAGGATGGATGAATGTACAAATGAATCATCCATTTTCCCTTGCAGGTGGAAAAGTGAACATGCCCAGCCAGAACAGCAATGAGGACACACCCTTACACACAGCAGCCAGATTCGGCATCCCAGAGCTGGTGGATCTCTACTTGGTCCATGGAGCTTCTGTGGATGCGGTCAACTCTCATCAGGAGACGGCCCTGATCACTGCAGCCTTCTGGGCTCTTGACACCAAAGAGCAAACCTACAGCCAAGATCACCATCTTGTCTGTCGCATCCTGCTCGACCACAAAGCAGGTGAGAGTTCTGGGACCGATACCCTTGTTCGTGACTTTCAGTGGATAACCCTACCCTAACCTTGTTTTGATCTTCATTATGCCGTACCTGTTGCCATGGATACAACCTACAACAATGCAACAACATTTGCTGTACCTAAGCCCTCTGTTCCAGACCCCAACATCCAAGAAGAGGACAACAAGACAGCTCTTCACAAGGCAGGCTGGAACTGTGACCATGTCCTGATGCAGATGCTGCTGGAGGCCGGAGCAGACACACGGGCCATGGACATCAACGGCTGTGCCCCCATCCAATATCTCCTCAAAGTGATGGGCGTCAGGGCCGCGGCCATCCCGGAGCTCTGCTTCCAGCTGATGCTTAACTATAACGCGGCACGGATCTACCCACCCCAGTTCCACAAGGTACAGCAGCAGGTGGATAATGAAAAAACGAATCGATTATTGACTAGATGTAGTAGGAACCTTTGTACATTTTAACTATTAAAATAATATGGCAATAATATAGTAATTATAGCAGAGAGTCCTTGCTAGATTCTTGTTGTGTTGTGTTGTACAGGTGTTACAGGCATGCCATGACTTCCCCAGAGCAGTAGAAATCATGGTGAACTCTTATGAACGTTTAAAACCCACAAGGAAGTGGAGAGCTGCCATTCCTGATGACTGCTACAAGGTACATGTCACTCATGTCACTAGGTATCTAGAGTATTCATACTCTAAATTTCTCATTAATAGATCTTATTATCTGTAATAAAATACTCTTACCCCATGACTGCATATTGGATTCAATTCACTTCAATTTGATTTGATTGAATCCTGTTGTAAGGGATATTGGCTTCATTGTCTGGGTTTACAATAAAAACACACAAAACAGATAACAAAACTCAATGACAACATATAGCATATAGACAAACATCAGGTCATAAAATCATACAGGGTGCATATATGGTGCAATAACAAGTGCAGTGGAGATAAAGAGCCCCTGGCTCTTGTACTCTTGACTTTAGGTTCTCCAAATTGGCATCCAAAGGGCATCACCTCAAACTGCCCTCTGAAGGGATTGCCAGGACAGTCAAGAATGGCATTGGCCTTCCTCACCACATGCCTCTCAATGACGTCTCAATGATGTCAGTATGAAAATGCTGAATGTAAATGTTAAAACAACACATCCCCGAACTCGTTTGTCTTCTGTTTTAAGTCCGTCTAAGATTTTGTCTCGGTTTTGTTTTGCCTCCCCAGCGCCATGAAGAATTCTATGACTCTCTGTTCGCTGTTTGCGCCAACACCCCTCGTACCCTGCTCCACCTGGCCAGGTGTGCCGTCCGAGCCAGGCTGGGTAGGCGCTGCCACACCGGTATCGAACAGCTGCCCCTGCCATCCGCCATCAAGAAATATTTATTATTGGATCCTGAGGGGATACTGTACTGATGGAGAGCACATTTTTCATTGGGATGATGCTGTTTTAAATTGAAGCCAGAGCTGAGGATTTTAAAAGAAACATCCACTCGCTGTTTGAACACTGTGGAACTGGAAAACCCTCCCAGGTTGAGATGGCATCGAGTGGTGTTGCCTTGATCTTTTTGTCTTGCATACCATTCCCACAGGTTTGGAGTGTAAATAGCATATTGGGTTGCAGTAAAGTAGCTAAAGGCAGGCTCTCATTTCTAGAACAGGACTTCATTAACTGCACCACCAGGGGGGCGATGTAAGGCGATATATGAGAAAGGATGCCCACCAAATTAAAAACACACATGACCCTTTATCCAGGGGACAGGTGAGGAGAATTTATCTCCCCAGTCCCTTTGAACCAGTCCTTTAATCTGAGAAAAATGCCAACTGACTGACACTACTGACTTAGAAAAGGAGACGTGTTGGACCAGGGCAGCAGAGGCAAAGCTTTGTGAATAGTTAGTGGAATCTTACTGCATGTCACAAAGATACATCATCACAATAAGGACAAAGGTCACTGAATAACGTCAATCATTTATGATGAATGATAAGTGAGCCAGCTAGACCACACGGCTCACAGATTATCACAGATCAAACATGGATCACTGGATTGTCACACACACAGTTGAAGGTTGCATTGTAGTTCTGAGCTGCACTGGATCTGCCTCTTCATTCGTCTCCTTAAAAGTGACAAGAAATCTCTCGCTTTTCATCTCTCCCTTTATTTTTCTCCCTTCCCCTCTCCTCTCTGATTCATTGGTGCAGACTCTCTGGTTAACTCCTACTTCAGAGGATGCAAATCTACCCGGCAACCAACCTTCATGCTCCTCCTCAAGCTCATGCTCCGATACTTCACCGTGCACAGAACAAACACTTAACAAGCCACTCCACAACAAGTGCTCTGCAAATGTAACCGCGTTGTCTGTCCATGAACTGGAGGCAGCGCCGCGGTTGGTACAACAAAAGACATGTGTTTTTTTTCAAATGAAGCTGAATATTTATATTTTGTAAAAACAGACTGTTTATATTCTTCAAATGTATATTTGCTAAACAATAAAATGCTTCTCTTATAGGACAGCATGTTGCCTCATTTGTACACAAAACTGAGTAGCAGGTCACTCTGTATATAGTGACATTATTTACTAAATCTCTTCATCAAGTTAGCTAAGAACTAAGAATGCCTTGAGTGCCATCTGCAATACAGCTAATACACGTTGGTCAATAATAGAAACAAAAAACACAAATTTGATACACCTTAACTCACCACCCAATGTGATCTTTGAATTGCTTTGCCCTTGTACTTATACTTTCAAAAGTACTTTAGAAAGTACATGCACTTTCAAAACCACTCATTCTCACTATTCTCACTCAAAGGAAGATTGACATACTTAAACCACCTTGAAAGGTCTCAAATAGGCCTTTAATTCTGTACAGGAAATGTGACCTGGGTCGTTCAACCCAGTTACAACAGTATTCTGTAATGGCGTGAGTGTCTGAGTCTACTTTATCCAGGTGTGAGGTCTAATTTGACATGGGGAGATAAACCCAGTGTACTATAGAGATAAGCACTCTGGAGAGCAAGGCTGAATGGAGAGAGAGGTGCTATTGAGCTATTAGTCCTTTTGTTGAAGGAGACACCAAAGAGGAGAAAATGAACTGGCACCCTCGGGAAACATTAAGAATAAGGGATCTCAACTTTAACTTTCTAGAGTGAAGTCTGTATTAGAATGGGAGAACGGAAATTGAGTTTACTGCCTTGCTCTTTCTCCTCATCTGAAGTCATAATAGCCAGATGGAGCATTATAAGAATGTCAAAAATTATTACAAAAGCCAGACTAAAAGGTATGAATAAAGAGGTAAAAGGTAATAGTTTTATCAAACATAACTTTCAAAGAAGGTATATCTTTGTGTGTGTGTGTGTGGAAAATTTCTTCGGTTTCCATTTTTGAAGGGCTACTATGGTATCCCTCTACGACACGCTTAACGATCAGGGTTTGCAGTGTTCTAGATACCGTGTCCTATATACTCACACCACTTACACGGATCAGTGAACTCAGTGCCCTCATTGTGTGATCGTAGATTCATGTAGCGGCTGTTTGTGACAGTAGGTGTCATGTGTAATGCTGAGAGAAAGCTGGCCAGCCAACTCTTCTATACAGAACAGTGACGACTGCCATAGATATCTCCTGCTGAGTGGTAAACAGTATCAAAGGGTTTAAGAGTGGATGCAGCTGCATATCCACTTATTCCGCATCCACCTTTGTTCTTTTTGCTTTTTTCTCTTAACAGACTCTAGATGTTATACTTATCTTAATTGTACTTATTACTTGATTGAAGCATATGGACTTGTAATGGCTTTCTCTAAATTAGTCTCTTGTGTAGTTGCAAATCAATAGAAACACCCCGAGGGACAGCCGTCTGAAAGCATTTTGCCAATGACAGTGATTCAAAAAAAGTTTTCTGTTTTAGTGCTTTTAGACCTAAGTGCTGCGATTGATAGTGAAATTCTACTAGAGAGACTTCAGAATTGGATCGGCCTTTCTGGCCTTCGTTTCAAATTGGTTTACAACTTATCTTACTGGCAGTGAATTTTAGGGTGCACTTGGTACTTTAGTACCGTATTATATTGGTATAATAAATAATGAACCGCTGTACCCTTGTGTGACACCACAGGGGTTCATTCTTGGGCCTCTGTTATTCAACCTGTATATGCTGCTCTTGGGTAGCGTCATCAGAAAACATAACATTAATTTTCACCAGTATGCAGATGACACCCAAATGTATATATATATCACCAGAAGAACCTATTAGCACTTTAATTGACTATATAGAAGATATACAGTAAACCTATGGATGTCTCATAAAGGATTAAAGAGATCCTAGTGGTAGTCACTGAGGCTCAGAGAGAGAACGTCTCTAGTGAGTCTCTAATGTTTCCAAAGCTACCTTTTACCACCTAACAATCATATCTAAAACACCGTTTTCTCCGTTAGTGACTCTGAGAAACTTGTACATGGCTTCGTCTCCAGCAGTTTAGACTACTGTAATGTACTCCTGTCTGGCCTACTAAATTTCTTTTGATGATGATTTTTAAATCCATTCATGGACTTCCTCTTGGTTATTTTGATGATATGATTTTAAAATATGTTTCTAGAAGATCACTTGGGTGATCCAAGTCTCTTAGTGGTTCCTAGAACCAAAACTAAGATTGGGGAGGCGGAATTCAGCTTGTAAGGCCCCAAGCTCTGAAATCCTTCCAGAAAATCTTTTGAAACAGAGCACCTTTAAAAGACAACTGAACGCACATCTTTTTAATGTTGCCTTTAACTAACGTTTTGTGGAGGTTAAATTGTGCGTTAAATTGAATTAAATTGACCTTTTATCTATTAAATTTGATTGCATTGCTACATTTTATTATCATTCTACATTGTACTACAATCTTTTGAATGAAATGTGCTATATAAATAAATGATTGATTTAATTATGTATGTATGTGTATTATGGAGTCAGATAACTCTCATAAGTCACAAATGAATACAACACGATTCACAAATATATTTTGCGATTTATATATAAATGTCTCTGTTCACAAATATATTTTTCAATGCACACACAAATGTGTATCGTTTCATATAAATGTAAAAAATATATATATATAAATGACAGAAGGTTCACAAATAAATTAGTGTTCACAAATGTCTGTTTCCGATGCACACACAAATACGTCTCGTTTTATATAAATGTAAAACAAATCCACAAATATACTTAGTTAAAAACAGCTGCAGTGTTCATCTAAAACATATTTAAATGTTGTTACATTTATATACAGATTGTCGAATCTGCGTTTAGAAACCTCCAGACGAGTTGTGAACCTCGTTACATTTGTGTGTGGATTTTTGAGAGTTTCCTGACGTGGTTAGATTCACAAATGCATTTTTTCTAAAGCACCTTTCTCTGTAGCCTATCAGACGTCTCTTTCAAGTTCAGCCAATCACACCAGCGTGTGATTTCAATGCTGCGTTCAACGTCCGAGTTTGGCGTCCGGTAGCAGTACTCCAAGTGTAAATTAAACATAACATGTTTAGCCAATAATCCCCTTGTTGTTCGTGATTGAATACATTTGAATTATGATCGTGATCGAGGGGTAGGGCGAAGTACATGGCCCTCCAAACGGAGATTTTTCAGGGGCACACTACAAACCGAGGGTTATGACAAATCTCCGACAATCATCGGCAAGATGGGGGGGACGCTGCACAAGCAACAAAAGGAAACCACAAATGTAGTATCTTCTTCGTTAATAAAGATTTAAAAAATATTATAAGCATCGTATTATCTTAGTTTAATGTCGTTTCAATGTATTATATACCTTTTCTTTATAACAAGCATAACAAAAAATCGCTAGTATGCCGATGTCTCTACCTCGCTAGTTAAGGTTACAACATTGTTTTTAGGCTGATTTGTGCATGACAGTCCCGGATTTTGACATATTTCCATGTCGCATTTCCCCGCTTTGATGGCATATGACGCCCAAATATAACTAAAGTCCAGCAGCGAAGTTGCTGCACTTATTACGGCTCCTCTAATACCAGTGCAGACTGGCAGGGTAACGGTAGGAGCACGGCTTGCTAGCCTACAGAGCACCGCTAACACTATTCTGTCATGAAGTGGTCTGGTAATGAAGCAGTGGTCTTTTTTATTTGATGACTTGTTTGATCGATTAGTAGCGTGAAACGTATAAGTTGTGAACGAATCGCGAGCGTCCATGCTTTTCTATCGCCATCAGATGAATGGCAAATGTCACTGTGATAATACCATTATTGCCATAGTAATGTCCGATAACATACTTGTCGCATAACATACTTGTAACATACCTGTTTACGTAAACGTCATCGATGACATATCAGGGTCTTGAAGGGTTGTCCCATTTCATAGGGAGAGATTTTAACCACTACCCCTTGTAACTCTGTTCCGAGGGCCAAGCCGAAGGGCGAGGGGCACTCGAAAACGAGTCGTAGGGGTGAAAATGAGAAATGGGATTCGACCTTAATGTAGAAGAGACTTTGGCATTGTTTCATGAACTGGGTGAAGGGGAATCTGTTGGTGAATGTTGCAGTACGTGTTTCCCAGTGGGACCTTTGAGGGAGTAACACAGGGGGGGGAAGTCCAGTCGAAGACTGTCGCGGAAGTCATAGAGCTGTACTGCCCAAGATATGTTTAATATCAGTCAGGTGTTTGAAGATACTTCGTTGTTTGTACTTATTGCTATAATCAAACACTTATTGAAACAGTGGAGAAGTCTCAGACTTGAGCGATGTGGACTGGAGCGAGGAGGAGTGTTCTTCTGATTCTGGCTATGAGCCAGAGGGGCCGTAGTCCCCGTTCTACCGGGTAGACATAGGTTATTATTTTTTCACGTAGGCCTAATTTATGTTATTTCGGGTTTAGGGCTAGGTTGAATTAGTTTGCCGTCAAACGGATCGCGCCTCTCTGTAGATTAGATTAGATTGCTCTTTATTGTAGTATAGGTCCTATACATTCATGGAAGCACAGCTGCTTCAAGATTCAAGATTCAAGAAGTTTAATTGTCACATACACACACGAGGTGTGCAGTGAAATGCAAAGTGGCAATGCTCAGCAGAATGTGCAAAATAACAGGTTCACACTATTTACAACGTGCAACGTTGTGCAAAGTTTAAAAAATAAGTCGTAAAAAGCGGAAAAATGTAATCTAATCTAATGTAATCTATACAGAGGCGCGATCCGATTGACGGCGAACTAATTCAACCTAGCCCTAAACCTGAAATAACATAAATTAGGCCTACGTGAAAAAATAATAACCTATGCCTACCCGGACTACGGTCCCTCTGGCTTATAGTCGGAATCAGACTGCCGAATATTGACCAGAGTTGGTCCAAATTCAGACATCATGATCTGGGCCATATCCGGCAAGCTACAGTTGGACCAGACTCTTTCTGTGACAATAAACCAGTATTCACCCAAGCCCTCCACTGCCGGAGTCGGCGCGGCTCTGGCTCAGCTGACAGCAGCCGAATTTGACACTCAGCTGAATTTGACACTCAGCCGATTGTGCCGTCAGTGAAGTGGGCGCTGGCCCGAGTCTCATTGCTATCTATGGTTCAAATATTACCTAGATAACTTTTCTAGCTGTGTAAATAACACATTGTTAGCAAAATCAGACGATCATAATTCAAATGTATTCAATCACGAACGACAAGGGAATTATTGGCTAAACGTGTTATGTTTAATTACACTTGGAGTACTGCTACCGGACGCGAAACTCGTCGGGATTAGGGACGTTGAACGCAGCATTGAAATCACACGCTGGTGTGATTGGCTGAACTTGAAAGAGACGTCTGATAGGCTACAGAGAAAGGCGCTTTAGAAAAAATGCATTTGTGAATCTAACCACGTCAGGAAACTCCACACACAAATGTAACGAGGTTCACAACTCGTCTGGAGGTTTCTAAACGCAGATTCGACAATCTGTATATAAATGTAACAACATTTAAATATGTTTTAGATGAACACTGCAGCTGTTTTTAACTAAGTATATTTGTGGATTTGTTTTACATTTACATAAAACGAGACGTATTTGTGTGTGCATCGGAAACAGACATTTGTGAACACTAATTTATTTGTGAACCTTCTGTCATTTATATATATATATTTTTTACATTTATATGAAATGATACATTTGTGTGCATTGAAAAATATATTTGTGAACAGAGACATTTATATATAAATCGCAAAATATATTTGTGAATCGTGTTGTATTCATTTGTGACTTATGAGAGTTATCTGACTCCATAGAGTATTATGTATTATATTATTATTTCAACGTTAGAACTAAATAAAGAGAGAGAGAGAGCTCTGTGTGTCTGCATGTGTACCAGACATCTTCTCTAGAAGAGGGAACATTGTGTGAATGATTGCTCATTCCCTCAGCCCTTAAAATAGACCAGTGAAAAAGAGAGAGAGACAAAAAGAGACAGAGAGAGAGAGAGTGATAGAGCAAGAGAAAGCTCAGGTGTCAAAGATCATGAGGAGTGGGCAGCACTCCAAAATAACATCATCACACTTCAGTGAAGGAACCAAATCCCTAAAGCAAAGCAGAACAGGGTGGCTTGTTTTCAGCCCCTTCTGGCAGACAGCCACAAATAGCCATTGGCTCTGCCTGTCACGGTGCCAGAGAAACTAAACAAGGTTTCAGAACACAAGCTGTGGAGAGAGATGGGAGTCGAGGGGTGGAGGAAGGTCCCCATTGGGGCGGTGGTTTACTTTAATGACAATGAACTGTATGTGCACACAAAAAAACACATGCAGCCATTCATGATGAATAAAAATGAATAAGTGAAGGATCTCTTCTTTCTCACACACACACACACACACACACACAAAATGAGAAATAGGAGGTAAATATCTGATAGAAATTTATTCTACGTGTCATGTCAAAACATGTCAATGAGCATGATGAAAGCAGTCTCAAAGAGAACACAATACAGAGCAATGTGACAATAAAACAGTAGAGCAGGCCTTGGATAGCAAATAGCACATAGAGTACCATAGCAGAGATCAGTCATATGTATAAAACATACCAACACTCCCCAATACACACATCGATGTACTTGATCACTCATCTCCGTTACTGGCAGAGCATCCCCTGATTCAACCTCATTACACAGGCACTGTGAAAAGGTTTTGTATGAGTGTATAAAACACACCAATAACAAAATGGTAATAAGCTAAAGGATTCAGAATTGGCCTGAGGAGAGGCAGCGTCGCCGTTGTCATTCACATTACAGGAGTCAGGTGCTGGCATAATGACAACTGTAAAACATTTGTAACCAACTTTTTATAAAATGCACTGGCCAAAGAGGGAGAGAAGAGGGAGAGAATTTGGCCTACTTTGAAATGACATGATTAATCAACAGCATTAACACATTGACCTTGCTAAAAAGTGATCTAGCCACACAAATCGTCAAAGAAAGAAAGAAACAAACTCACATACAGTTGAATTTCCTACCATGGATCATATTGGTCCTGCCTTTTCCACCTAACCATGCCCTGAACGTTTCACCTTGTATAAATAAATACACTAAGAGTTAACACATTAATGAGAAGTGCCCAAATGTTCTGCAAGATAAAAGGTAGCAAAGGACAAAGGACAAACCATCAGCTGCAAAAGGCACTTGAAGGAGGTGGACCTATTCAGAGTTCGTTTTACATCCATAAGTCTGTTGAGTGGTGAACTACACCGCAAGCACAGCAACACTCGACTTTTGAGAGTACAAAAAAAAACATGAAAAAAATCTGTCTCTCAGTTCATAACACAACTTACAAATCAATACAATAAAATGAATACATTGATACTTTAGTTAATTGACATTATTATGATACGGGCAGCTCTTAAGGCTTAACCACATGCAAAAGAGTTGAGAAGCAGGCACACGATTGGAAGTGAAATGGGGACATGGATTTTTACAGATAGGACGTTAGCCGTTAGATCAATACAACTTGGACACGGCACCAACTGGCCTGTTGTTTCACCCCATAGTAAAGGAGCTTCTGTCCATGGTGTGGTTCCAGGGTGTCTGCACTTTATATCAAGTAGTGAAAAGCTAGCACAGCTACGAATATTATTCCTTGGACCACAACAAATGGGGTTTGTTCAACCCCATATTCAACCCCACTACAGTATCATGATCATAAAAAAACAGCACTAACAGTGATATTAATATCAAATTATCTTCAACATGTTGGGATGCAGAAAAGCACACTATTTTATATACTAGATTTTTTACCTTCAGCAGAGGAAAATGATCATGAACGTCTAGCATAACTAGGAAATGGTTACAACTAAAACACAACACAAGAATAAATCAATCTATCAGTTATTCACAGTTCAAACAAAGTAGCTTAAATATTTTTCAACACAAAGGCACACCTCATTTTGCCCGATGGCCTATTACCTTTATAATACCGATCTGGCCACAAACATTAGATAATCTGAGTTATGTTTAAAAACAGAGGAGTGTCAATTTGACGTAAAAATACCCCCAAACCATGAGAAATGTTTCCTCTCAATGTTTGTCTATTTCAAGTTCAAGGCCAGGGCACATTTAGAATACTTTGTTAAAACACTCACATTTTGATTTCCTCTCCTGTTGAACTAGCTAAAGAGACAGATTTTGAGTTCATGTGATCAAAAGAAAGGGCCGCTTGTATAAACACTGCATAGACAGAAAGAGTGCTGTGCAACTTTCGACGTCGAGTTTGAGATTTAGAACGACAGATTTGATGTGAGGAAATGTGCACTGGTAGGTTACTCCAGCCCAGGTGCACAGATGTGTTATATGTGTTTTATATAGGTATGTGTGCTTCATCTTGCCCTCTATACTGAAAGGGTAGAAAAGTGTGATTCATTTTGTGTAGCCTAGTATGGCCCACTAAGGTGACGAGATAATGTGAGTAAGTCAGATATATCTGAAATAATTACAATCATGCCCATTTTATCGCATGAATTACAGATGTGTCATCGATCCGACTGAAATTGCTCTTAATTGCTCTCTTAGGTGCGTTAGAACATGTGTAATGACGCGTAATAATGGCTGCTTTGGCGTTATTGGAAGACGTGGTTAATGGAAGACACCTTTTGTAACGCTGTGCTGACCTGGATCCTGTGTTGTAACATGTGATGCAGAGAAATCATGCCACACCAGTCCCTCTACATCAAAATCCTATGCAGCCATTTCCCACATGTAACTGGCACAATCGACTGCACTCATGTTACAAAAAGGGCACCTTGGGCACTTTGTTTTTGTTCATTGAAAACAGTTTTATTCTATTTATGTACAAATAATCTATGATGTACAAATGGCTGGGGAACAGACTTCAAGCTGCCCCCCCCCCCTTCATTATTTTACTTGACATTTATATAGAAAATAAGTTAATTGGAAGTGTTGCTACAACCGTGTATGGCTAATTGTGGGAGTGGAGATATTCCATGCTGATTTATAACACTTCCACACTGTGATTTATAACTGGTGCACATCATTAAATCTGAGAAGTTTGCATGTTTCCAGATTTGCACATACATTTGCTTTCTATGCCTGGATCAGGTTTATACATGTGGCCCCAAGTCTTTCAAATTTGAAATGTTCAGAGAAAAACAAAATCTATAATATAATAAAAACAAACTGCTAGCTTGTTTGCCTGTTTTACAGTGTGATCATGTTGATATACCTAAAATAAATAATAACTGCAAGGTATGTGCAATGAGTGACGCAAAAGGAGGCATGCACTTGTGAGTTGTTGTATGACCCTTTCTAGCCTGTAACATTCATGGATTGAAACAAATTGACATTCATATCCTTTTTAAATGTGGTTAGCTTAAGTTGGGTGAAATTGCCTACAGGCTGGTCTGAAGTCTGTATTCCCTTTTCACCAAAAACAGTTGAAGTTAGTTTTTCTCAGTGCTGTGATCTCATTCTTCACCAGCATCAACAGGCAACTTAAGCAACTTCACTTCTGCCTCCAGGCGTCTCTCTTGTGTGAGAAAGGGGAATCTATGTTGCACATGCACAGTCCAGGTCATCCAGGTCTAGCAGCCTGCTGAAGGCACTTGGTACCTTCTGTCAGTTAAAATACAAGTGTACTTATTTCTGCTATAATGGACCATACCCCTCTTCTTTTCCCCCCATCTCTTATTCATGTGTTCCTTCATTTAACTCCTATCGTACTTGCCCAGCTTCTTCGGATCCTTGCTGGGCATGCACCAGTCATCCGCCTCTGTGCTCGTCTGGTAATGCCTTAAGGCCGACTTGTTGAAAACAGGAAGTCTCTCCACTGACTCTGAGGACAAGGCCTGGTGAAAGAGTAGGAAGTATTTATTCTGGACCCTTTTCCCACAGACATGTATGCCTGTATAGACATGTATAACTGTGCTAGTCAGGTCCCGATTTCTCATTGTGCTTTTCTACTCAGTTCCATCTAGGCTTGATGAAAACACTGTACAGCTTGGCTCAGTAGTGCAAAAGGGTAAAGGGACACAAAAATCTCTCTGTTTTCTAACACAGACCGCATGACAAGTCACCACATCAGTTACACAGTTACATAATTGCTCTACATCTGCCACCATTTAGTCAATCCAGTATGTTTAGTCAACAGTACGCTCTACAACAAATTGACCTTCACGGCTACTTTTGACGTAGCCTGTCTGCAGAGGCAGTGTTGTTCTCACCTTCAGGTATATGACAGCTGAGGTGCCATAGCCCTCCATGGAGTAGAGCTGCAGGTCTCCTTGGAAGTACCTGGCATAAAGACGGGAGATGGGCAAGCCATAGCCAAAACCAGCCTGAGGGAACGGGGGGAGGGAAGGAAAAAAAAACAGGGTCATTACAGCATTACAGGTTAGACTATCTGGGCAAGTTGCTAAAACATTACCAATAAAAAACACCAACTTAAAATACAAACTAAAATAACATGACAGGCCTTCGATTTCTCTCTCACAGTTACAGTTTAATCCAAAGAAATGTAGCTGGCAGTTTGTAATTCAGCTAATTTACAACCATGTTCAGTCTTGTGAGGCTCCATTTAGAAGAGGCAGAATTGCATTTCAGTTCACATTTCATCTCAGGTTCAACACAGCATAAACCGAACTGAATCTCATGTTTCAAATGTAAAAGCAACAAATATTTTATATCTTCGTGATTTCTTTTCCATAACTTACTTGTGTATAGCACACTGACTGTAAGACAATCATCAACAGTCTTAACCTACAAATAAAAACATATGCGCAAGACTAAATCTGCAGAGAGACAGTGGTGCAGTGAGAACGTGGCCGGCTGGTCTCACCAGGGGAGCGTTGCGGGAGTTGTCCATGTGGACAGGACTGGGGGCCGTGGAGTACATGTAGCTGAACAGACGCTCGATCTTCCTCAGAGGGACTCCACCTCCTCTGTCAGACATCTACCAGCAACAAGAACGGAAAAAAAGAGGTATGCTACAATCATGAGGGTCCTCTCCTCGTTATGCCAACACGCTGAAGGCCGGTATGGGCGGTCTTCATCATTTCAACTGAATCTCAACACTGTCATGGTTTGCCCATCAAGTCCTCATCAGGGTTCATCCTATTACAAGGTCTTTCCCAATCAACCCTTTAGAACCCTTGGACCCGATATGTATGGCTTATGTATGATGCTTAGTACAGAGTGTGTCTGTGTACTTACAGTATGTGTACTATGTATACAGTGTCACAACAGCATGTACTTCTTTGTGGCTATAGACTCTCTCTTTCCCAGGCAATTCCCTGAAACCCTATGCTACCGTTGCCCTCAGTGCCATTATTATACCTTGATAGTGAGGTCCTCAGTGCCCAGTGAAATCCGCACTTTGATCGGTGGCAGAGTCAGGCTCGACTCATGGGTCTCTACGGTGGCTCTCATGGCGTTCTGACAGAAAACACAGTACATTACACTACATTACACTACAATACTGACTTCATAAATTCATATCACGATATTTCCCACATTTTGGACGAGGTCTGAAGTTGATTTCATATGATCACGACTACACGTTGTACCATTGTACCATGACACTGAGAAACAACAACATCAACAGCAGTGTATGCTTTTGATTAGAAAGACTTTGTGATGATAATTTAGGCTACAGAGAACCATTTCTTAACTTAAACTGTACTAGGACTGGGAGAAGATAGCACTGTGTGGGCTACGTGCATTGCTCAAGCAGCTGTCAAGCACTTCAAATAAAATGTGCATCATGATGGGAAAGCATTGTGGATGAAACATTTCAGTAGGAAGATAAAAACACTGTAAATGCTTAGTTATTAAGGCTTTTTAACAGGGATATCTCATCGATTTCCACATGCCAAAAATATTGAGAAATAGGATTCGCAAAATGTCAAAATTCATATCATGGCATGAAGTTATCCCGTATATACACACGTATATACACTTATACCCACCCCTAATATAATGTATATAAATTGACATGTGGCGTACTGCACATCAAACAGCATTATACCAAGAAAACATTATCATAATGTATAGAGTCATTTTAGATGTTACACTGTCTAAGAATTACTAGTTTTGGTTTGTTAGTTACTGTACCTTGAAGAGCTCAAACAGCATGTGGTAGAGGTGGGATGGCACGTAGACGATGTGGAGGGGCTGACCAGGGACTTTGGCTGTGAGACAAACGGTAATGTTGATTACGAAGAACACTTGTCTTTTGTAAATGTGTCACTACCATGACATTTATAACTGTGACACCCTGGTTGATCGGTAAACCAGTGAGCGTGCAGCTGGTTGTTAGAAAACTGTTTTAAGGAAAATGTTTACACTGTAACTCGACAGAGTTTGGAACAACTGCTGGAAAGAGATAAGAGACGATGCCCAGTTGGCAAGGAAAATGACACAACAATTTATCATTTTGGCTCATTTTACAACCAACAAACACTGGCATGTACAGTGTACACATGTACAGTTTAATCAAATCAAAATATTATCTTTATATTATCTGTATTTATATCTTAGATTTATCCAACTGCCACATTTGAGGGGAGTTTTCCCATAATTTAGATGTTCCACAGACAGTGATGGTCTTTTTTATGCTGTGTAATCATGTAGCTCACTGTTCTCATGTTATCCAATCCTATGAGTATTAGCATGGTGAAATAAAACAGGTCTACTTGTCTTTGTGCTAGAGAGGATTTTGTGTAGGTATGAGCTTTGTGGATTAAAGAGAGGGATGTACAACGCTGAGGCCGGATCCTGACAGGCCCAACTGACAGTAAGCAGACGCTTACAGCCGCAGCTAAACCAACACAAGAGCTGGAAGGCTCAGTCAGAACACTTCAAACTAACCTCTCATGGAGAAAAACAAGTCACATTGACTTTTGACTAAATCTTGACATACTGAAAAAAATATATTTTACATGGGACTAGGAAAGTAGCTGTCTTGTTTAAGGTTGTGTTTTTAAGACTTACAGTTGACTTGTGTGATCTCCATATCAGGGGACATCAGGTAATACTGCTCACAGAGCATCTTGGAAGTTTCATAGGCATCTGCAGAGAGAAACAAAATCCTTGGCTGCTATTCAGGGTGAGATATTGCACTACAGCAGTCAAAAAAGAGAATGTTAAATGAATGATAAATGAAGAACAACACTAGAAGACCTGTTGGGCAAAAAGGTGGTCGAGACATTCACATACTTTAAATACTCAGTAGACGATAAAACGGTCCAACTATCATGAATCTGTACAAACAGTGAGGGTTACATTAGTCATTTAGCAGACGCTTTTATCCAAAGCGACTTACAAAGGTGATAGTTACAGTACTATATATAAATATATATATATATATATGTTAGAGAGAGAAAGAGCAGGAGCTGAGGAGGATCATTACCTTTTACGACCTCCACCACATCACAGCTGGGGTCAATGCCGCCAATGTGTTTGGGATGGGCTGGGTTGACACTGCCGTCAAAGATTAATGCTACAGGGCACATGGTGACAAACACGCACAACTGTGTGTGACTCACACAACACAGATGCATCCACACAATGCACCGTCTATAAAGGACATACATCTGTGCATACTTGGTCAAATATAAATGAAATATAAAGCAGAAAAACACTGTCCTGTGGGAAGTGTTCACACTAGCTGAACACATTTTGTTGACAGAGCCATGCACGTGCTCTTGTACTGCAGGTAATATATGTGATACATTAATCCCTCTGCTGTAAAAGGTTGTCGAGGCAGGGTGGGTGTAGACTATGTAACACTTTCTCACAGCAGCCAAATCTTAAACAGATCATTAAAGAGATCACTACTTGGTGCTTAGTCGGATAAGAAAATAATCCAATCATGATTTCAAAACGTGCAAGAAACCAATTTATACAGTGCCCTATCTTGGGTCAACACTCAGTGCTGGCTCTCTTAAGCATAATCAGCATTATAATGAATGAGTACAGCTTAATAAAATGGGCTTTTACCAAGTACTCACTGACAGGTTTTGAGTGTCTGTGACTGTGTTGGTTCATGAGCTTAACTCACTGATAATCACTGAGTGCTATACTGACTGTGCTGGTTCATGAGCATGCGTGTGGAGATGCGGCTCATGTAGAAGCGGTCCAGGAAGTACTGAACGTTCTGGTTGGTGACGGGGTCCACGCCGAAGGCCTCCTTGTACTCCACCACACCCTGGGCCATGGTGGGCACCACGTTGTTGTGCCGGTTACGGACATTCACCAGAGTCTCTGTGAACCTGTGGGTGAAGAGATGATGGACGGGAGACTATGTGAGGGCAGGTGGTAAGTCACACGTGTAAAATGAGCATGCATGGACACACAAATAGCACAGTTCTGTGGTACATAAGAATACACAGGACAGGACATGTCCACAGGCCTACCCAAGCATGCCATGCCTGCTGGAGGGTGTCTGTACATGACTTACTTGGTTAGGACCTGTTTATCATCTGGGTCTTTTTCTAAAAACTCCACAATCTCCAACAGACTCTGTGAATACCTGTTGGACACAAAAAGGACACACTTCATTAGTGAACTGATTCAATCAACACAGCCTGAACCTTTTATAATGTTAGCTTGTTGATCGCCGCTAGTCCATAGACTCCATATTTAGGCCAGCAGATAAAGAAGTCATTTTGTGACTCGAGTGCCAAGCTCTCAGACTGTCTCTCTCGGGCTCTCTCTCTATACAGAAAACTAGGTGAAAGGTGAAAGGCTGTTTTCAACGTGCTGACTTTGTCCCTCAACTGACCTTCAACACTCTGTTTTGGATTCAGGCCTATCATGATACAAACAAACAAACAGATAGACATCTTGAAATATTCAACTGGTAATTTCACATACAATAAAAACGTTGTGTGACAGATTAACTTCTTTCTTCTTCTTTCTTTCAATGCAAAGACTTTTGCTGGAGTAGGAAGAGAGAGCCTGAGTGAGGGAGGTAGATGGCCAAATATAGAAAGGATGGCTCATAAAAGAAGAATGGGGGTGGGGTGGAGACCTTTTATGTCACATATCTTCCTCTGACCCTTAGGCCAGTGACTAACAGTGGAGCCAAACACAATCAATATCCCTGGGCAAAGGTTGAACTGGAATAATGTGTTTTAGCATGATGCCAATGGGAAGCAAAAATAACTTTTTCTAAATAAGTAGAAAAATGACAATAGGACAAAAAACAGCTGTGACCCGACAATTGCCTTTGGGAGCTCTCTTACATATGGCCTGTATCTTTCGGCTCAAACTCACAACATTGTTTGTCCACAGTTTGAACCCTTTTCTGTTCATCCAGGGAGTACTCCATGCAGCCTTAGTTTTTCAGCATGGCAACTGAAAATGATTGCAGCTATTCTGCTAAAGGGCCCCTTTCTAGAACCGAATTCAGCTGTCAGGCCTCCTAATACACACCTGATGTCTGAGACACAATCCCAGTCTTTACAGCCTTTCACCCTTCACCCTGTCTCTACCTCACCCTTTATACCATGGTGCACAGTGTACCTGCCAATGGGATTGCTGGCATAAAGCTATTAGTCTTTCATGCTTGACGTGAGGTAGTAACAACTAACAGATCATGTGGTAGAGGTATAACGATGTAGAGGATGGACTCATTCTGGCCTGGACTCAAATTTCATCAGGATATTTCTGTGTGTACCTTTGCCTTTTGATTTTTTTTGTGTGTACCAACAAGCAGCAGTACCAAGCAGCATGCATTCTTCAATCAACTTGGAATAGGCAACGCTATAGGTCTATACTGCTCTTATATGGGAGCATCTGAAAGTGAAGACTATACTTTGATCTATTTGGTTATAAGGGCTTGTTACATAAAGAGGAAGATGGCACAAGAACAGGAAACAGGGATTGTGCTACTGTATAGTTTGCCTTATCTAATTCAAACAAACATCATAAGGCATGTTCCCAGTTCAATGGCATTAAGCCAGATAGCTCAGTGGGCAGCACAAGCATTGCAGGGAGTGCCCAGAGAGCTGGTGAGGTGAGGGAGAACAGAACAGCCAGTCACTGCACTTCACACGACCTCAGACGACCTCAACAGCAATTGTCTGATCACAGTCGCTAGCATGTGACTGGTGGAGTTCACCAAAATTCCATGCAGAAAGCATCCAATTTATTTATTAACATCTGGAGGCTGGAGTACGGGAGAGGTCTACTTTCTGGGAGTAAGGTAGAAAATCAAAGAGCAAGAGTGGCACCTTCAATGGCCCCACATGACGGGATAATAGGCTACTTTCCATGGAAGTCCTATGTTTAAATAGGTATAACTACAAAAGCCTAGCCTACCTCAAGGAAATCACCAGTTTAAAAATGCTTGGTGTGTAAGGCTACAGTTGATTATAAAGAAATGTGGCGTATAGCCCCACTGCATGTAGTTAATACTTTGACATAGCACATTTAGGGAATAGACACAAGAGGACAGGAGTAGATGTGTAGCCTACCAGCTGTAATGAGCACAGCTAGGAATTCTGGGCCCCCTGAGATAAAAACCCTGTTATTACACACTTTCTGCAACCCTGGTGGTGGGAGGTACTGAGACACGTGTCAGATTTACCCTCAGATTTTAGCAGGGTGTTTGGTCAGTACATAGGGAGCACATATAGGGGGTCTAGAGATGGTCCTACCAGCTGGTGAGGAGCTGGAGGGACGGTGTGCTGAGGAGCTTGTCTGGGAGGAAGTCAATTTCCTTCATGATGTTGGCCAGTCTGACAGGGAGCTCCTGGCGCAGGAACACAAAGGAGGTCTTCTCACATGCATTGGCTGAGCCTGCAGTCACATGAGAGAGAGAGTGAGGAAAAATCACTGGGCAGGCATTCAACTTTGACCCCATTCTGAGAAAAAATGCTACATAGGAAAAGACCTTCTTTTCTGTCTTTTCCTATACAGTTGCATTATCATTTGCAGGAAAGACTATCAAGGGTTTATTCTGGACAGGGTCTTGACCTGAGAGTTTTTTTTGTCTGTTTTTTGCTGAGGCAGTAGTATCATGAGGGCTTGCATGTCTGTATGCCAATGAAGAGATCAACTTATAGAGATCAGCTTAGTCTGTATTCATGGTGTAGACAGTTTGTGAAAAAATGATTATTTCATATTTCATTCATATTTTGTAGTCAGTCCTGCATTAGACCAAACACCTGAAGGTAGTATTTTGGTAGTGATGTTTCATGTACCAAATTGTAACTAACACAGATTAAATTATCTGGGCAACATAACTCATTTTATTATGCAATCATTATTAATTGATAATAACACAGTATTAATTTATTTAAGCGGAGTTAGTTAGTTGTTGTCAATCAAATGTAATGACTTCCTCAGGTACATAGTTATTGAACGGTGACAGCTGTCAGATACAAAACATAACGTCTGACCCAGAATGCAGGCACGATGCACAAACTCAATTTGAAATTGCCTGGCAAAAGGCATATCGGCATTTTTATACACAAAACTTACCAAAGTCGATGAATTGCTTCATAGACAAGGGCGAAGGGGAGAACTTGGAAAACCTCTCCACTTGTTTTGGTATCCCAGCTATTGAGCTGCTTTTCAACAAAAACTGAGCAAACTTCATGTTTCCTCCGCTCAGTAGATTGATTGCTGTTGTTAGGGAATCAGGGGCAGGCTGTCCTTCAGCAGTTTTGCAACCTTTGGCTAGCTAGGCTAAAGTTAGCTAGCATACAGAAAACCCCTTCGCTAAATTAACGTCATTAATGGATGTCGGTTGTTAGTGTCCATCGTCGTTTTTTCCAGCAGTTTCCTTGCATTTTCGCAACTTTGTAGGAGTATGACTTTCAATACACAACCTCCAACGCTTAGTGCAGAAGTCAGTGTGGTTGATGGCAAAGGAGTAAGATTGACGTTGAAATCAACCAATGAGTTTTGGGAGGGGGTTGGCGTGTCTTCGTGACGTTGCTGGACCCTCATCGATACATTCGGAAATTAGTGAAATTTATGAAAGCATTTCCTGCCGGCAATTCTGAATCTGAAATATTAACACTTGTTTATTTTACGTTTTTGAACCCTTACCAAAACATTGTAAAAGGAGTGTGATAATAAATGGCTAGTTCTCGCCCTCATTGTAATTGAGTGAGACACGTTCGAAGCCGTTATATCCCCCGTGCCCAAGTGAACGCACACCTGTGGCCGCATCACGGTATCTAACATCATGGTATATTAATGTACTAACCGAAGATCATCAAGCACTCTTTACGTTACAGGTGTGTCGCGTAGCAACAACGTCTAGTTCTACTTCTCAACTGGTCTAAAATCACTGTAACGGACTGCCTCTTGTGGTCATTGTTTAATTTGACGACGGCATCCCTTGCCACTTTAAAATATGAACACTTATTATTTAGAAGTTTTGGACTTTTGGACTTGGACTAATGCACTTTTCCAAATGGCCAGAAGATGGTGGCGCTGCAATAGTCACGAGACGCTGACTGGGACTCTGAAAGGAGGTGGGATTTCCTCTCCTCCTCATCATCATCCGACTCCTCTTCGGGATGCATCGGCGTGCAATGCACCTGTTTTATGTTTTATCTGGGTCATCGACCACTGAAATACAACATTTAAAATTTTTAAAATTACAGTAGCCTCACAAAAAGGTTCAAACCGCCCATTCATAGATGTCTGAGGGGCCTAGAGTCGGTGTGATTTAAGGATGTGGTGATTTTTTTTCGGGTGCAGCAGTGAGACAGCATCTTTGCCGGTGACACATCATTATCAATACGGCTGGATAAGGTACACTGCATAACAAAAACAATGCGTTATTCTGTTGTTTGCGAGGCAATTTGCTCGTTGGGTTATTATTTGCCACAAAGGCTTTGCAGCATTTATCGCGAGGCCTAAATTTAAGATTGAAATAGCCTATTTGACGTAAATGCAAACGATGTCGCTTTTGGGATTAGCTGCAAATGTTTTTATGTCCTGTAATCCAACGCGTCAACCATATATCCGTCGCCTCCTTTCTACGTAGTGTTCTGGTTTTATGTATATGGGAAAAACTGTGGTTTATCAGGTCTGCTAGTAATGTCCCAGTTTCGTCCTCTACTTTTCATGTCTACGTCTATTATTAGATATGAGGTCCTGCATGCCTTTAGTCATTTTCTCCTTGATGTCTATTCATGTTCCATCTAGGTTTGACAGACCCAAGGTGATATACGGCTAACTTGGAGGAAATGTTTTCTAATCTACAGTGCTACTTTGCATTTTAAGTATTTATTATGGTCATTTAACCTGTGACATTGACCCACTACCCAGCCCAGTGTGGGCTGTCCATAATGAGCCAGTATTTTTGCCTGCATCAAGTCCATATTGGTCCTCCCACAGTCCAAAGAAATACGAGTCAGGTGGCCTGTAAATTACTGATAGATGTGAATTGAATCTGTCTATCTGTATTAGCCCTGTGATGGACTGGCAACCTGTCCAGGGTGTTTCCCTGCCTTCTGCCCAATGCATGCTGGGATAGGCTCTACCCCCCTGTGACCTTAAATAGGAATAAGTGGGTAACGACTATGAATGAAAATCCCTCTAGAAATGTCACACCCAGTGGGTATTCTGAAGCCTAGATTAGACCCATTGTACCTGTTGTACATTCAAATACTCCTACATGTCATCTTATAATGAAACTGGAGCATATTGTGACAGTGCCCATGCATAGCTCATTCTTGTGTGATACTCTTTCTGTTCCGCAGCCCCATAGGAGACCATGTCGGACAAAAGTGACCTAAAAGCAGAGCTGGAGCGCAAGAAGCAGCGCCTAGCCCAGATCAGGGAGGAAAAAAAAATAAAGGAGGAAGAGAGGAAGAAGAAAGAGGTAAGGAAAAAAGTGAGTAAAGTCACACATGTGGCACCCATCATATTCCACTGTAGTCTTTATTGTGTGTTTGGTTGCCTCTGTCAGGACATGAGACCGATAAGGCTGAGAGTGTGTGTGTGTGTGTGTCCATGAGTGCGTACGTACTGTGTATGTGCGTAGTGATGGTGTTGGACTATTTGATCACAATGCATGTTTGTGCACGCACACGCATGTTTAAACCCATGTATTAACCCATGATGGATAACTTAACATTTCTCTGTGTGTCCTGTGCAGTCAGAGAGCCAGCAGAAGACGGAGGCAGCCCCCGAAGATTCAGACCTAGACCGTAAGCGCAGGGAGACTGAGGCCCTGCTACAGAGCATTGGCATCTCACCGGAGCCTCCACTAGGTACACACAGTGCACATACTCAAATAAATAAATCAAAGTTTAAAACAATTCTTCAGAGGTTCTTTGGCCCTAATCATAGGATAACGCTTTGTTTGGCGCGGTAAATTCGTACCACAGAAAAGTTACCAAAAACGTTCTGGACATAGTACCAAAAAGAGGTTCCCCAGTAATACAGCCAAATAACCACTGAAGAATCATTTATTGTTCAGAACATACACACCATACAGTGGACTGAGGAGGCGCACAACAACCTCTGTGTAATCTGCTGACAATGATCAGTCCAATCCTGCCTTGCTGATTACTAACATGACATGAATCAATTGGAGAACTAAAGTGTTTGCTACGTTGCCGGGTCTGTACATAATATATTGCTTCCTTTTCCACAATAGTAGTAGTTGTTTAAGTTTGTGAGGCAGACATGTGCATGCTATAAACAGTAGATGCCTGCTGTGGTTACGTTTGCATGCAATAGTGTGAAATGGCAAAAAATGAACTCTTAATATGATTCATATGTGTTAACTAGTGAACACAATGTTATCATTTCTTTGTGAACTTTTTGTTTTTCATTTCCTTACTTTAATAATAAGTACTTTCTCACTTATTATTAAAGTTTGGTATAAGAAAAAAAAAGCTTCATCAAGTACCATTGTGTTTTTGTCCTAAAAACATTCCATGATTTATTCTGCACATTGTCCTTTGACAATGATGAACAATTTTCATAATTACATTTGATTTGTCATCTTCGTAGCAACCCCCTTTTTCTCATCTTTTATTTGGATTTGTTCCATTTGTTTCCTAGTGTGTACAGTACCTTGCAATAGTGTGTTTGGGACATGAAGATTAATACTAAACTAAACTAAATGAAACTTCCATTCCAGTCCAGATGACTATAGAAATAGATGCCGCTTACAAGATATCTTCCCTCTACATGTTCCATGTTCCTGATCTATTGACTTCAATTCCCAGAATCCCTGTCACTTCCAGCAAGGTTTTGGAAAAGGCTGCTCATCAGCACTGTTCTCTAGTGGTCCAACATTGCAACAACACCCACACACTTCAGAAATAGGTCACCGCTGTGCCTATTATTAGCTGTAATTATTTTGTTAATACATACCAGAATGTAGCCGAGTAGGGCTAAATAAACTTCTAATGCAAAACCAAGAACCTACTTGACGCTCTGTCCCCCCTTTTGTTTTTTTTTATTTGAAACCTTTATTATTTTTTATTCCATCACTTGTTTTGCTTTCCCATCGTTTCATCCATCCTGCATTTTGGTTTTGTGGGCACCCTTTTCTTCTCATTGCCATCGCTTGGGTTGACCAGTCCATCCGCTGCAGCCTTTAATGTTAGATACGTGTTATTTTCATTATTTAGTCCCGAACCCCATGTCCCCCTCCAAATCAGTGAGCACGTCCAGCGAGACGGGGAGCCAGGACTCAGCTGATGGAGGAGCGGCGGGCAGGTAGGCCAAAATCTCAGATGTCACTTTCTGCCAAGGTTGAATGTCAGAGGTCTTTCCTAGCTCAATGAGTCTTCTGCACTCTGTCTTGTATAATTAAAAAAGAGGATTGTGGTTCATACCTCTCCTTGTGTTTGAATGAGGAAAGACTTTTGAGATTCAATTGCTGATTGAAAAGCCTCCTTCATTCTTCAGTAAAGCTAAAAGAGATGCTAGACTCTAGACGTTTATGCGAAAGAGAAAGGATACATGGAAATGGTACATACACAGGTATAAATAAGTAGTTTTTTCCCACTCTTATGCACCAGGGATGCTATTTGAGAGGTTACCAATACACATCTCACAATGTTGGTAATGTGCAATTACTTTGGTCTGTAATTCTTTTTTGCACATTTTCATTTTTGATATATTCTGTCTCTGTTTTTGTCAATGGAACAACAGGTTCAGGTAAGGATACGTGTCAGTAAGTGTTGTTGATGTTTTGAATGTGGTATCTCTCATTTGGCATGACATCCCATGTTTTGATGACCACAGCACAGCTTGTTGCTGAACCTGTTTCAGCTCTAGTCAGATTTGCAAAATTTGTTGAACGCTTTAACCCAGTGGTTTGGTCACGTGAAAACATGGATATTGCTAAACTTTCAGAAAGCATCCTTGGTGAACCACTCAACAGAATAAGTTTGGAATCAGTAATAATAGAATAATAGAATAATAGACATGAACCACAAATTAGCAGTAAAGGCAAGTAGCTGATGTGGGCACATGTGACATGAGATGTAATGTTTTTCCTGTCACTGTTCTGCAGGGTGCTAAATCTACACAGTGCTAGCTAGCTTATGTCATGCACACGTTTGCCACTGCAGCATTTTATTTAATACACCAGATCAGTGCAACAGCTAAGTTTGAAGTCTGCACAACGCTGCTCTGGTGAATTAATATTGAAGTGGAGAAGAAAGTAGTCATCAACATTCAAGCGCTTTCCATTTGCTGGCCAGTGGCAGCTCACTGTAGAGGTCGATGTGTGAGTGATGCCCATAGGGGCCATTAGTGATGTGTTGTTCTGGTATGGCCAGGGGTGGAATTGGGGCAGAAGAACATGTGGGAACTGAACCCACATGCGAGTCCCTAGAATGAAATTCTCTTATGTAAGATTTGGATCTCTTATTTCTTTTTAGCTTTTACCAATTGGACTTTACTAATTGGTGAGTTAGTTCCAATGTCTGGAATGAAAATTTCCCCCCCAAATCCACCCCGGATTATGGCATGCCACTTTGAGCTTCTCCATCTGTGGCTGTGTGTATGTGTGTGTCCCTTCTTAGGTCAGGTTTCTCTAAAAACAAGTCACCAGTACAGAGTAACAGGTAAGCATTTTCACCTCAAACCCAGGAATGCCCCCCCCTCCCTCCCCCAGCTGAGTTTACCCTCATGTGAACACAAACAGTGAGGCACCCACAGTGTTGTCAATGGTGTTATCGATGTCTCCCCATCGTGCTTTATATGAGCAAAGCAGCGCGGTGCCCACGCTCCCTCGCTCCCTCACCTGTCCGAAGTCCTGCTGTCTCCCTTAACACCAGCTGGAAAGATTTCCGCTTGCATGGTTTTGAGCCACGGAAGTCATTTCGGCCCTGACAGGGGTTGACAATCTGCTGCTTAAAGTGTCATCGCTGTTACTGTAAAACAGCCAGTCTGTCAGGGTAAAGAAATGCTTTGCCACTCTTACCTGGCACTGTGTGGCATAAGCTGAAGGTCTAATGGGCATGTTCACTGCTCCTAAAAGGTATTATCAAAGAGCGCAGTGGGGCTGGAAGCGTTACCCTGTCACAGCTGTTAGGTTTCAGCACTGACTTGCCATAAAGCTCTCTGGAGTTGAGTTTGTTCATGAGGTCTCCCTAAATAAGTGACCCCCCCCCCCCCCCAATGTGAAGCAAGCTAGAACTGCTCAAGTGCCATGTGAATGTGCTGAGAGAGCTCAGGGATCCTCTCATGGTTCGTCAAACTCATTCTTCATGCATGGCAAATACATTGTCATGTACTGTATGTTGAGCAGGCCACATGAGCTTTATGTATGGGATTTTATTTGGATTTTCATATGCTCAATGTGATTATGTACATGTACAGTACTTACGCTATGCTATGGTTGTGAGATGTGTGTGAGGTTGCTGAATACAGAGTTTCAATGTATTATTTGCGTATGAAACATCAAAACACAGAATGTCACCATTTCTTTCACATTTTTCTGATGCCACACAACTATGATGCAAGGGTGCGTTAGTGAAGTTATGTGAAATAAAAATAGGATTCTTACATTTGGTAAAATTGGTAGTAGATACACTGGCCAAACAAAACTTTTGCAGAGTTTTCCATAATCATATATGACCTTATACATTTAAAAGTCATCAGGTCAATTTTTTTTTTCCATGGTCAGCACTCAAACCGTTTTGCACACAAGCATTTTACATTTTTCTCCCATGACTTATCAATATTTTCATCTTCCTCTAATAGATTCCTGGCAGAAGATCAAGAGTTCTGTTTCAGCAGATGACTAGTCATTAATAAATACAGTACATTACAGTATAATGAAATATAATGTCTCCCTTAGGTTTAGACCTGCTACGCTCTATCCACTTGCCTAAACATTTTCCACTGACAGTGCAAGTCTTTGAATTTAATTAAATGGGACTTCCTGTGTTAAGATAAGTGGGGTGTGTGTGTGTGTGTGTGTGCGTGCACGTAGTTCATGTGTGCCAATACATAAGTTGTGTATGTTATAACTGTCAGTTTGTAACCATGCATGTCCTCTGCGCCCTTCCCTTGCCCCCCCCTGCTGGTGACACCAGGACTCTGCAGTGGGACACAGACCCCTCTGTGCTGCAGCTGCAGGCCGACTCTGAGCTCGGGTACATCTTTCCCCTCCTCTTCCTCTTCTCATTTCCCATGTCTGACAAAGAAATGACAACACAGAACACCTGATTATTGGCACTGCACTGCAACATTTCAACAAAATGAAAAAATAAAGCTTGCACTTGATTTTGAGTAGTTGTTGAGGGAAGGGAGATAGTTACTCACTCACTTTCCCCACCCACAATTTCCCAGTCAGTTCAGGGATTCAAACCGGCAGCCTTTTGGTCACAACCTTCTTCTGTAATCTCTAGGCTAAAATAGCAGAGTAATCCATAATGTTGCACCCTTTAGAATAGAGTCACGTTATTGTTGCCTTCAACCTTTAACAGTTGATATAAGTGATATAAATATATTGGACCATATACAAGGACAGTAGGCGATAACCTCAGGCTCATGATAACATCCTGTCTCTGTTATCCAGGCGTAGGATGCACAGGCTGGGGGCGTCTAAGATCACACAGGTAGACTTCCTCCCCAAAGAGGTGGTCTCTTACAGCAAGGAGACGCAGACACCCCTCACCGCCCACCTGTCTGAAGGTGAGTGTGTGTGCCTGTGTGTGTGCTTGCATGTGTGGCCGTGTGTGTATGAGCGCACATACATGAACATGCTGAATAAAAAAAAAACACAACTTCACATTGTGCCGTCCATCCTTGCTGTCAGTTTAAAACAAAACCTTTCTGCTATTCAGATGCTATTTAGGATCCATGGAGTACAAAAGGCCATGAGAGGCAACAGCAGATTCCACGTTACAATGATTTTGGTTGTTGTGTGGTTGAATGCGATACCCCTTGGTTAGCAAATCCACAGCCTGGAAACCTGGAGTGATTTAAAGCCATGGGAGAGAGAGAGGAAGAGAGAGAGAGAGAGAGAGAGAGAGAGAGAGAGAGAGAGAGAGAGAGAGAGAGACTGTCTTCAATCACAGAACATCATAGTTTTGACTCCTGGACATAAGTGGAAACAGATTGATGGATGAAAGATACCCAAGATGTTTCCTGACTGACATTGGAGCATTACTGCGTGTGTGTGTGCGCGTGTGTGTGCGCGTGTGTGTGCGCGTGTGTGCGCGTGTGTGTGTGTGCTGGTGGTGGGGAGGAGTGAGAGAGAGTTTCTCACACTGACAATATCGTTTGTTATACTTTGATGCATATGTTAGTTGCAATCATTGATAGTCTGATAGTTGTACACTAATCCTGTTAAGTGTTAACTCTATTGACGGTAGTATGTTCAGTAGTATGGTGAGTATGTTCAGAAATTGAGGCATGTAGTTTGTAAACCAGTCATATATAAAACACATCTCAATTTCAGTTCCTGTGTTGGAGATTTATGACCTTGTTAAAAAAAATGGGATAGAAAAGATTTCACTGCATCCTGTAGATTTGGGGTGGGCAAAAATGGTATAACAACGTGATGCCTCTAAGTGTGTGTGTGTGTGTGTGTGTGTGTGTGTGTGCGTACATGTATTCTTTTTAAGTGTGTGTGTGTGTGTGTGTGTGTAAGTGGGCGTGCATATGTTTGCTGAGCTCCAGTGACTAAACACATCCATATGGTCAGAATTGAGGTTAGTCCTGCGCTGTATTTGGCATAACATTGGTGGTAGCTGATTCAAGGCATAGGTTTCAGTTTACTGTCAGCCTTGTTCCATTGGAGGAGCGAGGCGGTGGATATATGCATGGGTGACAGTTACTGGAAATGTAGCGTTGTTCCACTAAACGGAACCGCATGCCGTTGACAATGATAGCGATATGTGGAACGAATATTTACCCCACTGTTTGCTCTCATTGTAAGTCCAGATATTCCAGACATCATAAATGTCATCTTCACATCCAGACGCACACACACACACACACACACACACACACACATTTACACACACATACTCCATATATACACCCTTCCCCCAAACTGACTCAGACACACACTGCACTCCCTATCATCTTCTCTATCCCAGTTGTGTGCTGGCCCAGACAGCTGGCAGCCATGTGACTGTGAAGGGGCTGTACTTCCTGCTTCCTGTCATTATAATAGATGGCCTGGTGTGGATTCCAGCCCACCCGCGCCCACCCCCATTTCCTCAGCGGGCCCAGGAATAGCTCATTTATTCAGCAAGTGCACAGAGACTGACGCATACATGCACATACATGCACACATTGCAGGTACACATGTGCACACACATACAGATGTTGTCATACACACACACACACACACACACACAGAGAGAGACTTGGTTACTGGCCCTCACAATGCTAGGCCGGTCCATCTACAGTAGGCTTGTTTGTTTTCAACTTCTTCAGGAGGTGTGTGTGTGTGTGTGGTGTGTGGTGTGTGTGGTGTGTGTGTGTGTGTGTGTGTGCATGACAACATCTGTGAGCCAGAGCAGAGCAGAGAGTGGTGGTCCATGGGGAGGTGACCCTGGCCTTAGGAGACCCTTCCTTTACAGACTACCTCTCCACAAAGCTTGTGTGTGTGTGTGTGTGTACAGGTTGATGATAGCACCTGCTGGGGCTTCTGGCTGTGTGTTTGTTCAGGCCAGTCTGGTTGATTGGTGAACCTAAACACACACACACACACACACGCACACACACACACACAGACACATCTATACTGTGTATAGACCTAAACATAACAAACGGCTTCTTTGAGCTTAAAAAGCAGGAACATGTTCTGTGTGTGTGTGTGTGTGTGTGTGTGTGTGTGTGTGTGTGTGTGCGTGCGTGCGTGCGTGCGTGTTACATATGTACATCTGTGTAGACCTACAATGTCTACTGAGCTATGAGAACCAGTGAGCTGACCCTGTCCATGAAGCTTGATGTAGCCGGGGTCATGCTGCAGTTAAAACCTGGTCACTGAACCGAAGGGCCGATATTTTCATTCTGGATTTGACTCTATCCTGCTTTCTTTCATTATTCTTCCTCATTTTTATTTTGTTTCTCTTTTCTATTCTGGTTATTTTGTTCTTCCATTTTCTTTCCTCCATTCCTCATTCCTTCTTTCTCTCATTTTTTCCTTCCTTCCTTCCTTCCTTCCTTCCTTCCTTCCTTCCTCCCCTCTCTACCTCCAGGGCCTTTAGCTGGACCCTCTGACCCAGGCCAAAGAGTTCTGTGTAATTTGCCTCTGGTGGCATCTCTGTGTTATTTTAAAATAGACTTTTCTGGAGAAAAAAACAGAGAAGAACGACAAGAAGTGAGAGATAAACCCAGCTGGCTGGTCTGGAGGGATGAACAGAGGAGTAATTCTGTCATTGTAATGATGGTGGTGTGTCCCAAGGGCGTGTAAAGCCCTTGGGCTGTATGCAGGGACCTCTAGTTGTTTGGATGTGTGTGTATGTGTTTGCTTGCACACGTGAAGGTGCATTACACCACGTTTAATAGCTGCTTGCTGAGCATTGGGCATCACCAGAGCACCATATATAGTGCATATCAGTAAAAGAAATACATCATCAGTGTCATATTCTTGTGGCTGACTGTAACGCAACTACCTACTGCAGATAATGTTTCAAATGTCACATGGGTCTGATCAGTTGTGGCGCTCTAATTCAATGAATTCATGTAATTTCTATCAAGTGTCATTAGGGCCTGATTTCACTTGATGACGTCTTTATTTTGGAAGGAAGTTTCACATTAAAATGGCGATGTTGTTGTCTGTGTAAAAGGAAGCACAACTGTAGTCTCGTCGTAATCACTTTAAGTTATTGATGGATGACTCAGGGATTCTCTCATGGGTTGTTGTCCTCGTGAACTTCTGACCTTCCCAGTTCTCACACTGGCCCTTTTGCCTGGGGTGTGTGCATGAGTGAGGCGTGAACACGCTCTGGAGGCATGCGTGTTTGAGCCTGAATGCAGCTTTATCGAATTGGATTGATTTGATTTGATCTGACTTTTCCTTTTGTCTGTGCGTGTATGTGTATTCATCTTTAACATAAGAGTTTGTGTGTTTAAAACTCCCAGAAAGTGTGTGTGTGACTCGCATTTAAACCAATAATGAGATGACTTTTCATTTCCGTAACCAATTTTCCTCCCTATAATCGTCATGTGTAGCTTTCTATGTAGGTTTCTTTTCCCATTGACTGCTTAGTGATCTGTCTGTCCTAAGTGTCCATTGTGTCCGTCAATCAGATTAGCTCCAGTCACGGTTGGCTCCAACCATTTACTGCTCTCCTAATGGGAATGAATGGACGGGCTTGTTAAGGATGAGCGCTTTGTATAATGACATAGCCGAGGAATAGACTAAGGTCTAATGCAGCGTGTGATAGTAGCATATCCTACTGGGGTCAAACTCAGTGTGTGCTTGTGTGTGTACGTAGGACATTTTGGTATTGCATGCCTATGTATGGATTTGGAGGTTGGTCACCTTACCCAACATGTGTCAAGAGGATTGGCACCAAAATCATCTCTGTTATCATCTCCAGTAGAGAGCACTGCCCACTGCGCATGCTACCACTTTAGCGTACAGTATAACCATAGGCAATCAGCATTATCTGTATGAAGATAGATGTTTAGTAATGCAAAGTTGACATTGTTTTGTATGGATTGGATTGTGGATGGATTGTGGATTCATAACTTCTGAAATCTTCATCTTTAGTTAGTCTAGCTGTGTGGCTAACTTCACTTCCTGCGGAAACAGAGTTATGCTCAAAGTCTTGCGGGAAGTGAAATCTTCTGCCATTGAAAGTGCTTTCTTTTTGTCTAATTTTATGTCTATTTTACCAATCCCCTTAACACGCCTGGCAGGTTCAGATGCGTGTCATTGAAATGAACTCACCATCCAGTCTTAGACTACAAGTTACAAGCTACAAGTTCTCCTTTGCTCACTTTTAGGATCATGGTAATCGCCAGCACTAGACAGAGCTATCAACCAGAAATACTTGGATGATTTTGGTGCCAACCCTCTCATCAGATTAGGGGTAACGTGACTAATGGCTAAACTCCCCAAAAATTGGTGTTTTAATTAAATGTGCTAGATGGACATTTGTTGCTAATTTTGCTATATGGCTTATCTTGTATTCCCATTCACACTGTTGGACGTAGGCACTGTTGAGTCGCGCTCTGGCCGTGAACCCTCCACTCGCGTCTACAATGTAACCACTGGAGTTGAAATGTTCCACTTCCATTCCCCACGAGCCTGACACTGAAAAGGTACCAGTCTTTTGAGCCAAGTCCCAACCACGCCAAGCATGCACAAGCCATGGTTATGCCTGGAAGCAAAGGGTGAGATTCCACATAGTTTCAGTAAAATGTAGGCAACCTCTCTCTCTCTCTCTCTCTCTCTCTCTCTCTCTCTCTTCTCTCTCTCTCTCTCTCTCTCTCGACCAGCCAAACCCACATGGCCATGAAGGGAGGGAGGGTGGGAGGGAAGGGCAGAATGCTGACAACCACACTCTTTTACTTTACTGATCCCAATCAGAAGATAACTATCAGCTTTGGTTATTAAAAACGAATTGTGTGTGTGTGTGTGCGTGCGCTTATGTGTGCTGTTGGCGAGAGAGGGAAAGAGCCAGGGGTTTGCAAGCATTTGTGCATGTGGTTGTGCACAAATACATGTGTGTAGGTTGGCATGGGGGAAGCGTGGGCCCGACATTAAATTGGTTTCGCTCGGTGGAGCCTTAAAAGACCCATAATAGGCCACAGTGGAAAGGTGGCCAACAAAATGGAGAGAAAGACAGGAAGGGAGAGAGAACGAGAGAGAGTAAGAGGTGAAAAGAAGACTGTGGTCACTCGAGATTACAGACAAAAAGAGAGAAGGAAGGATAGGGAGAAAGAGAGCAAGAAAGAAAGGAATGGAGGAGAAGCAGTGGCAGCCACTGAGGGCTTGTTTGCAGCAATTCTGATATTACAGCAGTAATTGTGAGCAGCGAACCACAAGTAGGCCTCCAGAAATTGTGTGTGTGTGTGTGTGTGTGTGTGCTTGTTGCCATTATGGAAAAATCTCTTCTTAGGGTTAAAAGTTCACAGGGTCAAGAGTGTGTGTGATAATGTTAATGCGTCTATGTATTTACTAGGGGCAAAAGTGTGTACAAGAATCTCTTTCTCTCTCTCTCTTTCTCTCTCTCCCTATCTCGCTCTCTCTCTCGCTCTCTCTCCAATATTTTCTGGCCCATTAGTTTTCAGGGTCTGTACAGGGTGAATATATAGTAGTTCAGTGATTTACTCCTTAAGCATATTTACTGCAATGAGAGGCTTTCTTTTGACGTGTGGTGGACGGGTAATGGCCCCTAATTGCAAGAAAAAAACCATTTCCAAGCACCAAACTGAAAAGACATACTCACACACTTGCAAACACACACACACACACACACACACACACACAAGCATACACACTCATAAATGCAAACACACGTGCGCACACTATCATACAAATGAATAAACAAGCATACACACTCACAGAAATGTGCACACAAGTATACACGCGCACACTCACAGAATGACCACACACACACATCATTTGAGATCTGCATAATCCCATAATGGAGCCGTTAAGAAACCAAACTGCAAATTTGTGAAATGATCCTGACCATTGGCAGCACATTGGATCAATTACAACGTTTACTTTTGTGTTTAATACTTACCCCTAAATATATCAGATATGGCTCGTCCTGAACCGGTAGGTATTTCAGAAATCATACCCAAAATATCCCTTGAGGATTTAATCCAGCAGGATTGGATCTGAAATTTGCGCCAAAATACATTGGAATCCATGTCTGAAACTCATTACAACTTTAACAATTAGTACTTTAACGTATCCTAAAGGAGTTTTATCGGATTTTGGAACCAATCCTTTTAGGATTTTCCTGTTGGATTCCCATCACCGACTTGGCTTTTCAGTAGGTGGTGATTTAGATAATTATAAGAATGGATTACAGTTGTTATGCTGTGCCTACTTTATTTTACAAGGAAGAGTACTGGGACAACTGAGGGGGCAGTATTGCTGTGTTGCGGACAGCCATGCCGTGCACTCACAATGTTGTGTTTGAGGTCTTTTCTCAACCTGTTTACATGTCCTCCCCCTCTCTATCTCATGTCTCTCTTGGCATTTTCTATAGTGCAGTAAAGCTATTGTGCATTCTGAAAAGGGTGAATATAACGTACTCCACTACCTCTGAGCCAACAATACTAAGGCCCTTGCAGTCAGAGTAATGTGGTTCTCTGTATGTGTTGTGCATGGGTATGTACTTGTGCATGCACAGGTTTTTCTGTATGCATGGGTGTGTCTGTGTGCATGTATGTGTACGCACCCACATATGGAAGTGCTTGTCTCAGACATTGTTGTTGTTCCAGCAAGGCTGCTACAACAGGCTGAGCAGACCAGAAGGTGTGTGTGTGTGTGTGTGTGTGTGTGTGTGTGTGTTCTCAAAGCAAAGTTCTGCTACAGAATACCCAGAGAGCACCCTGCACAAAATCCATCATTTATTTTTGTGTTACTTTTTCTTGATTGCATTTTTTCATTTGATGTAAGTTGTGATTGTGTTTTCATGCTTTGTGGATTTGTGGACTCCTGGAGGTCTAAGCAGCTAATAGGGATACCATTCTAACCAAGTGCACATGCGCCATGCGTGCACACACAGACGCGCTCATACTCAGATGCACACTACACTTCAATCAGGTTTGGTTTGATCTCTCCTCTCTATTTTGATCTCTCTTCGTCTTTTCCCTGCAGTCCGACATAATCGGCCGACGTTTCTTCTTTTCTCAATAAAACAAGTCTGAGCTTTGCTTTCATCGTCATCACCCTCAAAAGGGCACAGCCTCAACTCCTGTTTCACTCTCCAAATTGATGCAGGGTCCCAAGCGGTCTTTGTCAAAATGGCCATGCCAGTCAAAACCAAGAGAAACGGCTGATATCAGAGAAAAATAATGTCTTTCACAGTGCGTACGGTATTCCAAGTGAGTCACAGATGATTGCAATTTTCCCCCATGACCACCGTATAATAGGATACATGAAACCACCACCACCCCCTCTCTCTTTCTCTCTATCTCGCTCTCTCTCTCTCTGGCAAATATGGCCATAATCCAAAATAATATTCACCATCTGATGCTTGCTTAAGAGGAGAATGAATACAATTTCATGCATTTCTTTTTTGCTCTTTTCAGAAGTTCTCTATTCCTTTCTTCTCTTGTATTTTGTCGAACTTGACTTTTTGACATGTGCCCCCTCCACCCCCTTCTCTTGTTGCATTTTCATACGTGTGTAAAACAACAGTGGGTCTTGAACGTTTGCCTGGGTGGTCTCCCTTGTACTCCGAGAACCCTTCGACTCTCCAGAGGGTTTCATTTCAGAGGGTAGTGGTTCACTGCCATAGCTAACATGTGTATTCTAGCCTGCAGTTTCAAGCTTTGCTTTTTAGCTTTGGGGTCAAATGCTTCAGTTAGTTGATTCAGTTAGATGCTTTTTAACAACTTGTAAGTCAAGTTTGCATCTTTGGAGTGTTATTTTTAAGGTTGCAATAAAATAAAAGACGATTAAGATGCATTTAACCTTTGTTTAACACTGGCAGTCACTTAACAACTTCCACAACCTGTCAAGGAAAAATAAATCTTGTGCTGCTAACTGGTTAAAACTACTTAAGTATGTTTTGAATTGTTTTTCAGCCAACCGTGTTACTTGAATTGAACAGGCTTTTAAATAAACTTGCACAGTTCCAGTTGCAATCAATTCAAAGCGTTTATTTCAAGGTCATTATCACAGTTTATAGCTTGACAGTTGATTGAAATGAAATTTGATAACTATACTGATTTTCAGTTGGGCTTAAATGTGGTGTGTTATTCTGCAGCTCTCCAGCAGGGAGCACTCTTGGCACATAGACTTGAGGGGCTCCCTTCATGCTCTCACCAACCAAAAAGATTTTTATTAGGAATGAGTATCAAATTAAAGTTGAATTATGGTAATTTGAACTAACAATTTTACAATTAATCTCAAACGTGTGTTTGCTTTAGAAGTTGACATCTTGAGACCTAATTTGATTGGCTGAATTCTGCTGGTTTGATGAGCGGTGTTGTCTTTGCTTCAGAATGGTATTGAGCTCATTTTCCTCAATGAGGGTTGAGGGTTGTGTATTTATTTCACAGTCTTGCTCAGTACCATGAATGTTGTTGTCAAATTTTGTATGCTTCCAGCCGTTAAATCTCAGAAGGATTCAACCCCGGGCCTCCGCAATGTAGCAGGCCTATAAAAACAGTTTGTCTGTCAGTCCTACCCATCTGTCTGTCCGTCCCTCATTAAACAAAATGAAACACCATCGTCATCCAAGTGGCAAACACAGACCACCAACCACCATCTGAGCCACACACACATGCCCACACCCCTACTCCTGACTGACACAAATCCCTGCGCGGATGACGTGTTGAAAAGTGAGTCGATGCCACAGTAGTGATTTTCTTTAAAACTCTCTCTCTGTCTCTCTGTCTCGGTCTCTCTCACTCTCTGACTGGGCTATTTGACAGTTTGGAAAGTTTGAAGTCATGAGTTTTAATCAGGGCCTTGCGGCCAGGCGCGGAGCATGGCGTGGCCTGGTATGATGGCTCAGTTTAAAGATGTGGGTCTGGGTCGGTGCCAAGCCTGGCTGGCACTGCTAGAGAGAGAAAGAGAGAGAGAGACAGAGAGAGAGAGAGAGAGAGAGAGAGAGAGAGGTATACTAGGACTGTGCCCACAGCACAGAGCAGGGCCGGCCACAGACCCCCAAAGGCCTGGATGGGCTGCATTAATGAAAGTTGATTATGTGTGGGCATGCACGTGTGCATACGGTGTACACTTGGGTGTGCACAGACTTGCACACACACATACACGGTGTTTGATCAGTGTGGGGAAGTGTGGTGGGGAGACAAATTAATCCAAATCATCCTGTGGGTATTAGCCTTGCCAGTTATACATCATATGCTGCTGCTAATGTGTGTGTGTGTGTGTGGGGGGGGGCAGGGTAATATTTTTTCTCTCGCTGTAGCACAACTTGAACCATAATGAATTTTAAGCTTTATACTTTATTAAAACACTTTTTTTAATAAGCAATTACTAAATATTTGACTGGCTTTGTGAGAGGCTAAAGTGATGTGGTGCTCCTCGAATACCACTTCCTTGCAAGAAGTTGCAACTGTGTGGGTTTGAATCCCCGGCTCACGCCATGCTGTTACTCTCTACAGTCTGTCCTGTTGGTCTTCAGTGTCTCATGGGTCTTCATTGTCTATAAATCAGTAAAATCCTTGAGTAGGTTGAAAAGCCCTCTCACCCAGATCAAGAGATCTAGGTGACTACACTGTACGTCTGTTCTCTCATCCATCAATTTGTAGCTCGACCAACGACCAACTCGTTTTGTAAGAGAATTTCCTGAAACGTTAGCAGTGATTGTCTGCGTTCAAAGAGAAGCCACATAGTTTTATGTGGGTTCTGGTGAATATTGCAGGACCCTTGAGATCTTTCTCAACCTCAACTTGCCCAGAGAGAGTTGACCAAGATACTTAAAATGGGGCAAAGGCTAGCAAAAATCAGGACCGGTCTAGCTGTCAACATTATGACAAATAATGTGGAGTAGCATTTATTTTAAACTACGGGTCATGAAGATGATGTTTATGCTGTAAAGAGCCCGGGTCCCATGGCAGCAGGCTAAGAGTTGAAGAAGCCCTGAGGTTTGAGGAGAGCTGCAGACCCAGTGTTCCTGGAGAGATGTTACTGGTTTGTAGTCGATGTTTACAGCATGACCCTATGAAAAGGTATTGTGCTCAGAATTGTCTGCGGTCGACGCTGGAAACATATCCAGTGCGGCAAAACAAATTTCCTTCATGCCTATCATGTAACATTTAATTTATCTTAGGATTGCGTCATTTTATTTCCAACCTGTATCATTATTTCAGTCCTATAAAATCCATGTGGTTTTATAAATCTTTTTTCTTGTACTTGGATAACAAAGATTATGTTACTGTAGGTGGGACAAATAAAAGAGAGAGAATTCCCCTAAGACGCCTCGGGTCATTTGTAATATCTACAGAGATAAAGTGGATGTGTGTGTGTGTGTGTGTGTGTGTACATGTGTGTGTTGGGTCTTTGTCTGACAGCAAGTGTTAGTCTTAGTGAAGTCAATGTATGTGTGTGTGTGTCGTGCCAGGGCCACATTAGAGGAGCCTTTCAAGTCGTGTTGGTCTCCTCCTACTACTCCTCTGCATAGGGCCTGTGTTGTGGTCGACACAATGCTCACCAGCCAACCTCCCAGAACCCCTGTGAACTCTGTGTGTGCGTGTGTGCGTGCGTGTGTGTGTGTATCATTTTAAAGGGTTATTCCCAGTGCGTGGGATCCCCAAAGTCATTTTGGAATTCTTTCGGAAGTACTTTTTCCCCTCCGCCTCCACTCTCTTGTATCTATATCTCTCCCTTTGTGTTTGATACAATAGTGATCTATAGGAATCATGACTACTATCAGGTTTGTTTGTGTGTGTGTGTGTGTGTGTGTGTGACTCAGTGGTGTAATCACCTCCATACTGCCAGGATGGGCCTCAAGCTCGGCAGCTCTGGCCCAATAACAGACTGGATGACAAACTTGGGCCTGGTCCATCCTCCCCTCAGCGATGTCATCCTCCTCTGCATACACACACACACACACACACACACACACACACACAACCAGCCAAAGTATTGATAACTGTGTCAATTGCACCAAGCATGCACTAGCACATTTCAGCACACTACTACTTACTGTGGATTGGGCTCAGAATAAAGGCTAGTTAACTCTTTTATCCTTGGACAGAACACATGCTAGTACGTTGTTGCCATGGCAGCACAAACATTTTCTCGCATGGTTCTGTACATACTGTTCAGTACCATGCGAGAAAACGTTTGTGAAGCCTTTTGAATCACCTACATTCCTGTATAACTGGCTCCTAAAATGTGGTCTGATCTTCATCCAAGTCATAAAAATAGATGTGATTTAACAAATAACACATACAAATTTACTTTTACATGTTTTTATTGAACATATTGTTCAAACAGTAATAGCTTGTATTGGAAAAAGTATATGAACCATGAGATTTAGTAACTGGAACCTCCTTTAGCAGCAATAACCTCAACCAAACGTTTGCTGTAGTTGCTGATCAGACCTGCACAACGGTTACGAGGTATTTTGGACCAGAACTGTTTCAGTTCATTGATTGGGGTGTCTTGCATGAACGGCTTGCAGGACTCTGTTGTCATTCTGTTGTAGATTTCATGCTGCGTGATCTAACCTCTGTTAAGCTTCAGATCACACGCTGATATTCTCCTGTAGAATTTCCTGATACAATTTTGACTTGATTGTTCAATGACTGAAGCCATCCAGGCCCTGAGACAGCAAAGCACCAAACCATGATGCTCCCTCCACCGCGCTTCATGGTTGGGAATCGTATGCAGCGGTATAGTGTTGTGCCATTTTTTGTCCCATCTGTCCACAGAACATTGATCCAGTAGCTTTGTGGAACATCCAGGTGGTCTTTGGCAAACTTGAGACAGGCAGTAATGTTTTTTGTGGAGAGCAGCGGTTCCCATGAACACCATTCTTGTTTAGTGTTTTTCTTGTTGTGGACTCGTGGGCACAGGAAAGTTCAAGAGATGCCTGCAGATCCTTACCTTTGGGTTCTTGGTCACCTCCTTGACCGTTATGCAGCGTGCTCTTGCTGTGATCCTTGCTGCACGGCCACTCCCAGGGAGAGCAGCAATGGCACTGAATTTTCTCCATTTGTATACAATCTGTCTGACTGAAGACTGATGGAAATCTTTGGAAATGGATTTTGTAGCCTTTTCCAGCGTTATGAGCCTCAGCAACTCGCTCTCCAAAGGTCCTCCGAGATTTCTTTTGACCGGGCATATTCCACTTCAACAGATCTCTTTTTGGAGAGCAGACTGTGCTAGCCCTCTCCAGACAGCATTAGTTTTACCAGGGGAGGTCGGGAATTTGATTTTGCCCATGCACAATGGTAATTTCAGTCATCTGGATGGTAAAATATTTTACTGGGCGACTGTGTTAATCCAGACACCCACCCGTGTGAATGTGCCACACAAGCCACCAACAGTACAGAAAAACTGGCAAGACTTTTTCGTAGCTCCATATTATCGTAATGCCAGATGCAACACCTCCTGCACTCTTTTCCCCTTTTTTTCTATTTTCCTTGGCACCAAGCGCTGCTCTCGTTTTATATTCTAGTTGTCTGCATATAGGCCCTTTTTTCCATGTTGAATCAGATTATTTTTTCTGCTGCAACAACCTAATTTTGCCACAGGGATCATTAAAGTATCATCTAATCTAATCAGTGTGATGCTGCCACTGTTATATGGCCCTAGTAACCCAGATGCGGGTAGACCCTGTTCCTCTGAGAGGGCTGAGAGTGATGTGTGTAGGTGTGTGTAGGGGTGGAAACACCTACACACACCTACATATCCTAGTCAAGTAGAAGTACTGTTACTTTGCTGAAATTTTATAAGCAGAAGTAAAATTACTGGTGTAAAAATGCACTTAAGTAAAAGTAAAAGGTAGAAATATAGTAGTTGTAAAATGTACTCAGTACTTACTTTTTTACAAATGAGAACATTGTTACATATGAGCCTTCCCATGCAATGCAAAAAAGATGAGAGATAAAGCACATAAACAAAGTAGAGCCAGATTACTCTATTCTCTGCTGACTGAAGGGTCACTGCTAATGGTACCACCATTGGCCAGTTTCTAATGGATGCTTACGTAGTGTCTGTAACGGGTGCCAAATACAATACTTAGTTAAAAAAAGTAAAATTACTGACTTTTCAAAAAGTACAAGTATGCAAGTAAAAGTTACTCTATTACAGTAATGTGAGTAATTGTAATTTGTTACTTCAACCCTTGGGTGTGTGTGTATGTGAGTGAGTGTGTTTGCAGTGTGCACGCATATGTGTATGTGTGTGTACGTGCACATATTTGTGTGCATTTCCAAGTACCTACACGTGTGTGTGTGTGTGTGTGTGTGTGTGTGTGTACTTTTTGTATCTCCCCACTATGAATCTGTGTGTCTACATACCCGCTGGGCTGTGCTGAATTGACTGGGCCCGGCCAGCATGGGTAAGCAGCCAGGGGAAGATTGAGGCAGCCAGATGCGGCAGGTCCCGGGCTACCGAGGATATCATTACCCCAGGGGTGTAGCCAGCCAAAACGGGAGCCCCCAAGCAGAGTTTCATCAAGGTGGACCCCCGCCAACGGTGAGGGGGAGGATACCAGTTAACCTGTTGTCCCGCGGTGAGGCGCGGTATTAAGCGGCAGGTGGAAAGAGAAAGCATCCCATGACTGGAATGAGGTGGAAAGTGTGGAGATACTTACAGGGTAGCAGGCAGATACCCCCACACACTCTCAAAAACACACACTGACAGGCAGTCACACACATTCTGTAGGAGGAGAGGGAGATGGTCTCTTTTCATCTACCAGCGCCGCTTTGGTTGCACATCTCACGATTCATTACACAGGAATCCCTGTAGTGCCTGTGTGTGTGTGTGTGTGTGTGTGTGTGTGTGTGTGTGTGTGTGTGTGTGTGTCCATATTTGTTTGTGTGCACGTTTTACCTAAAGTTTTATATTATCTTGTATAGCGTATGAATCCTATTTTCCAGTACCATTTACCACAATATAGCTTTTCCTTCACTTCGAGCGCACACGGAAAAGTCAAAAGTAAAATTTCCATTTAAAGGAAATACCCAGGATATTTTTGCGGTGCGGGACTGTGACAGAACAACATGATACATGGCCATTGGCAACAACATCAGCAGTATCTCCATACGGGATTTGGACCGTCTCCCGTCAGTGAGGTAACCCATAGGCCATGAATCACACTGCCTTGCTCCAGAGTCCTGTGGTCCGGGGGTTGACGGTTTGACCGCTCCTCAATGTGGTCTCTCTCCTCTCCTCACGATCCTCCCATCCCCATCACCACACATTCCACCCACTGGACTGGTCACGTAAGGTCAAGTAAATAGAATAGAATAGAATCGAATAGAATAGAACAGAATAGAAGTGTCTTCCCATCCTTCTCATGGTAAGACGTGGTATGTTTGCAGGAGGCCTGCTGGTTCACATCCCAGGTCATTGATGTTCTGTGAAGGAGTCATCACTTGGAGTCAGTTTGTGGAGGGGAAGAATGACAGATAAGAAAAGAAAAGACAGAAACAGAGGTATAAAAGTCGAAGCAGGGAGAGCGAGAGAAACCAGGAAGAGCGTGGAGAGACAAAGGGATTGAAAGAAGGGTATTCCTGGGCCTTTCTGTTTGCAGCGAGTCTGTTTTGGCAGCTCGGAGACGGAGCTGCTCTGGCAGTCTGCCTGTCTGGTTCTCGCTGGTCTCTCCTCCACACTGTTGGGTCACTGGTGCTTGGATCACTGCAGACGGCTGTTAACCGCTGACTTGGACAGGGCCTCGCCGCCGTGTGTTTGATTTAGTTTATTCATGTATTATGTACACACGGTATGAAAGTTTAAATCCATACATCAGAAATTCTATCTAAAGTGAAAAGGAAAAGAAAATACACAGACGAGGTCGAGGACAGGAGCACCAGGGAGGCTAAGAAACGGACAGAAATCCTCATTGTAATGCATTATGATAAGCTAAACATCCCATGCAAGCGTTTGGTCATTTGTTGAATTGCTGTGTTTGAAACTTTATTATTATTATTATTATTATTAGTATTATTTTAAAGACGAGTAGTAGTGAGTTCATGAAGAGCTTAGGGGAGTCCAACTGATAAATGGATAGTTTATCCGGTGCCAAGAGCGGTCCTTGAGCCAGTAGTTTTAACAATGCCCCAGGGCATTCTCCAACTGAGTTAAACACACCCTGACGTGTGTGTGTGTGTGTGTGTGTGTGTGTGTGTGTGAGACATGACACGTCTGAGAGTGTGATGTAGTCACTTCCTCCCGCTGAACTGAGCGACTGTTGTCAGCTTGACCCTGCACCAGTTAACCCCTCAACACCTCTGGCACTGCGGGTTAGGGCCCCGCGTGTGTGTGTGTGTATGTGTGTGTATGTGTGTGTGTGTGAGAGAGAGAGAGAGAGAGAGAGAGAGAGAGAGAGAGAGAGAGAGAGAGAGAGAGAGTGTGTGTGTGTGTGTGTAGAGTATGTGTTGGCGGACTACAGATGTCTGGTCGCAGTGTCAGGGTGTTAAGAGGTCTTCGGAGGGGCCCCCTTCTCTCAGCATCTGTTTTGGAGGAAGGGAGGGAGTGGGAGAAAGGAGGAGAGGTTGGTGAGGGTTACCAACACATGGCCCGGGGTGGGGGGTGGGGGGTGGTGGGTAGCTGACAAGCAGGTGCCTATGTCGACAGTAACCCTTCTTACTTGAACACCCCACACACATCCTTGCTCTCTTGGGGAGAGTTGAGGGTAATTGCAGCAGAGTCTGATTGGGCGGAATGTAGAGGGAATCCCCCTTTATACACACACACACACACACACACACACACACACACACACACACACACACACACACACCATTGCATCTCTTTGCTTGGGGTCAAAGGTGAGGGAAAGAACGGAGCATGCACACAACTCAGAGATGCTTCCTGCTATGTGAGTGTGTGTGTGTGTGTGTGTGTGTGTGTGTGTGTGTGTGTGTGTTAGGAAGAGTGTGTGTATTAATTTCCTGCACCATGAGCAATATGGATACACACATGCAGACCATGTGAGTATAGGCTTCAGTAAAGACACGGAAATGGGCGTGGCTAATGTTCCTTGTGATTTTTTTCTGCTGCGCCTTTTTGTGTTTATCTCCAATAATACAATCGTGTGTGTGTGTGTGTGTCTGTGTGTTTGTGTGTGTGAGACCCAGTGGGACTGAATGTCAGTTAGTCAGGTGTACCGTTGCATGTCTGGGAATGATTATTCTGGCAAGGGGAGGGGGAGGAGGGTTGCTACCCAGGGGGAGGTAGAAGAAAATTGGAACAGCTGTTGATTAACATGACTGCTCTCTCTCTCTTTTCCCTCTCTTTGTCTCTCTCTTTCTCAGTAGAGGAGGAAGAGGAAGATGAGGAGATGACGGCCGTGAAGCCAGGCCCAGAGTTGGAGCTGCAGGATGAAGACGACAACAAGGAAACTAAGGAAGGTGCGAAGGGTGGATGGATAGATGGTTGGATGACGGAAAGTGAAGCACCACATTTGGAGCTCATTCGCCATTGTAAAAGAGCATATGTTCAAAACTGTTGAGTTACATAAATAAATACACTTTAGTAGAGAAATCGTCCTTCATAAGGGCCTCTACTCGTCACACAGACAATCCTAGGGAACAAACGTTCAATGCAAGGGAGAGAAAATTCAATCCAGTGACACCCTTGTCTGTCTAGCCGGTGATGTCTGTCTCACACAAGCGGAGGAAAAAAGGCTTGTGGTGCATCAGATGAGTCTCTGGTGTGACAGAGAACGTAACGTTCACGAGAGATCCATTTGCTGATATTGTGGCGGTGCGTCGCAGATGAGTCTATCAGGCCACATCATTAATCCAGTACATTTTCCCCCAACTATTCTCATTGATACATCCTCACCTATAAAAACCCCCCACACACACACACACACACACACACACACACAACTTCCCACCCTTCCTCCCTCCCTCCTTTCTTTCTTCCTCGTCTTTTCATGTTGCCAGTCAAACTGTCCTGAAACACGGCCGCTCGCGTGTGACCCCAGTCAGCCGCCAGTCAGTGGCTGTATCGGATGGGTGGGGGTGAGGTGGGCTGGGTTGGGGCGGGGTGGGGGTGGGGGTTAGGGCAGGTCCAGCTTATCAGCTCCCTGGCATTCAGGGGTCAGCACTGATTAAAAACCTGTCACTTGACCCCCCCCCCTCCCTCGGCCACACTTCAAAGTGGCTGGACTTGAGAGGAATGGAGAGGGTGTGTGTGTGTGTGTGTGTGTGTGTGTGTGTGTGTGTGTGTGTGTGTGTGGATGGGTCATGTAGTAAATAATGAAGAATGGGCGGTCTTTTAAAGGCATGGGGTCCTGGGCTGGTTAAAACACATGATAGACAGACGGATGGAGATAGACACATGCACATACAGTCACACAAACACTGATAGACTGTGACTCAGAGGAACAGATACACTCAAACACAGACGCAGACAGATGCGTGCACGTATACACACACACACACACACACATGCATACAACACAGTCATCCGTCTCCACTCTATCCTGGCCTATTAGAAGGTCTGGCCTTTGATCTTTGCCACTTGATTCACTGGGCCTTTTCTGACAACTCATAAGAAATACAAAGGGATGGGAGGGGTGGGGCGGGGGGGATCAAAGTCAAGGGCCAGGGTAAGGGTCCAAATATGTGTGTATGTGCATGGTTGTGTGTCAGATCACATGTGTGCTTGGGGACAGTGACATCAAAACTAGATGGCGTGCTGTGGGGCCATTACGTTCAAAGGGAGGCGGGGCGCTCAGAAAGCTTTGTTTGTCTCTTGTTTATGAAGTTCCTTACTGAAGGGTTTTATTAGAGAAGATGCATTAGGACCTGTTTGTAGTTTATGATGTCCTGGATTCGACTCTGGTTTTGATAGAGGTGAAGTCAGCACTGATCTGACATCAGAAACACATGATGTTCGTGTACTGCTGCTTGTAGTAATGGCAGTAGCATGTGTGTGTCTGTGTTTTCAATCCCGATAGCATTAGAGTGACAGACATCTCCTATGAATGTGTTCCTCAGTTTAACGGAAGCATCAATGAAAGGTTTTTGTTGTTTATGAGGATTATTTGTGTCTTTCCTACATGCCTGTGTCTCGGTGTTCGTATCTCCTCCCAACAGGCTCCTTCCCGGTGCTGCGGGAGCTGACGGAGGAGGAGCGGCAGCAGATCCTGCACTCCTCCGAGTTCCAGAGTTTCTTCGACTGCAGCATCCGGGTGATGGAGCGAGCCCTGGCCGAGGACAGCGACATCTTCTTCGACTACAGCGGCCGGGACCTGGAGGACAAGGAGGGGTGAGGAGGGAGGGAGAGACTGAAGGAGTGAAGGGAAGGGGTGTGGGGGCGGGGGGGAGTAGGAGGGAGGGAGGGAGGGAGGCGGATGTAAGTGCACGCGTGTGTGTTTACTTGCGTGCCTTGAACTAGGAAATGTGCTAAGACTGAGTCATGCCCATGGTGTCATTCCAGGGCCTGGGAGCTACTTTGTTCTTCAAAACACATGTCTTCCCAGTGATGTCACACTCTCAGGTCAGGATAGGGGGTTAAAAACTCTTGTGAACTGGCAACCGCCGTGCCTTAAAGGGCATTGTCTTCAAGGTTGCCTCCAAATGAGCGAGGTTATCAAAGTGTTGGTTGAAGTTATGAGTCATTAGTGCCAGGCTGTTGTAGTTGACTGCTCTGTTGTGGTAGAAGAACGCTTTGCCCACTCACTCCAACTCGGACCGCCGTAGCGAACAGAAGCATCAAGCTCGTGGTCAAATATAGTTTATGTCTGAAACAGGCCATGGCCTAGTACTTGTGCAATTATTTTAAAACGTTGTGGACATGTTTAAAGGGTGATGACTAAGTGCTTTTGAATTTGAACTCTTGATGTTTTTGTAAAAACGCATTGATACAACCTCCTATGTTTTACTTTACTGTTTCATTACCATGGCAACATTCTCATTCTCACAAATCAGTTTTCAGTTTTCTCTTTTTGATTCGCCCTCAGTTGTAAACCAGTTGCCGTCTGGCTTGACCAGGAAGTGACCCTCTGACCCTTTTCTCTATTGGTTTGCTTCCAGGGACTCTGCAGGCGGCTCCAGTCTGTCCTTCAGCAGGCTCTTCTATGATCAACACTGGTCCAAACACCGCGTTATTACCTGCCTTGACTGGTCCCTTCAGGTAAAGCCTGCAGCTTTGTGTGGCTCAATTCTCTTTCAAACAATTCAAAAATGAATTTTCTTCATTGTTGAAAACCTGGAAATCAAAATCAAAATCAAAAATTGTCATAACAAAAATGAGCAATTCCACAAATATTGAGAATGTAGGAATGTATCATTATTATATGAAATGCTGAATTGAGTGTTGGTGTTCCTTCACTTATTTCCCTCTCCTCCTCCTCCTCCTCCTCCTCCTCCTCCTTTCCCCTCGGTCCCAGTATCCTGAGTTGCTGGTTGCCTCCTACAACAACAACGAAGATGCTCCCCATGAACCGGATGGTGTTGCCCTGGTGTGGAACATCAAGTTTAAGAAGAACACACCAGAGTACATCTTTCACTGTCAGGTAATCACAAACGTTTAAATGACCGGGTATATCATATGTATCAAACCTTTATGTCAAAGCATACTGCTGATTTTCCTGTTACAGTTCACGGTATGGCAGAAATTAAAATCCAGTTCATTGGATTTTTCTTTTCTGTTTTGCGCACGGTGAGTAGAAGCTTCTAGTTACTAAGTTCCTTTTGTTAAAGTGTCACAGAGCTAAATGCAGGAAAAAACCATCTTCCATCTCCCTCTCATTTCCCACTCAGCTTCTCAGAATTTCACAATCGCAAGCTCCCTCCTTCTCCCTCTTCTCCTTTATTATTATAATTGCTTAACTGGCAACCATCAATCTGGCAATGCCATAACTGGCAACCTGGAACATGGATGTGGCTGCAGCATGCTAAGACAGGCAGCTAACGTCTTTGGCATGCTCCCCTTTACCACCCCGCGATGACGACACCTTTGGGGTTGAAAAACAGGAGGAGAGCGAGGCAGACGGGTCCTCGTGCCTCGGTCTGACCCTTTTGGTTGGATCATTACTGAACACTGGCACCGATGATGAATTTTAATAGAACAAAATGAGGTTTTGGGGGGGGGAAAGTCATCGACGCCGGGAAAAGAGTTGAAGGAGGGAAGGAAGGAGGGAGGGGAGGGGAGAAGGGATGGAGGGATTGGGTGTGAGGGCTTCACTGTTCCCAGGAGGCAGCGAGGGCATATAGAGACGTCTCGGGAATAAAAAGATGTGGCCTACCACTTCCTAATCCAGCGCTGCCACATGTGTGTGTGTGTGTGTGTTGGCCCACCCACATTGACGCTGCATCTGATGCTGGCTGTGCTGTGCTTCCTGCTACATACACGTCACTGTAAATATAGCAAGTATACCTGTACCGTGTATGTGCCGTCCAGGCTCACGTCAGCACGTAAAAATACACACACACATACATACACACACACACGGTCACATACAAGCGTCATTGTAACAGGAGAGACATAGTGACAGATTTGCTCTTTCTGTCTTTCTGTCTCACACAACCACATATTCCTGCAGACCACACGCTCCGTGCAAGTATTTCAATACGAGCGGTGCCATATAAGTCGAGCTCAGTAATGGATTTTTAAAGCACACCATTCTTTTCACTGCACCATAATTTATGCTCATGCTGAAATCTGTGCGGTCTCACGGCTAGATTACAGCCATGCATCTTGTAGCTGTAGCATTCAGTAGTTTTTCCATGTGGTTCTTCTGACATAATATGTCCGCTTGACTTTATTAACAACACGGTTTCGAAGCATGGTGATCTGTGAATTGTCAGTTTTAAAGGGCAAGACATTTGGGAACAAGGGGTCTGTGTGTAAGCAGCTAATAAAATGCTCGGCGTATCAAAATGTGCCGTCAGCTGCAAATCTGTGCAACAGAAGTGAACTGTGTTCTGAGCGGCCGCGGACGTTTCTGTGAGCTTGAAATATCATCACAAGAGTTGGAAACAGGTTGTAGTGAGAAGAAGAGACATTTGTGAGCAGCTTTGAATCGATAACCTGACACAGTGTCATGGTCTTTTTCACACACACACACACACACACACACACACACACACACACACACACACACACACACAGATCTGTTTAGGTGAGTGTCTGCTGGAAAGATGTGCGCTAGATGAACTGATATCAGAAGGGGGAAAGACAGAAGAAAGATTGAGAGAGAAGAGAAACCCCCCCCACCATGTCAGTCAGTGAGTTAGTGTGGCCTGGGGCTGTGCCATGGTCTTTCATGAAGGGGGGAGGAAAAGCGAGTGAGAGAAAAGTAGAGAGCAAGAGAGAGAGAAAGGAAATGAACAGGGAGTAAGGAAAGGGTGGGGAGGGCTGAGATAAACAGAATGAGAAAGATAGAATGGGAAAGAGAAAAGAACGGGGGGAGAGAGAGGGAGAGAGAGAGAGAGAGGAGGTCTCAATTCATTTGGCATCAGCCCTGGCTCCTTCACTTGGGTGCTGGATTGGGATGAAAGGAACCCAGGAGTGGTTAGAGGAGAGGAGAGGAGAGGGATTGTATTTTTTCTTGCTCTCCCTCCGCGGGGTCTATTGCAAACAGAGACGCAGCTCTCTAGTTAGCCGCGGATCAGATGGCTCTTAATGTGCGAGCATGTTCTGCCGTTTAACCCCCCGAAACCACAGGGCTGCTTCTTCCCTTCTCTCTCTCTCTCTCTCGCTCTCTCTCTCTCTATTTTCTCTTTTTTTTTTCGCCTTCCATCCCCCTTCCCGAGGTAGACGGGAGGCACGCCACTGCCGCCTCGCACACTCGTTCTCTGCATCTCTTTAATCACACACACTATGAATTTACTGTAGACACACAGTGCACGCACACACACACACACACACACACACACACACACACACACACACACACACACACACACATACAAGGGTTGGGTTGGCAGGCTCCCACTGCTGCTGTTGGCAGGCCCCAGGAGATGGGTTTGCAGCATTCCAGCATTTCAGCCATTTTTATTTTTCCAGGCCTGCCCACAGTGGCAGCTTTCATCTGTTGGATGGATGGATGGATGGATGGATGGATGTATAGGTAGATGGGAGGATGAATAGACAGATGGATGGATGTGTGCGGGTTGTGTGAGTGTGTGTGTGGGGTTATAGATACAAAAGAATGACAGTGCTGGGTTGGGAGTGGTGGGTTTGGGTTTGTGGTTGAGGTCTAGTGCAGGGGAGGGCTGTACTGTATAAGGCTTATAGATGGGCCTCATGTTTCAGCTGGGGTTTTGGTAAGGTCAGGCTTCTATATTCCTGGTGGGGGTGGTGTGCAGTTCCGGTGAACGGGCCCACACTGCAAAAAAATGTCCATCAACAACATTTAGTCTCATATTAAGTCTTGAAATTTTCTTAAAACAAGTGAATAATTTGGCCAGTCGGAAGCGATAGACTTATCTCAATTGTGTCCGATGCAGTTTCACCTGTTTCACTGAAACAAGTCAGAATAAGGTAAATCAGCCCACTGGTATCAAGACAATGACACACTGCATTTGCATTCAAAACAAGGGAAATTATTTTAACTGATTTTTTCACTTGTTTTAGGAAAAAATCAGATTATAAGATTCAATACTAGATGAAATGACGTGTTAGGATGGATCTTTTTTTTGCAGTGCGGCCACGATACCGTCTGGATGTAGGGGCATATTGGTGGAGTCTATGTGGGGTGATGCAAGACGCTCTTATTTCTTTACCCAGCACGTCTCTATCATGATCATTATATGGTCACAGGAATATTGTCTGTTGGTAGGTGCCGCAGCTCTGACCCTTCCATCCTGACTATTGGTTGCTTTTGACGTTGGTAATGTACGAACTCAAGCTTATTCTGTCACTTATTCTGAGACTCAGCTCAATGGCTAAACTGTAAATAAGGCACGGTGTGCTGAAAGGAATGGCACATCTCAGAAATATGTTTTGACTGTGTGTATTCATCACAGATAAACATTAGACAATAGACCCCCATTTCATCAGATTGTATCTTCAGCATCCTATCAGAACATTTTTGTTGTTGGTACAGAACAAAATGACTCTAAACTGTATGTGGGAGTTAACCACAGTGGGAACAGTGAAACCTATGATCAAAACAAACAGTCGTTACACACTTTTCTACGTTTTCTCTAACTTCTAGGGAGTTAAATAATAGTGAAATGAAACTATTCCTCATTCTAACCCCCTCAAGGACCCCTGGTAGTCCCGGGACCCCACTTTGTGAGCTATAATACAGGAGAGGAAGTGTGGGATCCTCCAGTGTATTTTAGCGGTGTGCGGGCTGGGTCTGTGTTCTGGGAACGGGGGCCGTCGCCGCTGTGGATTCTGGTACCGGTTGAGCGTGCCTCTCCTCATCACGGCCGCCCCACCAGAGCTCAGTTGGACCCGTCATCGCCCCATCCTCGATCCAGTCCAATCTGGTAACTTCACACCAGCCTCTCAAGTGGGCAAAGTCACACCACATTAAAGGCCCGTTCCCCTCAAAACCTCTGAACCCCAAACCACACCCCCTCCCCCCTCCCCGCAACCCCCGCCGCTACTGTCATATCCCATTGGAGTCAGTCATATTTTTATTAATATCTTGCCGCCTTGCATCGCTCCCTAGGTCTTTGGCACTTCCAGAAAGGTTGAGTAAGAGAAGCGAAGCAGGCAAGCCCTCCCCGGCAGAGAAGGGTGGGAGGGAGGCCAAGGTAAGAGAGAGAGAGAGAGAACAGAGGATAGAGCAACAGATTCAGAGAGAATAGTCAGGCATTATTCATAGGCCTTCCCTGGATAGGAGCCCATGTGAAATTACACCGGAGGATGGAGTTGCATTGTGTTCATAAAGCTTAGTGGAGAAATCCCATAAATGCTTAGTGACGGGAGGGGTTGAGACCCCGTGTGTCTGTGTTTGGTTTGTGACACACTAAAGAGATGAAGCTTCTTTACTTGTGGTAGAGAGAATTGAGAGCGCTCCATTTTGGTTAAGTGAGATTATTTTTTGAGACCGTGGCCCGCGCTGATGGGAAGTTGTTTTATTTGGTATTATATGGAGCGGAGATATGATTTTTACTGAATCCATGAACATACTGCACCAATTAAATGATTAATGTCAGCCTGTGTTAAGCTGCTGTACGTCTGAAGTGACACATGTGACTGTGAAAATAATGAAAACTCCCAACATAAACGGTCCAAACAGGTTGTTAGACCACCACAAGCTGACAGGACAGCTTTATTACATCTGGGCGTCGCTCCTACATGTGTCTGACACTCGAGAAATTCCGACATTTGGCATTTTGTTGGTGGCGGTGGAAAACACTGCACCAGGTGCTGCTGCAGAACCTAACAGTATGAAACAAGGGTTTAGATTTGGTGTCTGAGACAGCCGTAAACCATTCAGGCACAGTGAACGGAGCCACGTTATCCTGTAAAATGGAGATTTGTTGACTTTGTAGAGACAACAGGCAGCATTTCTATTGAGTTAGCCATCCTCAAGCACCCAGATGATCCTATCACTAGAGTAGAATGCAATAGAGTATAGTAGAGTAGAAAAGGCATTATGTATAGAGCACAAAACCGACTCTTAAAGACCGGCCAATGAAAGCGTACGTCAAGTAAGCGAACAAGAGAATGGAAATAAAGGGAAAGAAGCTCTCGGGAGGCAGGAGAAAGGCCCGCTTGTATTCCCCGAGCCTCCTCCTCATTCCTTCGTTCCGTGAAGCCCTCATTCTTCTGCTTGGTGAAATGGAGACTCGGCTTGGTATTTCTCTCTCTCTGCCAGAAACCACAGAGTGACAAAATCCGTGGGGTGTCATAAACGAGTGAAGCCAGGGGGGAGAGAGAGAGAGGGCGGGGGGGGGGGGAGGAGGGATGAGAAGTGGGGATGCCAAGGGAAGACAGTTAGATCCATCTGGTCCTGATAAGGTGTAGTGGAAAACAGATGAGTGCGGTGAGCGAGGGAGTTGAGGGAGGAGATGGAGGGATGGAGCATGGATCTGCTTGGGAGAATATACTATCTATAATGCCCTATCAGCCCCCCCCCTCCATCCCTCCCCATCTAACCTCCACTTCTTCTTCCCACCATTTCACTCTCCCTCCACTTCTGCCTTCTCAAGCCAACTGTAGGAACAGATCTTTGCCCCAGGAAAGAAAGAAAGAGAGAAGACAACAAAGGAGGGAGTGTTCCCCTCTCTCTCGCTCTCCCTTTCTCTCTGTCATTCCTTTTAACCTCCCTAATCCCTCGCTGGGTGCCATCTTTCATCACGGCCTAGCATGTGTGTATTATCCTCTACAGAACACTTCCCATTAATATAATAAGGGCTGCCAGAAGCACTTAGCCTTGTGAGCCTATGTGAGATATGGTAGATGATACTTTGTGTGTGTGTGTGTGTGTGTGTGTGAGAGAGACAGAGGGTGTGTTTATCTCTCACACGCACGCCCACACACACACACATATACATGAACGTGTGTCCGTGTGCACACACCCCGGCGTACAAACACACACACAAACAGACAGGACAGGACAGAAAAGCCTCAGGACAGAAATGAAACCCCCTCTCTCCTGACGGTGTGAGTCTCCGCCGGTAAAACTTCCACCATTCATCTCAGGCCCAATATACAAACGTGACTCTTGCCGCTGTTTTGTGTTTTCCGGGAGCTGTCACTCTCCACATCCTCCCCCGTCCGGGCTTGGCAGGAGTCGACTTAGCAGGTGTCTGACCCATGCTGCACACGAGATGAGAACCATTCCACCGGGCTACTCGGCGCTTGGAAATGAAATGTCAGGCTCAGTATCAGGCTCAGCCCTGATATTGAGATGTAATCATAGCGGCGGTATTGCCGACAGAAGGGCGCACGAGAGTTGCGGAGGTATTATTTAGACAGATGTGGTGCTCGTAACTGCTGCGTCCAGACTTATAAATCTGGAGTAAGACTGAGGAGGAGGTACGGGGGAGCGCTGCACTCACTTCTTTACCTATCAAGTTTATTTTTACTTATCGTGTTCACACGCCGTGGAATAAAATCCCTCTCACGGATGTTGCAGAAGCATAAGAAGTAGATGGAAAGACTCGTAGAATCCAGCCCAAACACAACCCAGTTCCCAATATCGCACTGCTAAACTCAGTCATTACTTTCCTACAGCATGACATCTGAATTGGGAAGCCGCTTTAAAGTGTCAACCAATTCCCCTTGGGCTTAAGTCATAAACCTCCTTATGGCGCGGGACAAATTGATCTTATTTCAGTGGCTAATGACACACAGTACATTTAAATAGCATATAACTCAAAACCATATGTGTTGATGTGACATATGATTAGAAGCATTTAGAGAGAATGGCTTTTATGCTAGGTCCAAGTCGCTGTTGGCAGGCGCCTCAAAGCGCACTGTCGGGACGAAGTCAGCCTAATTTTCGGTAGCTCTTTCAGTAAGCCTGACAGTATATGTGGATAATGATGGCATAACGTGTGGTTTTTCAAAGAGGGGGTTCAGAGTTTAGTCAAAGGATTTTTCCTCTTAAGATGGAGACACTGATAGGGGCTCGCGAGTTAAACTAACATGTGGAGCAAATAGAGGGAGCTCTTTTGATTTGATTGATTTACTCTCCGTCGTTACCCATGTGGGGTATGGATGTTTACTTTGGGGGATAACTAGTGGAAGAACGACGGGAGGGGAGCGAGAGAGAGACGGAGAGATGTTTTCTGTTTGTGTGTCTGTGTTTGTGCAAGCGTGTCCCTGTTAATAAGAGGGGATCGGGACGTCTCTGTCTTTATTGGGAAGAACAAACACCAACAGTTTGAAGATCAGAGTATTCATCATAATACATTTGCAAGATATTGTACAGACTTTCTATTCCAGATTGTCCCAATTTAACAATGATGTTTCAAACTCAAACAGGAACGACACTTTTACAGTCTTATGGTTGCAATCACCCTAGTCGTATAGATAAACCTCTTACATCGACATCAGGCAGCAAAGTCAGAGAGAGAGAGGGGGTGGTGGGGGGGAAACGGGCCTCTGACGGCAGCCTGCCAGACAACCACAGACGGTATAAGGTCAACCCAAAACTCTTATTAGATAAATTAGACATTAGTGGTGATCAAGTTGAAAGGCACAATCTCCCATCTGTGTTTGAGTATGAGTGTTGTAAGTCTTGCCATCCGGCTTGCCGTGGAGTAGCTGTCTTATTGTCACAAAAACTTTTCTCAAACTTAAGTCACTCTCCTGATTGGTCGGGATAACAGAAATCTGTCAAAGATTGAAAGAGTAGAGGTACAACAACTGCACTGTTGCTAGCTTACCATACAAGAGTGGAATTCATGCCTTCATATAATGAACCGGTATAAGGCCTTGTATTAAAGTCCTTATAATTTTACCTTCCACTCAAGAGTACCAGCTACTCGGGGCCTATGACATGCCATAAATCACGTCAGACCATCAAACACCGTGCGCTAATACATGCTAATAAACCCTGGACCCAGATCCCTCTGTATCTGGCTGTGCAAATAAACTTCTCGGAGAGTTCTTCTTCGCCGGCTGACAAGGGACTTTATTTTTACCACCGAAGTTCAGTTTATTTTGAGTCCTCACATCTGAAGCTACTCCCGCGCCGTTCCTCTGGAAGCCCGTGACTTGTCAGAAGAAACGAAACGAAAAAGAAAAGAAAGAGTGGTGCGGTGTTTTCTTTCCCTCCGGTTTGTTTTCCAGTCCCCTTCAAAAAAAAATGGAACTCGGGGGGGGTTGGAGTTGGCTGCTCCGCACATGGTGTGGTGGCAGGGGAGGGAGAAAGAGAGGGAGAGGGAGAGAAATGCAAAAAGAGAGAGAGGGAAAAAAAAAAAAAGAAAACAAATGTTATACTCTTGTACGTTGTCTCAGATTCTGTCGGGTCTTCCTACTAATCTAAACAAGTCTGGGAGTGGACAGTGTTCAAGACGCCTACTGGGGTCTTTTTACAGCATATACTGCAATTACTCATTATACTCATATGAATCATCATGAAATATCTTTGGATTGTAGTAAAAACTGAACATTTTAATATCCTTACATTATTATTGTTGCTTCAATACCCAATACAAAAGACCTAAAAGACCCTGGGAAGCAGGAAGTATCTATCCTCCTGAAAGTCATCGCAGTGTTGATATCCAGTTGGACAGCTGTTATTATTTGACTTTTCATAACCCTGCATGTTTTCATACAGTTATTATTGCCTGCCAAGCTTGTTCAGTGTCGTTTAATGTGTGTGGACTTGTTTACTGCCTTCTTGGCTTGGTCTGACCTGAAATTGAGCTTTCTTCTCAATGTGACTACCCTGGTTAGATAGATAGATAGATGGATAGATGGATAGATGGATAGATGGATAGATGGATAGATGGATAGATGGATAGATGGATCGGTCCTGCTATAATGCTGAAACATTTTCTCATAATCAAGTCCATAGCGCGGACGCTCCAGTGGCTTTGGGTCAGGGAAGGCTAGCCGTTGCACGCAGAAGCCCATATGGGACAAGCACTGAAGAGGAACCAAAACTCAATAAACACGGCATCGGGGGGGAGGGAGTTCAAGGGTGCGCTTGTCATGATGGAGGCTACACTGAGCGCTCCAGTGGCTGCTGGGGTTTTGATGCTGTAATGTGAAACGGCTGGGGGAGAGAGGACTACAATTCTCCTCTTTGTCTGGTCTCCACCCCAGCGTCACCCCTTCTCTCCTCTCCTCAGCGGACCCTCACCGTAGCCAGACTCATCATCTCTCTCGCCATCTATCTCTGCCACCCATCACGATGCCTTGATCACTCGCTCTCTCTCTCTCACTCCCGCTCCGTCTAGCATTACCGGCTCTCCTCGTATCTGTTTATATCTTTCTTTTTTTTTTGTTCCTTTCGGTCTGTCTTCTCTCACTGTCTGCCTTTTCATCTTCTCCGTTCGTCTGACCGTTCCATTTCTATTCTCACCACCTTCCTCCCTCTGTCAATTCGCACTTTCATTCCCTCTAGTCTCACTTTTTTTTCAGTTTTACCAGATGAATATGCAGTGGTTTCTCATCATCTCTCTTTTCCCTTTCCCTCCTTCCCTGTCTCTGTCTCTCTTTATCTCTCGCTCTCTCTCTCTCTCTCTCTGTCCAGTCTCCAGTAGTGTCTGTGGGCTTTGCCAGGTTCCATCCCAACCTGGTGGTGGGGGGGACCTACTCGGGACAGATCGTCCTGTGGGACAACCGCAGTCACCGTCGGACCCCCGTCCAGAGGACCCCCCTGTCTGCTGCCGCACACACTGTAAGGCTGGGTCCCAATATGAACATGAGAAGTATCTCCAAAACTATTTTTAACCCCTTTGTAGCACACGTGACCTTTTCAATGTTAAGATATGAAAAGATATGATTGTCCTTGACAGCCATGAAAAGATTGATCTGTGTCCTTAAGTCTTAGATGCGATGAAACTGGAAGCCTACAGCTTGAAGACTGATGCTTCTCACATACAATAGACACACACACACACACACACACACACACACACACACACATGACCGAAGCAGTCAAATTCTAGACATAACTTAAAGGACAGCTCAACTGTGAGTTCAGTCACTCCAGTGATCTCACTGACCCTCAACAAATTACTGCCCAGTATACACTAGCAATATCTTATGTACTGTTAGTGGATGCCGTCATACAGCACACACACACACACACACACACACACACACACCCCACTACATGCCATCTTTGCTGTAGGTTTAGGGTGGTGGTGGACTCCAGTAATGAGGCTCTCTAGTCCCCTCTAGCCAGCGAGTCCAGCCGACTAGCACCGTGCTGAATGGAGCCTTTGTGGGGCCCAGTACACAAATCAATTACTGCCCAGTAATGACATAATGGTTTCACACACTTCTGTGGATTTGCACAGCAGCTCATGTCCCAAATGTAGACCCATTTGAAAGGTCCGCTGCACACTGGCATCTGGCGAATTTATTCTAAGCCTGCTGTGTCTATTGGTCCAATTCACGAATCACATTATTCTCAAATGATGAAAATAGTGAAATTGAATGATCAGTACAGTATCAAATTCAATGTCTTTCATTGTTATCCCAAGTGATTTATTGAACCCACACCAAATGAATAACTAGGGCTTAATCATTTCTAATTGTTTATGGTATATTGAATGATTTTAGTTTCCACGATTCACTCAGAGCCCCCTCTGTCTTTACAAATACTCAAGATGTTCATATAAGATGCCAGAAGTGCAGTCAAATTCATTTGTTCCTCAAATCTTTGAGACTAAAAATTGTGATTTATGATCGTGATCAGAATCTAGCAAAATAACCAGAATCATCATTTTATCCCTCAGCGCTGTGATTGGAAGGAGTGATGAGTTATTGAAAACTGGTGTCTCAACTGTCTCCAGCTACACCGTGTAAGTGTGTATCTCTCTCCATGACTGTCCACACGTGTTCTTATGTGCCTGTGTGTCTGCATGTGTGTGTATCTGTGTCTCTGTGTGTGTGTGTGTGTGTGTGTATAGCACCCGGTGTACTGCGTGAACGTGGTGGGCACCCAGAACGCCAACAACCTGATCACTGTGTCCACAGACGGCAGGATGTGCTCCTGGAGTCTGGACATGCTCTCCCAGCCGCAGGTACACAACACACCGATCACACCTCACACAGCGCCGACAGCAGGGTGGTGGTGCACTGTAAAAAAAAATATTCAACCGTGTGTGTGTGTGTGTGTGTGTGTGTGTGTAGGAGAGCATGGAACTGGTGTACAATAAGTCCAAACCGGTGGCAGTAACAGGCATGGCCTTCCCCACGGGAGACGTCAATAACTATGTGGTGGGGAGCGAGGAGGGCACCGTGTACACCGCATCTAGACACGGCAGGTTAGTGGAGATTCTCACACACACACACACACACACACACACACACACACACACATTATCTTGACTGCGGTCCCATTGCCCTTTTATGTGCTTCAGGGCTTTTAACCATCTTATAGTAAAACACAGACCATCTTAACTATCTTAAGTCATTGAATCTAGTTTTGAGTCTTATAAAACAAGAGATGAGATAATTCTACGTAAACGCCACCGTGCTGACAATTTAAGTTATTGATGTTATTTGTGGCGTGCCTCTCCAGTAAGGCAGGTATCTGTGAGATGTTCGAGGGCCACCAGGGGCCGGTGACGGGCATCAGCTGTCACAACGCCGTGGGCCCCGTCGACTTCTCCCATCTCTTCATTACGTCCTCCTTCGACTGGACTGTCAAACTCTGGAGCACCAAGGTAGGCTGTGTGTGTGTGTGTGTGTGTGTGTGTGTGTGAATGAGGAATGAGCGTGTGATTGAGGGAGAGGTTGGCAGGTGGGAATTGTATGGATATGGAATGAGGCTATTCAGGATCTGTCTTTCTGTGTGTGTGTGTGTGTGTGTGTGTGTGTGTACCCACATATGTAATATGTGCTATTAAAGTGTACGTTTGCAGCAGCTATTCTCCTCTTCTGTGTACATGCGTGCGTTCATGTGTCACGTGAGCGCCTGAGAGCGTGCACGTGTGTCTCACCCGTCACTGACAGACGTGAGTCCCGCTGTCTGCAGGTGTGCTCACTGAATCAAAAGCTCAACTCTGTTTTTCATTTTGCACACCGAGTCAAAAGCACACTTTAGCGCGAGCGCTCCTCCTCTCGCTGGGTTGGAGTGGCCTCATCCACTCGGGGCATTTGTTCGCCGGTTCGAACCGATGTGATGGATTCCATTTGGGAGTCCTTCAGCGGCAGTAAAAAGCAAACAGGCACTGTATCTGTCAAAGTGTCTGTCGGAGAGTAGAGAAGTTAGCTCATACATTCTACGGCTGCTTTTGTGGCGAGGTGGAGTCGGCTCAGGTATGTCTGAGATACTGAGGAGACAATCACCATCATCGGTTATTACCTTTACTGTAGATTTACACTCATCACATGGACGGTTACTTGTATGATTTTGAAAATCGAAAAAAAAATAGCGATAAAAAAATCTTAGGAGAAGAGTAGAAAGACATTAGGTTCAGGAAAAGGCATGGGGGGACATTGTCTTGTGTTGAGGAAGTTCAGTCCAATGAGCTTATATTTCAACTTCCTTCCTGCAGGTTGATGTAGTTTGGGGTTCATTGAGATTGCTGGTCCTCTTGTATGATCACACCATCTTTCTGAGACACTTTCAATGGACACTTGAGTATTTTGACATCAAAAAGATTGACAACCTAACAAAACTGGCCACGGACTTGGACAGTATGAAGGTTGACATGGATCCACAGTGGTTGGGTGTTTATGACAGTCAGTCCAATTGGACTGGTCTGTTGGCCTGGAGTGGTGAGGAAAGGGCGAGCGGGAGGGTGAGAAGGAAGTGCTGTATGGATTGGAAATGAAGAAGGGGCCGATAAAGTGAATAAAGAGGGAAACAAGAGAGTGAAGGAGGCAGTTACATTTAGATGGAAGAAAGGTTGAAGGAGACGAAAAAGGGCCAGGAGGAAGGATAAGAGGCATATTGGGGAACAGAGAGACATCAAACCACATCTCTACTAGCAGCAGCAGCAGAGAGGCAAAGCAGCCTGCAGATTCTAGCTCTCTGCTCTCCCAGAGTGGAGACATTAGCCTGCCCACAAACAGCAGGGAGAAAGGGAGGAGGAAGGAAGGGGGGAACGGGGATAGGACCGAGCCAAAGGGAAGACAGTGAGAGGGAAGAGGGCCAGGAGGGTGCTTGAAAGAAGAAGGACTTGCAAGATTAAGAGCAGAAAGTGACGGTAACCCTGGAGGACAGAGAGAGCAACAGGAGCACGGCGTCAAACCGCCAACCGGCCAGATGAAAGACATGCAGTACGAGGGGCATGCATAATGCATGTTGCATAATACCCTGAACGTTGAGAGAGACAGTTGCAGTTCGATACTGTGAGTGCCTGTCACGGCAGAGTACGCACTCTGATGAATCCTAACTCATATTTTCATGCAGCCGGTCCATAAGTCAAACACGAAGAGTCCCATGACAGATATTAAAACATTCTGCGGATTTTCATCAGGAGAGTGTGTTATTTCTCAGGATTTGGGAATTCCCTTTCCTTTGAGGGGTACCACAGGAATGTGTGTCTGTCTCTTATCCCACATAACCCCTATGTGTGTGTGCGGGCATGCAGAATACCTGCGTGTGTGTGTGCGCGCGCGTGTGTGTGTGCAAACACAGACACACCACACACGCCCCACGTACACCTTAACCGAGCTGCCTTTGCTTACCTAAAATTCCCTTGAGGTTTACCTTCAGCTCAGCAATCATAGTCATCATAAACTGTTGTAACACACACACACCGTGATTTCTCCTCGCCCCTTGAAGTTTTCCCCCCACAGTTCAAAAAGGCCAGCGTGCAGAAGTCTACTGATGTTTTTACACTCAGCGGTGCAAATATTGTGGTTAGCGAAAACATTTTGAGTCGACCAGAGTCTGAAGACGTCGCGACAGCTGGGAGTGGGGGTTATGATTGTGCATAACTTGAACCGTCTTGCTCTCTTGACCCGAGAAGCTGTGTCTACCGCGTGATTGGACGGAGCACAATCAATCTACTTTGTTAAAAGACCTGCACGGTGGTCCCAGTCAGATCAGTTGATTGTTAATGAGTGTTAATGATAATATTGAGTGGAGTGTCTCTCTGATTTGGGGATCCTAGTCCTGATCTTCAAGTCGAGGAGTTTTTGTCCTGGTGTGCCCCTGTGGCAACGCTTGTCAAACGTTCCGTAACAAATTGTAATTGACAACTTTTCCTTCCCCTCAGCGCGTGGCGGTTGAATCTAGTGAGCAGCTAGCGTGATGTTTGCGATACAGACGCAGCCAGGATGGAACCGGGGGAATTACATGAGTCTGGCTGCCGTCTCCGGTGGGAAGACGGCTTAGATCCTTCTGGCCCAAGTGATGGAGAGGGGCTTTATAAAACTAGCCATGCTCTAAAACAGCTCTGCAAACACAAAAGGTGTCCAGGTTTCTTAGGACGTCTAGTGCCTTGAAAGCAGCTATGGATCGTACAGTTTCAGTTTGGGAAAACCAACACCAGAAGACAAAGGCTGGCATGAACTTGCCCACAGTATTTTAGCGTCAACATCTTCGGTGCCAACCACCACTGCTACACCGCTGGCAGTTAAACTTTATGACAATAAATTGGCACTGCCATGTGACATAATCTGTCAACCTCCAGTACACCAGTGATGACTTTCCAGTTAGAACCTGCTAGAAGGTCTGCAGCTTCGCAGGACGGGGAGGATAATGACTAGGAGTTACTTCACATGCGGCGCCGCGAGGATTAATCTTAATCTTAAGATTAGTTTTAAGACTTGTTGTTGCAGATTATTTACCAAAATCGCCTTAGTTTAGAGACTGGTAGATTATGGACAGACTACAGTAAAATAGTAGTTTACACAAAGAGGACTTGTTTCATCTTTACTCACTTGGCGTGGCTGTTTCATCAAGCAAACCTGAAGTGGTTCAAAATACACAAATACAACTTAGTGTTAAGAAACACTGCAGAGTGAGATGGGGGAGAAAAAGAGTGACATTAAAACTTCACTTGGACATTTACTAAAAGGAGGAGAGGGGAGACGGGGAAGGGGGGAGGAAGAGGGAGCGAAAGAACACAGATGGCTGATCGAATGCTGAAACTGTGGGATGGAGAAAAGTGACCTTTACTGTCACCTTACCGGCTGGAAAACAGGTTCAATTGAGGCTTGAAATTGGTTCCGCGCTCGGCGTGTGTGTGTGTGTGTGTGTGTGTGTGTGTGTGTGTGGTGTGTGTGTGTGTGTGTGTGTGTGTCTCTGCCTGCAGGTCTCTCACAGTCTTTCAGAACGACTATTGACTCTGAGCGAGAGAGAAGCACTGATTGAGAGAGAGAGAGAGAGAGAGAGAGAGAGAGAGAGAGAGAAAGAGAAAGAGAGAGAGCGAGAGAGAGACGACATTCCTCCCCCTGCTCTCCCAGTCTACCTGTCTCCCCCCTCACCCCCCCACCCCCATTCTACCTGTCAGGAATGCAGTTTGTAAGCCTCTGGAATCCTAACAGCAGGACTGAGAGTGGGACTGTATGTTTACCCAACTCTCTCTCTCTCTCTCTCTCTCTCTCTCTCTCTCTCTCTCTCTCTCTCTCTCTCTCTCACCACTAACCATACCCTTAACCCTCTCCACTCCCCTTACCTTAACCCTAGACCCAAGTCCTAATCCTAAACTAGTCCCTTACTGAAGGATATTTTGTCTTCATGGGGACGGAAGTACAAAAAACACACGCACCTCCCTATTCCCACTGTCCTTCCCCATCCTTTTCTCCCATCTCTCTCTCCCCCCCTCTCTCTCCCTCTCTCAGACAGCTGTTGTGTTGAGGTTACAGTACACCTTGTGGAGGGGCCCTCTCTTTCATCTCTCCCAGCGGTTTTATGGCGCTGTGTGAATGTGCAAGGCTTTTTAATTAGGCTCTGCACCCAGACAGGCCCCAAGGCTGAGGCAGCGCCACTCTGTCTGAAGCTCGCTGACTCCCTCACTCCACTCCTTCTCTCTCTCTCTCTCTCTCTCGCTCTCTCATCCAAGTACTCTATCTCTCTCTCTCTCTCCTCCTCCTGTCTATCTTTGTGGTGTAGATTTGCAGCAAGAGTATACCATTTACCTTGATCCCTTGCTCTCTCTCTCTTCTCTCTCTCTGTCTCCCTCTCTCTTCTCTCTCTCTCTCTCTCTCTCTCTCGTTCTCTCTCCGTCTTCCAGCACAACAAGCCTCTGTACTCCTTTGAGGACAACGCTGACTATGTGTATGACGTCATGTGGTCGCCCGTCCACCCCGCACTCTTCGCCGCCGTGGACGGCATGGGCCGCCTGGACCTGTGGAACCTCAACAACGACACTGAGGTGTGTGTGTGTGTGTGTGTGTGTGTGTGTCTTTATATGTATGTGCGTGTGTATATAGGTCAATGGGTGTGTTTTCTGTGTCATCTCTCTGTGTGTTCACGTTAGTGTGTGTGTGTGTGTGTGTGTTTGGTGTCCTCAGGGCCTGGTGTTGGACCCCAGCCCGAACCACACAACCAAACGCCCGAGCATTCCCTCCCAACAACCCCTCCTCCACCCACACCCTCCCCCCCACATCCCTCCACACACACACACACACACACACACATTGAAGATTCCCCTGTGGGCGTTTCCCACAGCCTTCGCTTTAAATCAGCCGGGGTGACATCTCCTCACCCCTGCTCCCACCCAGCCGCCCCGCCAATGTTCCAACAACCTCCGTCCAACGTTCAGGCAACCTTCATACATTCTCCTCCCTCCCCCCCCCCCTCCCGTCCCCTCTCCCTCTCAGACTCTGTCCCGTCAGCGAAGTGCACAGATGTACAGGACACCGCGAACCGAGAGCCCCAACCCTCAGTCCGCAGTCCCATGCTGGAGACAAAAATAATCACACAAAAAAAAAAGGTTCAGGCCAAAGCGTTGAGTTTCCCAATGCAATGAGATTTATTTAGAGATGAGTGCATCCAAGGCCAACGCGTGATAGATCATCTTCAAATTCAGTTCCATTCAAATCCGACAGCTCGAGTTTTGTTCTGTAATGAAATCACGTCTGAGATGGAGGCTGTTGGGAGGACAGTGTGATTTCTAAGAGAATGATTAACGCCTGACAGTCTCACGGTGGCACGTGGTCATCAAGAGGCACATTCAGGTCACTGCACTCCTCCGTCCCTGTGCAACGGCAAACTTCACTTTCGGTTCGAGAACATCAGTTTCTGCAAATGTTCTTTGTTGAGCAGTGTCTTATTAATAAAAGGAAATATAAGTTAGATTATTGTGAAAATTTGACATCAACTATGGATCTTAACACCTTAGTTGCAAATTTTCTCCCACAATCCACAAACAAGCTATACATCCTTGCCATGAATGCAGCGTGGGAACAGAATCTGTACTTGACTTTCTACTTCCTTCTTCCTTCTTACTGCTACTATGATGGAATGACACAATGTTTGTAGTATCAGTAAGCGTTTCTTTTCAACATTGTTGGCATTTCAAGTCTGTGCACACGGTTGTAACTTTAATCCATCCAGAAGGTGTGTGGCCCCCAGGGCTGCACCTCTCCCTTCCCAAACAGGCTTTTCTGTCTGGTGAGATGTGAAGGTGTGTTCGGGTCTGTCTGTGTCTGTGTGTCTGTGTGGTGCCACACCTTTGATCGCCCAAGTGAAAGTAGGGATGAAAGGATCCTCCATTCTCCCGCTCTCTTCGTTTCCATGGAGACATCTACAGAGCCTTCAAACCCATCATGAGTCTGCCTCGCTAGAGATGCTCTCGCCCTCTAATGCTCCCTCTCTCTCTCTTATTCCTCTCCTTTTCTTGCAGCCCCTTCATGTACAGGTCATATCAACCTTTGGAGGAATGAATGTTAAATGCTCCTCTCATCCCAACTCCTCTCCTCTCATCCCAACTCCTCTCCTCCCAACTCCTCTCCTCTCCTCTCATCCCAACTCCTCTCCTCTCATCCCAACTCCTCTCCTCTCCTCTCATCCCAACTCCTCTCCTCTCCTCCCAACTCCTCTCCTCTCCTCTCCTCTCCTCTCATCCCAACTCCTCTCCTCTCCTCTCATCCCAACTCCTCTCCTCTCCTCTCCTCCCAACTCCTCTCCTCTCCTCTCCTCTCATCCCAACTCCTCTCCTCTCCTCTCATCCCAACTCTTCTCCTCTCCTCTGCAGTAGAACCACACGTCAAGTTTCCCATGGTTCCCTCAACAGCGTTCACCAACAGAGTTCATTATCGACGGCCTAACTCGGCTAACAATGTGCTTTATGAGAAACATTTGGTTAGACACACACACACACACACACACACACACACACACACAAACGGATGCACGCGTGCACACACACACACTCTCACACACTCAATCTAATACCAACAGACTTCCATTGTTGCCGTTGTATTAAAAACACACACTCATAACAACATTAACAGAGTGGTGCAGGCGCGCCTGGTTCTCATTTCCCACACGCACACACACACACACACACACACACACACACACACAGCCAATTTAAAGCGTTCAGTACAGATCCACTCAGGCGCAGCGGTGGAAGCTACCAGGCTAATGGCAGTCAGTCTGTGGTTAGCACTGCTTTAAACATGCAGAAGCTCTGTGTGTTAGGTGACATGATGCCAAGGCCTCTGTCTCCTCTGGTGACATGTGTCAGACTCTCTCCACGCGCCAGGCACAACTCATGGAAACACTGCAGATGGTTTTAGGCTTTAAAGGTGCAGTATGAGGGTTGTTGTTTACTAAAGAGAGCATCAGGTCGCCAACAGCAACAACCGCGGCCACGATTAGCACAAGCCTTGTGTGTCCACAGTTGAATGAGAGGTTGTGAATGGGACAGATATTTTTTTAACCTCTGGATTATTTTTGATATATTTGCACATTTGTTCAGTAAATTTGTTCTGTAAATTCCACAATAATGGCATAATGTTCGTTTTTTTCCAGTTAAAGTTAAGACGAGAAAAAAACTTGAAATAGTAATCAAAGTCATTAAATAAAAAGAAATAAGGAGCACTCCAGAGATATCGTCTGAGTTTAAATCTTTTTTTCTTTTCTTTTTTTCATTGCGGTTTCCTTGGAAAAGGAAATATTTTAAATAAAGGTATCCAGGGAAATGCTGGAAACATTGTGCACGTGATGGCATGTTGTGTACTCTTAGCTTGTTTTGCCTACAGGCAGGAGGTGTTACTGTTTTTATGGATGTATTGGAGGGTTTTATAAAGATTCATGTGGCTTGTTAAAAGCTCACATCACTCTTTCACTTCGCTACGAAAGTCAAACAGTTGTGAAATAGGCAGTAGGTCCTCTAGAAGTAGTCTGAATCAGGACCTGGGTCCAGTAGGGTTTAGTCTACTGACTGACTAACATGCCATTGTTCAAAACAACAAGTAGAGGTCTACAGTTGTAATAATGTAATGTGAGAAATTGCTGTTATTATTATGATTGAGATGTTTTGTAATCCTGTGTCCAACCAGGTGCCGACCGCCAGCGTGACCATCGAGGGCACGTCGGCCCTCAACAGGGTCCGCTGGTCGTCAGGAGGGAAGGAGGTTGCCGTGGGCGACTCAGAGGGGCGTGTCTGGATCTACGATACTGGAGAGGTACAGCCAAAGAGCATATACGTTTTAGAAGATGAATCACTCAATAGTAAAAAGCACAGCCCTGCCTTTCAGCAAAAGTGGCCGTTAACCCTCTTGCTTGGGCAGAGCATAGCCTCGATCTGCCCCACACATAATGTCGTTACCATAGTGATCTATCTGGTACAGGCCTGAAAGCTGTTTTTCTCAACCCAAAAACTTACATTTTAGCTCTAGATGTTAACTATACTTTCAACTTTCAACAAGTTTAGATGTTTTAACAGCAGAGATCAGCTACAGTTTGTGGTCCCTAAACATAAGGGCAGAGTGAGACCTCCCTGCTTCTTCCTCTCTCAGGTATGAATGTTACAGAATTTTTGGGGGGGAAATATTTAATTATTGTGACTTTTGAAATTATACTATAAAGGAAAAATATGTACTGCAATATTAGGAACACAGCATCTAATATAATAGTACCTGAATTATCATTGTACAAATACTGTGCAGTGACTCCAGAGGACATACTGTACTCTTGTTTATATTTGGTCCACTGAAGGTTGGTGAAAGACATGTAGACTACAAATACAAAGTGTTTTCTTCACAGTGAAACCTCCACATTCACCACAACTGACCATTTTAGGTCTTTTAGCCCTGTATGTTTACCCATCTCTCTCTCTCTCTCTCTCTCTCTCTCTCTCTCTCTCTCTCTCTCTCTCTCTCTCTCTCTCTCTCTCTCTCTCTCTCTCTCTCTCTCTCTCTCTCTCTCTCTCTCTCTCTCTCTCTCTCTCTCTCTCTCTCTCTCTTCTCTCTCTCTCTCTCTCTCTCTCTCTCTCTCTCTCTCTCTCTCACAAACGGCCTCCATGACTTTACCACCACCACAAAGTGGCCAACCACCCTGCCTGTGCCTATATGCCCTCTCATGTTTGGAGGGCTCTTTTTGGGCTCTGGTTAAGGAGCCCTGTGTGAGGGTGCGTTAGCTTAGCCACTCGGCTAATTTTAGCATCTCTGTTGTGTGGTAAGTGGGAGAGAGGCTCGGCTGAGCGTGTGGCCTCCACTCTGGGTTGATGGTAATGGAGAGTCATCAATAAAAGTGAGTGCAGTTGAAAGGTTTTATGACTCGAGAGAGGAGTGTGTGTGTGTGTGTGTGTGTGGAGGGGGTATTTACTACACTAGAAGCTCCCCCCATAAAAAAAAAGCTAAAACTAGCAACAGCATGTGAAGAGAGAGATGCCAACATTCCCTCCAGAGCACTGCGGTCCAGGGAGCTCCAGGGGTGCTTGAGAGGATTCAAGGGAACCCCAAGCAAAGCGCCAAGTAGTTTTATTTCTGTCACTCACACCTAAAGACGGTTATGCAGCTCCACTAAATTCTAAAACACAAATCTTCTCAGACAAAGCCTGGTGTGTGGTCTAATGCTGTATGGGGTCCCTCGACATGGAAATATTTGGGAGCCACCTGCTTCAGAGCACAAAATCCAATAGCGTTTCTCGAAACAACATGTCCGCCTCTTCTTCTCTGGTTAAACGCTGCTAACGGAAAAACCAAGTCAGGCACCATATTGATGATTTTCTGGCAGAGCCCCCCTGCTGAGGCCAGCCCAGCTCTCTGGGGTGTGTGTGTGTGTGTGTGGGGGGTGGGGTGGGGTGGGGTGGGGGTTCAAAATGGCTGCCTCCCTCCTCCTGTTTCCTGTTTAATTACAGCCTGGCTGTGCTAAGCGGTTGCAGACAGCTTGGGTGGCAGCCACAGCTTCCATCCCTCCCATTCTGTCTCCCACAGCACATGACTCCAGCTGGACACTTAAAGGGCAATACCATTCAATCGGAGAACTCCTATGTTACTCCTATGGTGTAGGACAGGTACAACCAATATCTGGGAACATGAATAACCAGAGGAGTGATACGTGTGATGTCACCGAGATGTAAAACCTGGGTTAGGGTTAGATCAGTCTCCTGTTCATTGTCTAAGGAGCAGCTCTACGTTTAACATGATGATGAAATTAAGTCTTAATTTGTTTTTTTGGCTTTGGGGTGAAGTTGTTTACGTGCACAAGTATTGATCAGACTGTCCCGGGACTCAGCAACTCATATTCATTCTGAAATTCCCAGAATGTCACTCTTTGCTGTGGCATCATCAGTTAAATAGCCTCGAGGGAAAACAAATGTGTTGACATTTCCTCAGTTGTTTCCTTGGGATTGTTATTGGCACGTCGTCATCGTCAATAGGAGAAGTGTAATTTTGTGGGGCCATAAACATTAGGTGCAGATGTGTCTGAGTCATCGATCTGTTTCTGTTTCATCCCCTAGCTGTCGGTGACCCACAGTGACGACTGGACGCGCTTCGCCCGCACCCTGATGGAGATCCGTGCCAACCGGGCGGACGGCGAGGAGGAGGGGCCTGTGGAGCTGGCTTCATAGGATTAGCTGGAGGGGGTGGGATCACAGTGGGGTCTAACCCAATCAGAGGCCCGGCGCTCTTTTCTTGGTGTCATCGTAGCATGTGCTCCTCAACCTCCCTCAGTCCATGTAGTCCATGAGATCATGTTTCTCACATTATGTACTGTAACAGTCTGTATTTGTGCATTTGCTCCTGTAAATGCAAGCGGTCTGTTAATGGGTAATTATTTGTCCGTCTTTATTTGCTCAGTTATTTAAGGTGAAGTGTTGCTAGCTACTGGTGAGCCTACAGTATATGAAGTGGCAGTCTTATAGCCTTATGAAGCTGCGTGTACTGTAACAACGCCTTGCTCTACTGTGAAATAAAACAGGGTCCATAGAATAGTGCTGTATGCTGTTTACAAAATGTAATTTTCCGTTTACGTTGTGCTTCTTCCTCTGTGTTACGCCTGCATGCAACACATTTATGGGATAGTACAGATGCACAAACATGAAGTTAATATAGTGATGTCAGTGTCAGACGTGGAGTCAAGTGGAGGAGAGTATGGTCCAGCACTGTCTTATGGTTTGAACTGTACAGAGCTATTGATCAACAAGAGGTATACTGTAATGCATTACTCGCTGTGTTCATCATTAAAGCATCGCTGAAGAACCGGTAGCTGCTGCTCCTCACTTCCACCTGCTCGCTGGAATCCATCCGGTCAAATCACAGGGATGAAAAAGTAGTGAAAAACTCAGCCATACATCATCTACTAACAGGTTTCTCTTTACTCTCAGTACACATATTGCTGCCATACGTACAGTAAGGCACGATTATTACACACCATATGTACATCCTACATTCTCCGTACTGCACAAACTGATTAGTCAATCATGACACATCTACTGAACTGCAGTCAGTGCCGTCGCTCTTATGGACATTTACACAACCTTCAGATCTGAAACTGCACAGTCAGTACATCACTGTCTTTACATTCAAGTGCTTTTTGGTCGTATGCTTCGTAGATACATTTGATCAAATTAGCACACAATTGAGAGCAACTTAGACATAAATAGCTGTATAGATATGAAAATATGTGTCTCTGGTTTTCTCATATATACAGTAGAGTGATATATTATGATATGTGCTATATTACCTTCTGATCAATTCTTCATATTTAATAAACTACTTGACCATATGGGGCTTTTCTTTTCAATATAAAGCGGCGAAGCATATACAATCTACATGTCAATCAAAGCAACGCCTTGGTAAATTCAAATAAACACTGCATGCCAGTCCTGCAAAGACAATGTCTTTGAGTAACCAGTGCTAAGTAGCTCGCTAACCAACATGGTTGTGCATAGACGGTTTCACACATATCTTTAAAAGGGAAAAACAATAAATAAATAACTTAAGATTCTAGAAACAATGGATTAGTTGGTGTCTATGTATGTATGAAAACCATCTGAGCCCTCTCTTTTACTCCCCCCTCCACCCGTGGATAGACGGAGGGTGCGGTTCAGGGGGTGCTCGTAGGGGAGGGGGCCGACGCCTGCACCGTGTACCGTGGGAGATGGAGTCCAAACTTGCTCTCGATGCCAGCGAACGTGGCCACGGCCAACCTGAAGCCTCCGATGTGGTCAGGGTTGGGCGCCGGCAGGCTGATCCGAGACTTGGGGGTGGGCTCCGAGCCAGCCGGCTTTCTGTGGTGTGGAGAGAGACGGAGAGGAAAGCCAGAGAGAGAGAGAGAGAGAGAGAGAGAGAGAGAGACTTGAGTGAAACGGTGCAAGAGAGCAACAGCAAAACAGCAACAGAAGGACGAGGAAAAAAAGCAACACAAAGGGAGTTGAAGAAAGACAGTCGCAAGACGTTAACCAAATGGGGGGAGAAAGTGAGAGTGCGCAGACAGAAGAGAGCTTTTATACTAAACAATGTTCACCACAAAAATAAACATCTTAATCAAATATTAAAGGGGGGAGAGGGTGATACCCCCCCCAAAGCAGCAGAAGCACAATTCAATTAATAGCCCACATTGGCCCCACGCTGGGCTCTGTGATATTCTGCCAACATGGACAGCGAAGGAGCACAGATCAACCCACAGCACCGCAGAGCATTCACTCAGTCTGCATTTGATTTGGTGTCACTGTGAGCGATTCAGAGAAAAGCTACTTGGAAATGTATTGAGGCTTCTGCGCACGTGCAATACACAAACTGTACCTGTGTAAAAAAAAAAAAAAAAGTGTTGATTGAAAGAAACATTTTATTAAAGAGTGAGACATTCTGAACCTCCGCTCCCCATTAGACGTTTTCAACTTCAGAGAAGGAGTGAATTACTAGGAGTGACCTATTTTGAGGAGGGAAAATGAGCTCATTTCAATCCCTGAAGTGGGAAAGTACATGTACGCGTCAAATTGATTCTGTCTGCTCTCCATCACGGCGCAGTGAGACTGTTTGAGAAAAATGTCACATCCAGAGCTTTGAGCGAGCGCTTCAGTCTGTCAGCTGATGTTCTCGGAAATTATTTTTGTTCTTGTGGCATTTCTTTCTCTGGTGGAGGAGGGAGGACACCCACCAAGAGCAGCTCACTTGGAATTAACCCTACTGCACCTAAAGGGGACGTACTGTAGTATTATTACTATTACATTAAAATAATATATGTGAGAAGTCGCTGCAATTGAGCATCAGAAATGTCTTTCAAAGTTAGATCATGAGAATCAGCGCGAGTACAAACAAACAAAGATGGTAAAAAATGGCAGCGAGAAAGAGAGTGAGCACGTTGTGACTTACTGTCCTCCGAAGTCGACGTAGAACCACTGCTGCAGGAGTTCGTAGGTCACCAGGGTGACTCCGAACTGAGGCGAGGACCGGAACACCCGAGCTACAGGAAGAGGAGGAAACCGGTTTATTCATGCAGATGCTGATCTCAGGAGCCTCGCTTGCCAAGTTTCTCCTCCACATTGAAACCGAGATAAAGAAAGGAGCTTGTTGAACAGCTCACTGGGTAGTGGATAGTCTCTGGTATTATTCTTAAACACAATATGGACAACACATCTATACTCTTCACCGCTTCAGCGTTAGTGAGCGTACCTCCGGCTCCTTTCCAGAAGGCCCGGGGCCCCTCCTCTCTGAGGATCTTCCAGAAGCAGTCCGTCAAGCCGCTGTAGGTGGTCTGGCCGGCACGCGCCGCCACCTGCAGCCTGGTCTTGATCACGTCTGCCGGGGTCACCAGAGAGGCTGCTGGCATGCCTGAGGAGACGAAGCCAAGAGACATTCAGTATTCAGCGGCGTCTTTTTTTTTTCCCACAGTGAGGTGTGTTTTATTCTAAATATTGTGTGCCAGGGAACAAATGAGATGATTTGTGGAAGGCCGCTATCAGCGATTGATTGAAATCTGGCATATCATCATAACTGCATCTGATAGCAAGTTTTTATCGTTCTTTGTTCCCTCTTTCACAACACGCTGCATTTGATCCTCGGGTCATCTTGCAGCAGACCTGCCACATGCACACACTACACACAAGTAGGGACCAGTTCGTATCGCTTCACCCTCAACCAATCCATACTGCCAGCTCTGCATAAAACCACCAACGAAGCCATTATTTAATCTCTCCCTCTTTCTTTCTTTCCTCTTTCCACCTCTTTTCCTACAGCCGTTTGAAAGGGGCCAGACAATGGACAGTAATGACAGCAACGCACACTGCACCCCGTGTGCCTGTGGAAGTGACTGGCTGACTGAAGGGAGTGACTACGCAGCCCCCACTCCAGCCACTTGAGCTATGAATGGGCTCAATCATCGATGGCTCGGTCATTACCATCAACTGCCCTCTTGACGATTTACTCTGACTTCTTGGTTTTTGTAACGGCAAAATGAGCTATTCAGGCCCTGATCAACTCAGCATTAGGTAGCGCACTGGCACCCGGTGGAGACTGACCACCTGTACTGACGAGAGGAGAGGAGAGCAGAGGAGAGGAGAGGAGAGGAGAGGAGAGGAGAGGAGAGGAGAGCAGAGGAGAGGAGAGCAGAGGAGAGGAGAGGAGAGGAGAGGAGAGCAGAGGAGAGGAGAGGAGAGGACTGTGGGTTATGAGGAAATATGGATGGGAACAGGAAAGAGGTTTAGAAATAAGGGATATGAAGTAGCGCTGCTGTAAAGGATCCGTCCCGCCAAAGTGAAAGAAATGAACTGTTGAATAATAGTTTAGTGGCATATAGTACCAATTATGAAGTAGTTTCAAAGCGGTAGGAGGGCATCAAATATCAATTATTTAACCTTTGGTCCTCAATAAAAACCCCTCCAGAACTCTTTCCTCACATAAAGACCTTAATTAGAGATGGCCACTGCTCTTTTCTTCAGGGACCAGTGTAACGCATCGCCAAATAATGCTGTATAAACTGAGCGTGTAATTCAATTTCCTGTGCTGACCGTAAAGCACTAATTGCCAAAAAGCTGTAACCGCTGATAAATGTATGAGAGGGGATGATAAATGTTTCAAAATAATGAACAAAAACAAAGAAATCATGGACTTTCATTTCAATTTGGAGTCTGTGGTCCACAGCTGCCAGTCTTGCGGGACGAAACCGGAGTAAAAACGAAGCAGGCAGGCAACATTTATGACTTTTCCATGTTGCACCGCGCTCTGTGTAAGAGCACTACTGACACATCTCCCAGGATTCAAGATAAATAATAATTCTTTTACGTTGATGCCCCAAACCCTTCCAGCTTGGCAGGAGAGTGCTGGACCTTTTTATTAGAGGTTAAACCTCTGAAAATCAAATATTATGTCCAGATCATATTTTCACGCAGGAAACTGAAATAACCACTGGATGTTTTGCTCCTCACGGCACGCTTGCTCACTATTACAACTGATCTATAGAGCATGCACACACACACACAAGTGGGTGTATATATGTGGGCATGCACATGGATGTATGTGCGAGTGTGTGTGCGTACACGCTTGCATGCATGTGTGTATGTGCATGTCCAATATAGTAGGATTGGAAACTCTGGCTGGCGGGCGTCCGAGCCGCCGCTTCCCGGCTACAGGGCTCCAAAACCCCAGCCCCAATCACCGAGCAGCGCTCTAATTAGCAGCTACCGCCATGGAGCCTGCGGTCGGAGGCAGCCGGGCTTCCAGAGCCTGGGCTCCGCTGCTGCTACTGCTGGGGCCTGCAGCCGCCCGAGGTCTGGGGGCGACAACAGAGTGAGATCTGCTGTAACACTTTGTCAACATCTAGCCATGACCGGCATACGGTGCTATCGACCCCGTTCAGGTTTTTAATATACTCTACACTTAATGTACTGTACATTCAGAGAGTTCACTAGCCAAAATATTGTTCCTTAAGAGAAATGGATACAGTCATTTGCCATATTAAGGGTACCGCATGGATTATAGAGAACAACTGAAATGTAAAGAATCCAAGTGTTAAATGACTGCACCTTCATTTACACTAAATGAACACTAATAAAGTTCATCTGAAGGAAGTAGAGAAGCTTTTAACAGACAATACAAGGTTTGCTATTGAGGTAGCAGGTAGCCTAGCTTATAAGACCCTGGACACAGAGTATTGATCAAGACAGTCCCATACTGGGACACAGTAGTCTTAGCCGCACAAGGCCATTCATATTTTCCATTTGATGATGGACATGTGTGTGGTCTTTACAGCCTGGTGTTACCTTCAAGTGTCTAGTAAATAGAGCAGCATTGTTTAAGTTTCCTGCTTTTCACAAACCCACAATACACTGCAAACTCAAGGACTGTTCAGAAAGGAAACTACGCTCAGTCCCACCAGGCTGCTCACGAGGACTAAAGACAGGGCTGATTTATTACTTATCATTCACAGAGAACAACATAGGTGGATATTTAAAATTAGGCTTGATTCTTGTAAATGACATAAGAGGATCCCCCACCAAAGTGTCAGCTCAAAATAAGCAGGTTGTCCACCTCTGTTGTGCACTAAATATTCATTAGTTTGAACGCCAATGCTTTGGGAAGTCTTAATCAAGAGATCTGGGGTCAGAACGTCCATCACGTTCTCAAATGAAAATTACTCGGCAAGCAGCTCTGATCAAGATCTGATTGGTCGAAGAGTTAAACCCCATTAATGAATGGCGACCAGGAATGCAATTGATTGCTATGCTAGCTAGTGTGGTAGCCAGGGAGCTGGTGAACATCATTTTAAAAACAATACAAATTTGTCAAATTGTCAAATGATATTTCTCAAACAAGACATAATGTAAAAAAATAATAAAAATAAAAAATAATAAAAAATATGTTTCCTTTTTCAAAGTTAAAGCACTAGCAATGATGACATATAGATGACCATAGTAATTTAGTGAATATCTGGTGCTAGCTGTTAAAAGACCAACACACTTCAGTGTGTATTAGGAGCATAAATGTGTTAATAATTGAATGAAATATAAGGTGTGACAACAATTAGAGAACAAGATCTAAAAAAGTTGATTTGTATCATTTCTAAATACTGAGCTGAGCGTGGTGGAGTGCCTCGGACCTCGTTGTAAAGAATGCAGTAAAGAATTCCCTCTCTGATATTATCACTATCAGCACTCTGGATAAATACACACCCTGATTGTTGGAAATGATTGGAAACACAAGACTAGCTTCAGTGGAAGTTACCTTTGAGCCGGGTCCTAGCTCTCTACTCCCTGTCTGCCGGAGTATGAAGGTGGTGTATTTACCTGCCAGTGCCCCAGCCAACAGCATCTTGGCCGGCCCTATCCTGCCATCCTCATCGCTGAAGTAGACCTTGAGGTGGGCGTAGCAGGGGAAGTAGATGGCCGAGAAGGGGATGTCCCGCAGGAAACAAGCCTTGGCACCCTGAGTGGGAGGAAAAGACGGAGAGATTTATAGATTGAACTATAGGACAGTTGAAAGTTGAGAGAGAATCAGAATTGAGAGAGAGTGAAAGAGAGCAAGGGAAGACAAAAAAGTGACAAGGATAAAAGAGAGAAGGACAAGAGAGAGACAAAGAGAAAGAGAGCAATGGAGGTGGGAGGATTCAAATCTTTAAATCTATGCTGACTGTCTACACACAGCCCAGATACACCAGCATTAACTGATGCTGCCGCCACAGAACTACATCTGACGCTGCACGGGAACTTTATCTCTGACAGCAGAATATAATGGATGAAATATCTTCCACAACATGCCAGACAATTTATGTCGCTCCATATTAAACTTCCTCTGAAAACTCCTCCACAGCAGGTGAGGCAGACAGAGGCAGAAGTGAAGTTCAGAGCGCGAGACAGAATAGCAGAGAAAGACAGACAGGCGGAGAGAAAAAAAAAGTAGGGTGGGGTAAAAAGGAGGAGAAGATGGCTCCTTGTCTGCCACTGTAAACAAAGCCATATCATCAAGCCTATAGGGTTTCCTGCTGTATTTCCAGCCGGTTGGCCCACTGCCACCCTCTTGATACAGCAACTACAGTAAACAGAAGGCATTTAAAGAGCTGGGCAGGGTCTCCCTATTTTTGGACAGGCTTCATTTAACTCCTGAAGGATAATCCTCCACACATACACCCACAGAGGGTTGGCAGATACCTGGGCTATCTCTTTCCTTCTCTTTCCTCTGGCACTTCTTGTCTGTCTGTCCCTCCTGCTGGCTGGCTGGCTGGGGCCAGAGCGGCTGCTGAAAGCCGGGAGATGGTATCGGAGCAGCACAGACAGGCAGCCTCACAGGGCCTGTGTCTAGGGGCCTTAATATCAGGGTAATCGTGCTGGGTTGGAGTTAGGGAATGCAATGGCAAACAGAGGTGGCATCAGGTTATGAGAGCCAGTGGTGATGTGTGTGTGTGTGTGAGAGAGAGATTGCAAGCCGTCTGTGTATGACTGCATGTGCATATGGACATAAATAAATCTAGTATAACAAAAAAGTACAATGCAAAACCACGTACAAATATATGCACACAATGTATTTAAATACAATGAACCGACCAACATGAAACATCATCTGGGTACATATTCCCACAGTGACAGCTTTCCCCCAGTGATGATTGGTGGCGCTAGTGCGTTAGCCACCATACCAACCGGTAGCTCCACCAGCGGAGGGTGAGCGTCAGGATAATTACCCTGACAAAGGCTGCTCTGTGCCTGGGTGCAGCCCCTCCGGAGCCAGCCCGTCTGGGGCTCGCAGGCTGGAGCTCGTCTCCTCCCCACCTCCCCACCGCCAACACTGCTACTGCTTTCTCAATGCACATTGTCTCCTCTCTAAGCGCGGCACAGGAGACGAACGCAAAAGTGTACACACAAACAAGCATGCGTGCGCGCACACACACACACACACACACACACACACACACACACACACACACACACACACACACACACACTCTTAAGGGTGAGGCAGCATTAAGCAGCATTGTCACAGACCATAGAATGTAGACACACAGTAGCACACAAACACAGACACACACACACACACACACACTCGAACATAGACAGGTAAATTACAAGGAGCGCGTACACACACACACACACACACACACACACACACACACAGGAACAGGTAGACAGATAGGCAGGCAGACAGAGACAAGAGGAGGCACCACCTTCAGCACTGTTTAACAGCCTTGTTAACAGAACCAAAGGTTTACATGCAAGTGCCTTGCCTGCACTGACAGGTGGTCAGACTGGGAGCTGACACAGCTCAGCAGCACCAAGAAGCCCACCAGACATCAAGTGATAAGGTGCAATATAGCAAATAATGGGTGCACTATCTAAATCTAAATCATGCCAGTAAGAGGCCCGCATTGACACACACACACACACAAGCAACCATGCAGACACTGAAGTAAGATGAGGCAAATTAATACAACTGCAGGTATTAAGATTGGCATTTTCTCAGCTGATTGTATTTACATCCCTCCTGCCAAGCTCCATTAGGGCCCATTGATGTAATTTCATTAGACATGCTCTGTTTAACCCCGAGGGCCAACGTTCCTGTCTAGCCAGTTCAGCTGCTAATATTAGTAGTGGCCACAGCTAGCGCATTCATTCCCACTGCTCTTCTGTCAAGAGGCCTGGGGTGAGGACACAAAATGGACTGGTAGTATCCCAAAAAATAAAACAATGAATGCTGTGTGTGTGTGTGTGTGTGTGTGTGTGTGTCTCTCAGGTTTGCGGTGTTCCCCATCGGTGAAGAACAGGGTGACGTTAGGAGTCAGAATATGTAGAGGGATGCCGATCGCAACAATCATGAAAAACCGGCAACACAACTACAGTACCATACCAGCCACTAATGACACCGTAATCCTTCATGGTTGCCTTACAATGTGTGGGGTGTGCAATATCACAATTCCAATATGTTCAAACACTGCACTGTAATTTTTAGCCCTGCGGCACTGAAAAATGCCAATTATCGCAATTAGGGTTAAATACAGCTTTTAGCATAAATTGTGCCTTTTTTTGTTCTTGAATAGAAGACCACATGGAAATGTTGATTTAAATGATAGCTGATGTGGGGTAAGGTAATATCTGTAATTCTACAATAGTTAATAGAAAAATCACAAATGCTTTAGTCATAACAGTAATGTGGCATAATGGATTGTTGTGAAGTTGCGTGGCTGACGGTAATACAATAGAATGGATATCGACATCTGGCCTTATTAAACTGGTAGCGACAAAACTGGGTTGAATCCAGCCACACATGCATTATGGCCCCTGGGACTCCTGTACAACCATTAACTTAAAACATACATCTAATAGAAAATCCCATGACTGCAGTTAGAGGATTTTCCGGGTGTTTGACGAATCATCACCCTACTTGAAAGCTGCATCAGCCGCCTTGCCAGCCGTATCATCTCATCTATTCATTGCTGGTCTGATTATTCGACTGCTTTGAGCACATTTCTTTAGCCCGACAGTCGTGAGAGTCAGAGGCATCGCTTGATTGCTTTAGCGTGTATCTCCTAACCATTGAGACTTCTGCCATCACTTCTGTGATAGGAGCGAATGGTGCACAAGAATTAGTAGGGACAGAGTCAAGACGTGGGTGCGGGTGGGTTGGGACAAGAGGACAGAATGACGTGAAGCCAGGAGGCGGCCATCTTGATGGACCTGGTCGTATTAGCGTCCAGTTGGATAGACAGACTGGGTCTCACCTTGTAGAGGCCAAAGAAGCCCAGGTCCCTGATGACAGACAGGGCACTGACCCGGGGCCCTGTGGTGATCTCCCCCGCCACCTGCAGACGGATCTTCACTATCTCCAGAGGGTTGGTGAAAATCACCTGGGAACCACCAGCCTGGAGGAACACACACACACACACACACACACACACACACACACACATTAAAAGAAAGAAGAAAAGACATTCATTGGCTACTGAAATTATAGATGGATGCTGTTGGGATGCTGGCTGCCACACCGTACCAAAACGATTGCAACCTGTAAAAACGTTGTCATGTTGAGTGAGTTTTTAAGACCCATTTAGTCTGTTCTGTGTTGACTGTGAGACTTTGCGTATGCTTCCCGAGCTCAACTGACAAAGAGCTGTTCATCTCAACACGGCTTCTCTATATCACTCTGACCCAGGCTAGTGACATAACGTAACAACAGTGCAGCCTCAGCAACCAGCTGAAAAACAAACCTGTGGAGAAGGAGGAGAGTTACAGGAGAGGTACAGGAGACGACCGGGAAATCCAGCTGATGCAGTCAAGTCTGTCAGCTGTTTGTCTTCGTCTCCCAGACCCCGCGGGGGCTCTGCCTCCCGCCCTAACCTCTCACTTCACACAAGCCTCCCAACTTGTACTTGTGAGAGGGAGGGTAAAAACACCGCAGCAAGTCCAGACGGGTCGCTTTGCCTCTCAGGGCGACGGGGCTTTCATGTATTAGGGGTAGCTGGGGCGGAGGTGTGGCGAGACAAATGTTTAACTGCGTCTAGTCAGGGAACATGACGGCATTTCCAGAATGCTTCTCGCTACTAAGGAATGTTTAGACTGTTTGAAGATGCTTTTCGGAAACTGGGCTTGTCTGACTGACAGACCGCCACTCTGAGACTTCTCTGTGTCTTCCATGTTCTTCCTCCTTTAATTGTTCCTCCCACTCGCTTCCTCTGACCTCTTTTGCAGTATTGTCTCTCTCTCTCTGTGTCACTGTGCCTCTCGCTTTGACCTCCTCTCGAGCGTTTCTTCTCGTTCATTTCGTCTCTCTCGTGCTACGGTTGCCAGTGGTTACTGTAGTTACACTCAGAAGGGCGGCACATCGCAATTAGATAGCAATCGGTTGCCATGGCACCCTTCCCGTCTTAAATAGGCCTGGTCTGTTTGTTGTTGTTTTTCTCATTTTTTCCCCCTCCTTCACTCGCTTCGATATGAATGATGGATTGTGCTTTTTGCCTTCAGCTTACGGGAAGGCATCAAACTCCAATCTGCAACATGGGCATTTTTTTTTTTTTTTGCTAAAAGAGTCCCTCGATTTTAAGTGTTACCATATTTTGCCCGAAAGAAGAGAGGGAGGGAGGGAGAGAGAGAGAGAAGAGAGCGAGAGATCATAATCGTCTCATTGAAGGTGTGTGCAGCCGCTTTTTAAATAAAACGGAGCAGAGTGGGCTACAGCTTCCCTTCCAGACCAAACGAGAGGCTGTGAATAGCAGGAGGGCTGCCACTCCAAACCTGCTATAGCTCACAGCTAACTCTTTATGACTAGTTTTATGGAAACAACCAAGTTGATTACATGCTGGCTAATAGCGTGCGCATTAAGAGGCTATTGGCTCGCAGCGTTGGCTGCTTCGATTGGAGACTAATGAGACTGGAGATGGTCAAGGAGAGTAAACAACTTGGTCCAGAGAGACAAGCTGACAACATGAGAGAGAATGAAGGGGCGGCGTCAGCTGCCAAACACCTTCCACACCCCGTCAACACATTCCTACTTAACTCTGGACAATCCTCCTAAACCTTGGACACTCAGGACAGACAAACAGACAAATAAACAGACTGAGATAACAAAGAGAGAAAGACGGGGAGAGGGAAGTAGTCCACACAAGAGAAGTAGGGGAATGTCAGAGGGAGAGGGAGAGAGGTTGAGGGTTGTGATTATAGAGTGACAGCGTCGGCGGCTCTCTGATGATTCCCAGGTAATTACAAGGCAAGGTGATCCTGAGGAACCTGGGAAGTCAGCACCTTATACACGCTCCGCCGCGCCCTGCCTGCCTGCATGCTTGCGTTGTGTGAGTGTGTGTGTGTGTGTGTGTGTGTGTGTGCGCATACACACACTTCAGAAAGAGCTGCTAAGAGGTTGAGGACCCGAGACCGCAAAGCCTGACAAAACTTTCTCGTCAGCAGCTACACACACACACACACACACACACACACACACACACACACAGTTTACTTATCTTAAGGCCAAACAATAGATTAGAGCCAGATGAAAACATTAGCCACCCTCCATTAATAGCCATTCACACTTTCATTAGTACTTGGAGAATGCTTAAACAGCAATTAGGCTACATGTGCAGGTCCGAGGGTGTGTGCCCTGAATTCCCTGATAAACGTTTTCACGAATCCACAGCAAGCTTGAGTGAGAAAGCCATTACAAGGGCTTACAAATCAAGCAGGCAAATTGCAGGAGATTTACACTGAATAACCGCTAGTGAAATGAACAAAGCATTACTGTATTTCAACTCTCCTGTCTCTCTCCCTCTCTCCCCACCGCTCTCTCCTCCTCCCCAGCAATGACCCAGTGGATATTTTGTGTAACTTAAGTCATACAACTCAGGCCAGTAACCGCCAGATAAGCATCCAGCCAGTTCAGTCAGCGGAGCATGCCGTTCTTACCAAATAATCATTAGAGCCTGGCAACCAACGCTGGAGCTTAATGCTGCTGAGCCACGGCTTTAGAGAGAGAGGAGAAAGAGGTGGAAACAGAGAGGAGAGGAGAGGAAAGGGGAGGCGAGATATAAGAGGACAGAAAAAGAAGAGAAGCAGAGAAGACAGGGAGAGGGATGAGGATGGAGAGAAGTTAGAGACGAGAAGGAGAGAAAGAAATTGCTTTTAGATGAAAGGTGCTTGAGGGAAAGAGAGATGCTAAGTTTAGTATATTAAACAACATTATCACACCCCACCCCCCCCCCTTCTCTCCGTCTTCCCTCTGTCTTCCTCTGTCTTCCCTCTGTCTTCCTGTGGATCTGGGGCTGTCGCTGTGGTCCAAACCAACACTTTCACAGCTCCCAAATGATATAAACAGATTTCATGTGCTGTGGCTGGAGCCTCGCTAAAACAGGGTTCAGCAGGGTTCGGCTTGTGTGTGTGTGTGTGTGTGTGTGTGTGTAGTGTGTGTGTGTGTGCATGCGTGTGATAAAGCGGCAGGCAGAGTGCAGTGCCAGCACTAACACCGGGGCCTCAGCCAGGATGAAAGGAGCTGTCATGACGGCTCACGGAGGAAAAGAGGAAAAATCCATCCATCCACACTCGTCTCCTCCACAGTCATCCACTCCTCTCCCTCCGCTTCTATATACATCACTCCACTACTTACACACTCCATATGGGCCGTATAAAAAAGGCCGCCATTATTTTTGACACCCAGTACAGCGCGGTACATTCCTCGAGTATATTTATACCGTACCATTCACCATTTCTTTATGCGGGTCTGTCTTTCACAAAATCACACAAAAACAGACGCTATCCAATATCTCTCTCTCTTCTCTCTCTCTCTTTTATTAATAACTTTGCATTTACTGCACTTTTTTCCCCCAAATTTCCCAAAACTAATAAGGTCAATTGTGTGTGCCTGAGCGGGCCTAAACTCATAATGACTTGTGTATTCCCAAATACTCTGCTTTAGTGATCAGCATCAAAAGAAGGTTGGAGTGAAAGACCTTCTTTCATTTGGTTAGGGTGAAGCTGCTGGGCCAGGTAGACTCACAGTGTGTGTGTGTGTGTGTGTGTGTGTGTGTGTGTGGGTGGGTGTGTGTGTGTGCACATCAGGGGCAGTCTGTGACAGCTCAGTGATCAAAACCCAGGATGGGAGGGGGGTAGGTAACAGATGGGGAGGAGGGGCTGTCTCAGGTAGCGGGCCCTGTCAGTCTCCGTCTCCTCCGTGTGTGTTTGTGTGTGTGTGTGTGTGTGTGTGTGTGTGTGTGTGTGTGTGTATGCGCGCGCACCTGTTGTACGTGCACATAATCCTGCATGCATGCGTGTGCGAGTGAGTGGGTACAGTATGTGCATACGCTCCTTCTTTCATGTGTGATCTTTACATGTTCCATCAACAAACAGTGGCTCCTGGCCTCAAAACAGATCACACATTCCACGCCTGTCTGCTCAGCTGTCAGAGGGGCGGCCCTCAGAAATCAGGTAAACATAGTTAGAAACGGTATGCAGCCTCAATACTGTATATGGGGTCTGTGTACCGTAAAGCATCCATTTAGCACAGTGAAGACCCAGGGTGGTGGAAGAGGAGCGAGGCGGCTGGAATAGACCGTGTGGAGGTTGTTATCATGCATCATGTGCAATGAAGTTTTTCATAATGTTTCAAAAATGAACCCACACGGTGAAATTGTAATTTGCTCACAATGAAGGGTCTGGGGAAGCTTGATCTACAATTAACCTCTACACAGACCTATACTATGATGTCTCTGAGACGGAGGTCCGCAGGTGATATTTTCTCATATGGGGTCTTGGCCAAATATATAAATGTCTATCTATTTGAGGGTTGCCGGTATGAAAAAGTCCTCATCTAGAGGATCAGTTATTGCATTAAACAAAGCCCCTGGATGTAACTCCTATGGGGATCCGGCTAAACTACTGACCTAACGAGCTAGCCCTGCACTTTACCTCCCTACCAGCAGGCAGTCGTCATTAAGGGACAAATGTGACAGCGGACTTGAAGCTTACACATCCGCCGGCCATGATCTCAGCAGCCAGAGGGACTGTGCCATCTTTCTGCCTGGTCTTCCCTCGCACGAAGTCGTTCACCTGGAGACACACAAGATACAGCATCACACACGGAGCAAGGATGTTACGGAGCCAGCTTTTCATAAGCTGAGAGGTAGTAGCATTTATATTAATTCACAGCTCACTGTATCATGGTATCAGCTTCATGTACATTACCTGAAACAATCTTTTTGAGAAAATAATGCACAAATTCCAATTCATAATTTGTTTTTGTTTTAGACGTCACACACACACACACACATCACTGGTATTAACAAGCATAATGCTGCTGTTGTGCGCCGCTGAGGGAACCACACACTTTACACATGAGGAGACAAAGTACTTTTCATCAAGTGGCCTGATGGAAAGTTAACAGAGGAGGGTGCACGAGAGGAAAGGTGGGTGTCAGGTGGTTGTGTGTAACTATAACTGTATGTGTGTTCATTATTCACATCCGAGTGTGTGTTTATGTGCGTCACATGGAATCAAATCAATACAGAAGATTAAAACAACAATGGCAGAACCCAGTGTTCCTGTGTGTGTGTGTGTGTGTGTGTGTGTCTATGTGCAAGCTAAGGCTGTGACTTACTGTGAGCTTTATGGCCTTCTCGGGCGCCACACCCAGTAGCTGTGGTACCAGACCTATCATTAGGAAACGACGAGATGATTAGACAAGAGAGTGCTGCGGTCCCCCCACTCACTCACACACACACACACACACACACACACACACACACACACACACACACACACACACACACACACACACACACACACACACACACACACACACACCACTTCCACGCTCTCCACATGAAGCGTGGCTCCCCGCTGCATGTGTCCGACCCTGCGTGATCCCCAAACACTAATGAACTCTATTGATGTGGAGTGTGGGGACATCAGAGTAACAACAAGAGAGAGAAAGAGGAGGGGGGGGGGGGAGAAGAGAAGAGAGAAACTTGTTTCCCAGAATAGGAAAAAGGGCAGAGTATAAAACACACCAACCAAGAGTTTACGCAGCCTTCAATTACAACCCAGGGCCGGATAAAAATAAACAAAATAATCACAACAGAGCGCAATGAAAGTTGGCCCCCTACCCAGGCACACAATCGTACCCTTAACTTGGCTAAAGGGCTTATCTGGACCGCACAACAAACACAACCCAATAATATAGATATTGAAAAAGATATTCAGACTAAATCACCGACAGTAAAAAAAAGTCTCCTTGGAAAGATGCTCGTCGTTTCCCTGCATTATACGACAGACTGCACTGATCAGTTCACATTCTTCCCTTCACAGATTTATTTTCAAGGTTTTCAGTAAAAGCACTTTGGACTTATATTACATAACGACAGTTTGGCTGTCAGACTAGCTGTCTGTCCATCTGTCTGGAGCCAGGCTTGTCTGTCTCTCTGCCTGTCTGCGAAGCCATTCCACTCTTTACAGCCTTTGTGTTTGTGACAGAAATCTGAGCATTCAGGGAGCCCAGCGCTGTCAATCAAAATCATGGGATTTTCAAAAAGGGCCTGCCCCCATTCCAAGGGGACTGATTTGTTTTTTAGATCCTTCTCAGACCCCTAAAACACACACACACACACACACACACACACACACCAACCCCCATGTCTGAGGACAGGGCAGGTAGTCATTAGGGATGCGTGCACTAGTATGTGTGTACCTGTGTGTGTGTGTGTGTGTGTGTGTGTGTCCCGACTGGTGTGACACCACCATGCTGTGACACAGGCCTAAAGGTATGTGGCGTTGCGTGTGACGTTCATTGTCCTGCTCTGAAAGTCCCCAGCCAGCCAGTAATCACTTCAAAGGAGACAGGTCAACGGCGAGGTGAACTCACACCGCCCTCCTGTCCACCCTCCTTTTCTTCTCCTCTTATCGTCTCCTCTCCCTTCCCTTCTCTTTTCTTGTCCATACTACTCACCTCTCTTTCTTCTCCTCTCTCATTTTATCTTGCTTTTTTTTTTTTTTCCTAAACCTGTTTTGTGGCTATGACTGAGTTTATTTTTTTCACAGATTTGAGGTCAGCTTGAGGCCCCGAATCTTTTTTTAGTTTTGACCTGGTGACATGTACGCTGAACCTACATCTGTGCCTTGATCTCGGAATAATTTCTACCATGATTTCATACCATGGTAGCCATCGAGACGGCAATACTGCTGCTGTACTGCTCCTCCACACCCGGAGAGGAATGGTGTGGAAAATCCTACTTTTGCTGCAACCAGTCATGAGTTTTGTCGTACGATGTAGCGCTTTCGTCTTCTAGGATGGTACTGAGTGTAAATATCAACAATATAATGTGTAATCACGCCGTATTTGTTGTCTGAGCGGTGTGTGTAGACTTGACTGTGCAAAGTGTGTGTTTGTATGTGTGTGTTTGTGTGTACAGACCTCGGTAGAGGCCGAAGAAGCCCTCGTAGCGCACCACCTTCTTGAAGCAGTCGATGCTGTTCTTGTACATGAGCTCTCCCACCAGGGAGCCGCTGGTCCTCTGGTTCTGCATACGCGTCTTCACCAGGTCAATGGGGTAGACTGCCGTGGCACCCACAGCTAGCAGAGAGAGTAAAACAACACAAACCTCAATTAGATGTCCCTCACATGTAATGAGGGTGTCATTTATTACCTTTATTACCTGGTATAACCTGTACCACCTTCCCCCCACCCCTCATCTTGTTTTTGCCACTGTCCGCTTAATTTCTGTCCTTGTTTTTTTATTGTTATTATTATTGTATGTACCCATGCTAGTCTCATTGGGACATAAACAAGTTGGGTATATAGTTTAGGTTGTTGAGAAAGCACTTCAGACAGGGATGAGTGCAATAAATGAGTATTAGGATCTCTAGAGAACATGATGATGATGATGATGATGAATACATACTACTGTATAATACTTTTGAACATATGGTACTCCTCGCTATAGAGAACGACCTGAGCAAAGTGCAAATGGAGAAGGAGACTGAGAGGACGAGGAGGCAAAAGAGAGGGAGGGGAATGCACAGTGGGGGTGATGCTGAGGGAGACGTCCAACTGTTCAAAGTCCCTTATGTCCCTTATGTCTCCGCCGGACGGACACAGAAAAGAGAGAAGAAGGGACAGCAGGGCCACTAGACCTCTACCTCCTTATTAAGCCGTCTCCTTTGGGATCGAGGGAGGAAGGGAAGGATGGCGGGAAAAAAGGAGGGAGCCTGGAGCCAAACACAAGGCTCAGGCACCTCCCCTCATCTCTTCTGATCACTCACACAGGTACAAAAGAATCCACACAAGAGGGTTTTCCCATGGCACGCAGAGAGGCGAGAGACAGGACAGAGCGAGACAGAGGGAGAATGACAGCGAGGGAGAGAGGGAGCAAGAAAGAGAGGGAGCACTTCTCTTTAAGCAGGGGAGCGATCGCTCCTCTTGTAAGCAAGGGAAAGGGCAATAGAGGGGCCATTGTCCTCTCTCCCTCACCCCTTTCTTATGAGGACAGCAGAGGGCGGGGTGCAGGTAGGCAGATAGGTGGGTGGTGGGATGAAGGTATGTAGGGAGCCAATGGGGCGTGACTCTTACCCCCTGCCACCGAGCCAAGGGCGAACCTGTAGGCCGACTCTGCCACCTGGATGAGGATGGGGCGGGAGGCATCGCTGCCCAACTGCTGCTCACAGAGGAACAGAGAATGGAGAATTCAGCGTAGAGGAAGTGTCGACAGTGGTAAACAAAAACACAATCAGATGGAGCAGCTGGACAGAGACACGACATGGGACAAGCCAGTTTCACACTCACACATATTTTGATTTCATTGATTTCTCTACACCCACTCTTATATAATTAAATAGCGTTTCCCATAAGCCCTTGCATGCCACACACCCAGCTCCACAGATCTGCAGGCTGAATTACATGCTATTAATCAATCATTCATCACATCAGGAGTACAGGGTATGATAGCCAGTCATTATTTTAGATGATGGATAAAATAACTCCTACTTCTGTTTGTTTTTTGACACTCCGTAAATATCATAATAAAAGACAAAATACAGATGACAATGATTACGTTCAATGAAAATTGATGCATTATTTTCTTTTAAATGTCAGCATGAAATCATTGTTGAAAGAGAAATAAACAAACTTTATTGTTAATGAATGATCAGTACTGTGTTGTATGTGTAGGAAATATATGGATTTCTTCAGGATGTCACTCTTGGTAGTTTTTGAAGTGAACTACAGTCATGGGACATCCTTTAGCTATGTCCCTTTCAAAACACGATCACGTGATTTCATCTACCATTTGTGGAACGACTTCTTTTTACCATTATAACTCTGATGTCCTGTCTGATTCTGTGCCAGCATTTAATATTTCAAAATACTACAAAATAATACAAAATACTTAAACTTCATTACAATTAATGCACAAAAGTCATCAATAAGCGATGGATTCATTTTGGCTGAATGTGTACATGGGTAAACACAACTGGCCTTCACATTTAATCTATTACAAATTTCCCATCTCCACTAATTAAAGTACATAAAGCTGCTTTCATCAGCTGTTGACACATTTGCTAATATTTCATTCTAATACAATATTTTACTACTATTACTATTACTGTTACTATTTGTCCCTGGCTTTGATTCCCCAGAGAAAGTTCAATAAAAACTCCTCTGTCTAACTCAATCTTAACTCAATACTCAATATTGTTTTGTCAGTAGTAAAATAAAGCGAATCAAACTGGTCTGATTCCCCCGTCATCACCACACTAAGCAGAAAGCAGAAGAGTGTTAGTAGACATAGTGTTAGCATTAGCCACACAGTAACATTAGCCACTCCCCCCTCCACCTGAGGTACCTGTTGCCTTGTCTGGCCTTGGTCTGCCCAGCCCTGGCCTCTCATCCCTGGGGAGATGGGGGTTGGAGTGTGTGAGTGAGTGTATGAGAGTGTGTGTGTGTGTGTGTGTGTGTGTGTGAGGGGGAAGGGGGTCTCTGGAACAGGTCCACCTGTCAGAGCCAACTCCCTCCCCCCCTCCACAATCCAGCTTAGTGCCAGAAGGGCCTTCCTCCACCTACCTCCCCCTCCACCACTCTCTCCTCAACCCTCTCTCCCCCGTTCACCCCGAGGACGGGTGAGGTTTGGGGTAACTACTGTCGGAGGTTTGAGGTTTTATGTGTTTGAGAGGGAGAAAGAGGGAATGAGCTAGCAAGAGAAACAGAGCTAGCAGGAGATAGAGAGAGAGAAAAAGAGAACAGGCAAAAGATGAAGGGAAATGTGAGTGAGTGAGTGAAGAGAGAGAGAGGTAGATGAAGGAAATGAGAGAGAAAGGGAGAGAACTAGCAAGAGATGAGGAGAGAGAGCTCCAGCTAGCTGGCAGCCAGCCTGTGAGGCCAAACCACAAGGGCCTAAAGTGGCTCATTGTGGTGGGACTGGCGTCTGTGTAGCGCTGGGCCCCTTTGCTTGCTCCCCTTTGGCCCCAGCCTGCTCCAATATGGTTGCCGAGGCCTCAGTGTAGTGCTGCAACCCACCAGGCAACACAACTCTGGCAGAGGGATGTTTTTCTTTTCTTTTTTTTAAAAGTTTGGTCAGTCTGTCCAGTTGCCCATGCATCCTTTGTTTTTTTTTGTTGCTGGAAAACGTCTTTACAGCTTATATTCCTTCACACCTTCAGCACGTTTGAGGCTGATACGTCTTTGGGATGCCTGTTTTTTATTTCCATGGTTTTGTGAATATGTTTTTTCAAAGACATCAGACACATGTCAGGGAGAGGTCTAGTGGTGTTCTCTCCCTCAGACAAGTCTTTCTGAGTTCAAATCTATGATGGGACACGGCTTCTGGAGTCTGGCTGACTGGCCTTTTGGAGGCACATGTGGTCCAACTATTCACTTTTCATTTGGATCTGTGTCTTTCTTCTCTTTCTTCTGCTTGTATCCAACTTAGTTCATTAATTTAAAGGTGCAGCTCAAGCCAAAATCTAACTGATGTTTTGGTTTTTGAGTTGAGTTACCCCTGGACGGGAGATACCGTCATCATAAATGATACATCTTTGTCATCGGCACTTTGACATCTAGCCAAAGAGAACATACTGGGATGGAAAAGAGCTACCAATGTGGAAGAGGAAACCAAAGACATCAACAAGTCTTCATATTCCGTACCTGTCTCTGGACCTCCGCCAAGTTGTAGGGCAGGGCGCCTTCCTCCAGCGGGGCCATCTTCTCAATGTCCAATAAACCAACACGTCTGGTGGAGGGAGAGAAAGGAGGGAAAGACAAGAGGTTTCAAATAACTTCATGACATAAAAACTCTCCGAGGCTTGCAGCATTTCAAACCATACATCAATGTGACCTTTGCAAACACAATCTTTCTGTATGAAATTAAACACGATTCGAAGATACTCAATCCTGTGCTGTCGTTCCGTGTGAAAATATTGCGGGAATTTGCAAAATCCAAACCTGTGCTCGGCATGATTTGGTGTGCCAACTGATCTACAGACAAACCGTCAACTCCCATCATCCACATGTAACAAAAACATTTAACCTTCGGATGTCTCAATTCTTCCATCGCATCTCTGTGATGTTCCCAGCTTTCCCAGGCTGAAGGGGCAGGGAATGCACCCCTCCCTCCGCCGACTATTGGGGCAATTATCTCCCGCATCTCCAATCAAGGGGACTGGGGGAGGGCTATTAAAGTATCCCATTGCCCAGAAATAATAATCAGGTGGTGTCTCGGGCCAGGGTTAAAAATTACCAGCGCACTGATCGGCCGCGAGGCAGACGTAGAGGAAGCGGGGGAATGTGAGACGCATACAGTTGTTGTGCACCACGGACCGTAAGGGAGACTGGGATCCCCTTTTTTAAAGATAAATGGAAAGTTTGGAAAGGTTTTCGGAGTGAAAGGGGATTCTCTGGCATTGATGTAGTCTGGTTCGTTTGATCACTCGGGGAGTAGTTTGAGAAGGAAGAAAGCAGTTGTTTCCCTGAGGTATGGACCTCGGGGTAAAGGTGCCCTTTGGGGGGCAAGTCCCTGACTGGCTGGGGGGGAGAAAAAAAGAGGAATCACTGAAGTATAAGATCAGTGGATACATGCTATTTCTCTATACTACCGTGAGTCAAGATGTCTGTGTGTGTGCCTTTCTCTATTCTAGGTAGCCTTAGAGGTGACTAAGCCATCTGCTTTGAAGTTGGCACAGCCATCTGTGTGTGTGTGTGTGTGTGTTTGCACATGTTTGTCTTGGTGCGCGTGTGTGTGTTATGTTGGTACCTGCCTGACTGGACCGTGTGGGTGTGTGCACAGACTGTATGTGTTGACTGCTTCCTTATATGACAGAATATGTGTCTGTGTGTGTGTGTGTGTGTGTGTGTGTGTGTGTGTGTGTGTGTGTGTGTGTGTGTGTGTGTGTCTGTGTGACTTGCCCGCGGGGCTCTGACAGGTCAGCTAGCTGGAAGAGGATGTCCACCTCCATGGGGGTGACCTGGCCAAACCTCTGAGCTGCCACAATGAACTCCTCTACAGACAGAGAGAGAGACAGAGACAGAGACAGTTGGCACAGAACAAAAAAAGGAACAGTAATTATGAACATAATAACAGTCGGTGCTGTTGACTGCACCCAGACAGCAGGCCTGTCACGATATATCCTCACACAGTTCAAGGCGATAGGAAAAACTCACAATATGTAGCACTGAGCTGAACATGAGGGCATCAATTACAGCAACAATCATATATTACTACTACCACTATCACTACTAATATAACACAGTGATAAAACTTCACAATATTGCACTTCATGTTACTATGGCAACACACTGTTGACATCCTGATTTCAACATCCATATTATATAAACCAGCGGTATAGCCCTAACATGTTTCATATCACTTACTTTTAACCATTCCTGATATCTGCCAATGTCATATTACGGTCTCAGCATCATGGAATGACACTGACCATGTTGTTCCACCACTGCCACATCAAGCTAACTCACACTACAATAATGGCGCTACACTAAAACTACCATACTCTGCAATGCATCAATGTGGCATGGACTCATTCAGACTGAAAGGGAGCTGGTAGTTTTTGAAAACCTACAAGACTCAATGTTTTTTGTTTACTGCTTCATTCTTAAAGGAAAGATCCACCCTAGAAAGATCCACCCTCAGATCCTCTTCCACAGCTAGATAGTATCAATTCATGATGTTCAATGCATGCCAGGAGTTATTTTGTAATGAAGTCTTGTAATTTACTTTTTTGGTTTACCTTTCTTTTCCTACATTTCCCAGAATGCCTTTCAACAACCCCCTGAGAAGGGGCATGAACATCAAATGTGGGCATATAAATATAGGCTAATTTCCCAACTAGTTCATGAAGGTATGTATGGTTGTGGCTGCAGGCCTCAGTGGCTGCACTGCATTCTGGTCTATTCAGGCTTCTCCCTGTGTTTTGATTCTGAGGGACTGACACCAAAACCTGACATGTACTGTTGATGTTATAGTTGAATAGTTGACATTTTTTCTCAAACTCCATTGTTGCTGCACTGGAAATACGTTGCGGAAATGTGGTGTTGCGTTGTCTGTTGGCTAGTTATTCACAGGAATACGAAAAATACACCGCAAAACAACAAAACGGGCCCCGTAATGTACATTACCAATAGGTACATTAACAATAGGTACATTAACAATAGGTACATTATCTATAGCTGATTTTTTAACAATGTTAAAGTGTTTCATGGTGGATTTTTCCTTCAAGTTACTTGATTCATTTCATTTTCCTTCTGAGACCTGGCTGTGACTGAACAGCGAGAAGTGTCAAAGCATGTTCAATCGATCATAGAAAAGCAGAGAATAGAGTTATGGACTTTAAGTATTTTGTGGCGGCTCTAGCGTGCCGTAACTTAAGACACAGTCTATTGTTGGTGGAATAATGAACAGGTTGACTGTAGGCTGGCTTACAGTGGAGGAGTCAGCATTGTTTGACCTGCTTTATTCAAAGAGCAGCGGGCTGGGGTTGTGACAAAGTCGTCCTACACTGGAGCCATTCACCCTGCCGAGGCTCAGCTTACACCTGAGGCATTCTCACACACACACACACACACACACACGCGCGCGCATGCAGGGTATGCTCACAAGCATGTGAGTGTATTCACACATGCTTGACTAAAGGGACACGGACACACACACACACACACACACACACACACTCTAAGAGGCAGACAGACACATACACATAGTACTGTCTGGCGAGATCATAGATCACACCGCTGATAACCTGTCTACCTGTAGTCCATACACACACACACACACACACACACACACACACACACACACACACACACACACACACACACACACACACACACACACACACACACACACACACACACACACACACACACACACACACACACACACACCTGACTGACCTCTACATACACTTGACAATTACCTGTTTGTGAAGTGGCCTGGCCTACAGCCTATTAAACTGATAAGCTGAATCACACATAACTGCCTTGTCCACTCAGTCCCCTGGTTGTCTGGCCTGGATCTTTACACAGGCTTTAGGCTGACCTGTGCCTCTCCATCAGCAGAACAGGGTTCAACTTAAAAGGCTTGGCTCCACCCCTGTATGCGTATCCACCCTTGTCAATCTTAGCCTCAGATCTTCAAACTGATTGGTCTACTGACAGGATGAACAAAAAAAATGCAGAGATGTGAGAGTCTATTTTCTTCTGGTGGCACATAAGTGTGGGCTTTTCCTTGCTGCTGCTTGACAACTGAGCATTTTAACTACAGAGAAACATTAAAGGGATGTCAAAAAAAAAACTGATCATTACATAAAAGCAAGTCTACACTTATTAGTTTAAAGAAAATAATTAAAAGATCATACAGATTTAGCCAGGCAGGTCCTTCCAAAGTCTTGATGGCAAAGGCCTGATCGCCTCTTGTTTGTAATCTACATTTTGAAACGGCCATCAGAGACCTGCATGAGGACCTGCGATCTGGCTCAGATGAGGTTAGAAGGTCTATGATATAGCTTGGTGCCAAGTCTGAAACAAACAGGTAACCAATGTAAAGATGACTTAGACACAATCATGGTTAGCCTTGTGTTGGGTGCATTACTGTTAGTAGCAGAATGCGTTATGCACTGCAATGGTTTCGTGCACACACAAGTTTACACGCACGCATGCACACACACACACACACACACACAGAGACACACACATGAACGTGCACGCACGCACACACACATTAGAGTAGGCGTTGAGCACTGTAATGGTGTCCCCAAGGCAAAACAGTGGGCTCGCCGCACATACGGAACCAATCAGGATTAGTGTACGTGTGTTCGTGCTCGCCTCTATTAGAGTATTTGTATGCGAGTATGTGTGTATGTGTGTGTGTGAAGTGTGTTGCCGAATATGTGCACACTTCATAGATGTAGGTGTGTGTATGTGTATGCGCATGGGTTTGTGGGCTAGTCGGTGGGACGTGGAGCTCAGCAGTCATGAGTCCCCAAGGGGGCCATAATGACTTAGGGAGTGGAGGGTGGAGAGGTGGGGGCTGTGGAGGTCTAGCTGGCTAGGGGCCACCACCAGTTGGGCCAAGCCCAGCCTCAGGTGTGCCTAGAGCGGGAATGGTCTGGGGAACGTATGGGCTCTTGGTCTGGGACTGGTGTGGTCCCCACCCCCGATAAGGCTTCAGATAGCATCACAAGGCCACACCAGTGGCCCAGGGCCATGTGGACAGAAGTCAGAATGGTTGCTTATAGACAGACAGAGACAGACTGAGAGAGAGAGAGAGAGAGAGAGAGAGAGAGAGAGAGAGAGAGAGAGAGAAAGACAACTAGTTTCCCTGCCAAGTCATGAGGTAAAGAATGCAACAGAAAATGGAGCAAGTTAGAGAGATAGAGAGAGAGAGTTAGAGAGGCTGACGAAGGGAGACAGAGAGAAACATCTAGTCCTCTAATTTCACCTTAGACTAAGTCTAAGTCTTTGAGAAATAATATGGATATAATATATATATATATATAATATATTGTTTCTGCAATGATGTCTTCACTCTACAGGAATATAAAAATCAAACTTGGAAAAAACTTGTCTATTTATTAGCTTTAATAGCTTACAATGTTTTAACTACCTACGGTGCACTTACTTTATCTGAGGAGACCAGACAAGTGAGCAGATGACTCTGACAAATCAGACACTCCTCCTTTTTGTTTGTTTTTTCAAGAATTAAAAATGTAATATAACTGGATTAGCTGGTCGTAGATCAGTACCAATATGAGGATGTCTAATAGACAAGAGAACCGCCATGGAGGATTATGGGTACGCAGCACGTGTGTTGGGTCGGATCCAGCATGCCCAATCAAACGCCACTGGGGTGGCGGAAAACTAAACAAGTTTCCACCCTCCCTTCCACACACACACACACACACACACACACACACACAGACACAGACCTTAATACACTATCCAGACAACGCAGTCATAATGCCTGTAGCCTGTGTGAACACGTACTTACACACTGTATACCGAGTATATGTGCACACACACACTTAAGTACATGTGCGCCCACTTGCGTGTGTGTGTGAGTGGGCCATGCCTGTGAACCGACGGGTGTACGACATTCATGCATGTCTCTTGCTTCTGTGTGTGGGAATACGTACCTTTGGTGACCTCCAGGTCCCGGCGGTGTCCAGCCAGCGTGCTGTAGATCTTCCTGATCAGCTCCATGTTGTTGAGCAGCGAGTTGAAGCCGTTGAAGTAGGAGAAGCTGACCTGATGAGACGTACTGCCCCCAGCGACCTGGGGATGGATGGATGGGGGGGGGGGGGGGGGGGGGGGGTATTTAACATGCTTTTCTCACACGATACGTCAAGTAAGGGCGATGCGTCTAATAATTACAATTACGTGTGAGTACATGCAAGAACATACAGAAACACACGGTTGGAAAATCGACTACATCACCTACAATGACAAAGAGAAGAAACCTTGGCCAGACCGGTGGTTAATCGCCAACATTTCTCTCTACCACCGCTCCACAGGGAGAAGTAAACCCATTTCAACCACTACTTTTTCCATCACACAACCGACACTCAGGGAGTTTAATTAACTGCTCTTTATGAGGAGAAGGAAGCGGTAAAAAGGACAAAATAGAAAAAAGGTAAAGGCTTAAAAATAGAGGCCGGGCTGTTAAAGGAGGACATTCCTGACTGCCCACAACCTCTTTTATGTGCGCCAGAATCACATCTTTCTCCCATCGGGCTCTCAAACTCTCAGAAGAAAAGTCATTTTGACTGCACTGGTGTCTGTACTCAAACGTGCGTTTCAATTACGTGTCATGAATGATTTTGCCTATTTCTGGTAGCTTGGGTTGGACTGTCAAAAGAGACTTTGGTGTTTTTGATAGTTTTGGGGGGTTGAGGGAGCTTCCCTTTCACTAGATGGCACTGTTTGCCTTACAGACACATGCAGGAAGGTTGCTAGCGGGCTCCCTATGTTTGGAACAAGGGGGGAGGCTCTGGTTTGGGTGAAACTGCCCTAACAGAGAGACACATTTTTATCTGTTCATAACTTGCCCATAGGCATGGACCGTCCCATGAAATTCAACCCAGAGACTTTCACGACAATACAGAGAGGGAGAAGACAATATTTTGGTGAAGGGAGTGTGGTGTTGATCATTTATCATGTTTGGTGAGTGAATTAGAGGCCGCTGTTCGGCTGTTTGTGTTCCGCCACAATATTGTCTGTAATATAGTCTACGGTGCTTGTGTGTTTTTGATGTGTGTGTGTGTGTGTGTGCGTGCGTGCAACGAGTGTGTGCGAGCGGGTTTACTAACATCACTCCCAAGATGACTGGTCGGTGAGGTAAACACGGCAGAGAAAATGATAGAGTCTACAAGGTGTTTATGAAATGGGGCAAGACACGGACACACACACACACACACACACACAAAGAAAAATACTGCCACTAAGACACAAAAAACACAAACATCTTGCAGCTCAAAACAAACACAGAGTGCACACACACATATACGCAAACTACTATGAAGCTCCAGTCTCTATCTATCTCTGTCTCTATCTTCCCATTCCGCTGGCCCGCTTGGCTTTGACACTGCCAGGGAGGTTAGACTTAATAACATGTTGGGAGAGACAGAGAGACAGGGAAGGGAGGGAGAGAAAAGAGGGGGAGGGCGTGGGGGCTGAGAGAGAAAAATGAAGGGAGGGAACAAGAGAGGAGAGATGAGAGGTGACAGAAAAACGTAAAGAGGAAGAGAGAGAGATGAATAGTGGAGAGAGACAGCTAGAGGGAAAGAGAAAGCCACAGAGTTTGGTTGTGAGAGTGTGAGAGGAAGAAGGGTACAGAAAACCCAATATGAAAGGCAAAGAGGGAGAGAGAGAGAGAGAGGGATTGAGATGGAGGAGAAGTCCTACGGTGTATTTATGGCCATGACATACATGATTTGAGCTCTCTGGCTCCCTGGTTGATCAACTGCCTTCTTCTATAGAGAACAGTAACATCAGGCTACTAGTTGACATTAGCCGTTAGCCAACATAGCTTATAGCATATTACATAAATGGAAGAACTCATCAACAATGTGCTTGATTACTAAAAGATTTAGCAAGCTATATATTTATCTATATATATGTAGATATATACATATATCTATATATATATAGAGAGATAAATATATATATAAATATAGATAGTAGTCGCAGCTAAGATGTGAAGATTTATAGTTCAATTTTCATATTGCAACTTTGACTTCCTTTTATTAATTAAATACTGCTTAATAAAGGGCAGATTTGAATTGTAATTTTTTTTTTATCACATCATGACAAAGTTTCATAGCCCACAAGTATAGAGGAGCAAAGGGTCTCGCTATTTGACCAGCCTGATTTTGGCCAATGGTAAAAAGAGTGAGAACCGCAGAACCAAGCCAAACCCACCGCCACCAGGCTCTCCTCCATGAAGGGTGTGAGCATGTGTGGCCGGATGGTGACCATGATATCCCTGAAGTCCAGGGCCGAGATGGAGCCGCTGTGGGCTCGGTCTCGTTGGACAAAGGCCTGCCGTGCATGTTCCAGCTGCATCTCCTGTGGAGGGGGTGGGAAAGAGAGAGGGGGGCTAGGTGTTAGATCACACGTTTAAATGTATATTATTGTACATATGCATGGGCCACACACTTCTCAAGTTGCCCTATATATTTTTTATATTTTTTGCACTACACATGCACTTAAAAACCCCCCCTACATAATATTCACACACACACGCACAGATAAACACACAGCGTTTGCGTTGATGGGCCCCCTGGTGCCGTTGCCCCCTTTCAGTTTGGCCGGGCTGCAGTCTCGTCTACTCTCCCAGCACCGGCCTGCCTGCCTACTGTGAAGCGTCGCTTGGGTTTTTCACACCCTCCCAAATCCCCCATTAAACACACGAGGGGGAAACACACATACATACACAGACGCGCAACACACGGGCAAAGCTGGCTAATCACCCAACTGCTCACTTTGTCTGTCTTCTTGCGCACACACACACACACACACACACACACACACACACAAGCAGAGGTCCAGGGGGACAACAGCAGGTTGTGGTGGGACAGCTCCCGGAAGGCCTTTGAAATTAACAGCCATTATCGGTACCTGCAACCACAAGTCTAGAGAGAGAGGCTGTAAACAAACCACTGACACACAACACCCAGGCCGCAAACGCTTCCTCTACCTCAACGTCACAGCAGAAGACAGGGATATCATTAGGACAAAAGCATTAGGACAAAGTTAGTTGGTTTGGCTGCTGACTCACCTACAGTGTAATACGGCTTTGAGTTGAAAAGAACAACGAGGTAAAAGATCAGGAGCGTGTTATATTTTAGTACGGGAGGTTATTGGCCTACATGCTAAGCCACGTTGAAACAATGACGATGGCATAAATGACCCAACTTCATCTCACTATCCTCATGCTTTTGACTCTATATTAAAGACGGTAACGATAAACACTGAACTCAACAAGAACGCTCTCTGCATTGTATGTTGTGAATGTCTGAAACGCAGCAATAAAACGTTTGAGCGCCTTCCTGTATTTTCTTCTCCATTTTCATACGTGGTGTGAGATTATAAAATATTTCTCTCTATAAAAAAGGCACACTTCACCAAAATACAAAGTTGATTTAGTGTACACATAATCTCACACATATCCCCAAAGTGTAAACGGTCTTGTAAGCTGATTTGGCTTGACAGTTATTAAGACTTATGAGTCTGATTTTTTTCTCATGAGTGATATCATCCAGAAAACACTCAGTCCATGTACAGATAAAAATACAGCTCATATAAAACGTCACTGAGGGAAAATGTTGGGGAAAATATGGATTTCAAGTTAGTAAGTTGTTTAATATAGTAGCAGTAGTAGAGTACAGTAAATAGTGTCTTACTATTCTTTACTAATTCAAATCAAAATAAATAATTACAATCAAATAAACTAAGAAAAAATGAGAATTTCTTCTTGATGCTCACCGGTAGAACAAAGAGGTCAGTATGGAGAATTGACCATTAAATCTTGAATCGTATCATGCAATCAATTTTTTCAGACTGATTGAATCAGATTGCTATAATTGGAACTAAAAAAAAAACCGCAAAACCCTATGAGACTATGGCTTATTATTGTGTTGAACAGGAGTGATATTTCACTGACAGCATAACTGATCTGGCTCCAAATTCACAGCACCCAAGAGAAACATTTGGGGGAGACTGACATTTACACAAAGCTGAGTGACGAATGGAGGGGAATAAGCATAGACATTATAACAAAAGAGCTGGATTTACAAAAACAGCAAATGCAGCAGCGGTGTGTCAGTATCACCTATGAGCACAGCAGGGGATAAGAGACTGTATAAGAGAGTGCAAAGCATGGAAATGAATAGAGATTGACGCATGTAAACACACAAAAAGTAAATAAGGTGAGATATTTTGGTGTCAGCATCCGGAGTGTCGTGACTCACTTCTCTGGTTGGTAGGTCAAAACACTTGGGTGAGGAATAAACTGGGAAGAGGTGAGCTGAATCTGTTAAGTCAAAACAAAAAAAAAGGAACGAAAAGAAGAAAAATGTGTTTGTGTGTGTGTGTGTGTGTGTGTGTGTGTGTGTGTGTCCATTTGTGAGTGGAGAAGAAGAAAAAAAATCCCATCCCGGCTCTCGAGCTGGACAAGTCAAGATTCTGGAGAGCCGCACAACAACCACACTGAACAACAAAACAACTGTGGTCCGGGGGATGGAGCAGTTTATAGTCTCAGCCTCTTGTTGCAACTGTGTGAGTGTTTCAGGGACGTGGTTTTTATTTTGGAGGGGAGTAAGGGAGGCAGGAGACTTTAAGCTGGGGGCTTAAGGGAGCCAACGAGAGACCGGCGAGGCATTTTGCGAGGCACTTTAATTGTCCTTGGACGAGAATAAAAACACATGACAAGCCACCTATGTTTGTTTTCAATGGCTGGTGAGTTTTTTTTTCCCTCTCCAACACTTAAACAATGGATATGAGTGGAGAAGGATTTTCTCTCTCTCTCTCTCCTGATCTCTGCTTCTCATCAGCATGGGGCTAAAGCCATTACATGGGGAAGCTTAAGCACAACTGCTCATTGACCAATGACTTTTCTACACGGTGACATTAAGGGCTGCCCGCTGATTCTTGGGAGAGTCAAACATATAATTGAGACTTTGAAACGTGGGCAGTGCGAATGCTCCGAATTCACTTTTTTGAGTGTTTAGGAAAGGGGTGGAGCATGTGGTGTCCCCTCCATGTAATTCAAACCCTTTCCTTGCCAGCATTTATAATATGGGCTGTGCCACTTCTCTAGACATTGGCAATACCATTGCCAGAGACTACACCACTCTGACAATGCGAGCTGGGCCTTGGCCGACATCCACGCGTGAGATGGGAAAAATGCATGTAATTGGTGAGAATCTCTGGCTTCCATCGAGACAGTAATTGGCCAGAGAGAGCCCTTGTGAGAAATGTGCGGCGCAAACGTTTTCCCTGATAATCCCATCTTGTGAGCATCTGGCAGCGCCGTGGTTTTAATGGCTGAAAAACACAATCAACATATACATGTATGGCTGGCAGAGGAGGAAGGAAAGGATGGGAACATTCTTCAGGAAAAGCTAGGAGATAGGGAATTATAAAAATAACTCAATATGTTCAGAATAGCCCCAGCTATTCTGTGAATAGTCTGTGTGTGTGTGTGTGTGTGTGTGTGTGTGTGTGGCATAGGCATAACAAGAAACACATCTGATGGAGTACTGGGTGATAGCTGCTTCAATGTACTCTTCTTTTTGCCTGATATATGCTTGTTAACAAAGTTCGCTACGTAGTGATTGCAGGGTTTAAATCCTGGTTCAAGATATGCTGTCATATCTTTCCTAATTTCTCTCCTAATTTCCTTGTCAACAATCACTGGACTAGCTGTTAACGCTGCTGGAGCGGACTGCCAGTTTCTGAATGTTGCTAGTAACCAATGTACTGTAATAACACAGTGTTATTAATGTAGCAGTCTTATTAATGTGACACACTTTATTAGAGCTCTCAACAGCATTAGACCTCCAGTTAGATTGTAAATTACAGTGCTTTCCAATACAACAGTAGAGTGGAGGTAAGGAAAGATGAAATGCAGGACTATTTTTTTCAAAACTTCAAAGGGTTGTAGCTGTTGAACATCCCTTCCCCTGGCCAACACAGAGAAGCTTCCCTGAACAAGGCAAAATTGACTTTCTTCAGCCAGTTATTAAGGCATGAATCAATAGCTATGAGAATGATCAAATGCAGAGAGCACAAGCAGGAAATGTGCATTTCATAGTTGAGCAATGAGTGCGGCTGGCTGCTAGCCTACTGCTATGAGGAGCTGGAAACCACTGAGTGACTGACTGGGAGAGAACCGGGCACGCCGTCAATGCAAAGTACAGTGTCTACTGCCCACAACAGCACACACTTGCACTCATGCGCACACACGCACGCACACACACACACATGCACAAACAAACACACACACACAAATACACAAAGACAGACAGCCCCATACGGACAAAGCAGATATACACACAACTAAAGATGCACACACAGGAGCAGACAAACGTACAGGCACACACAGAAGCATGCACACGTATGTGCAAGTAAACACACACACACACATACACAACAATATCCCAATATCCATGCGCTGCTGCCCACTGTGTGTAAGCCATCTGGTCTAAGTTAAATGTAATATAAAAAGCTCATTCAGATACATGGTGAGTGTAGATGCAAACTTGGCACAGCTTGGGCCCTCTCTCCCACCCCCGCCCCCACCTCTCCCTGCTTAGGCCTGATTTAAGTCTAGACATCATATTGGAAAATGGCTCGCACGCCACAAATACACTAGGAATATTCCGGCACCACTGTTACTATACTATTTATGGAGGTAGAACTGGGTCTCTACCTGTTTTAGAATAGGTGGAATGGAGTAATGCGAGGTGTACGTCAGCTAATGGAAAACAAATGCCGACAACGTCGCAAACATATAACCTCAGTGTTTCATTAATGACTAATCTGGTCAATATGGAGGGCAGTGTTTGAGAGGAATAGGAGCAGGGGAAACCTGAGGGTTATTCCGAGTGTGTGTGTGTGTGTGTGTGTGTGTGTCAGGCCTAACTTAGATAAGCATAAAAAAATACAATTCCATGATTGGATAGTATGAACGGTCTATATCCAGATTGTAAAGTACAATAAGAATAAGACGTTGTAGACAGACAGACAGACAGAAGCTGACAGGCAGACTGACTAAGAGCATGTGATTTCATGTTGGCACATTGGAAGAAAGACAGCATGTGAGACAGGGAGAATGGAAAACAATGTGTGTGTGTGTGTGTGTGTGTGTGTGTGTGTGTGTGTGTGTGTGTGTGTGGAAGAGCAGAGGTGGATCCAGACACAGGCAGACACTCTGTTCCTTCCTGTAGGAGGTGATCCACAGTAAACCCACCAGGAGAAACTGGGTGAACTCTCCGTAGCTGAGCTGCTTGTTCCTCTTGGTGCCAAAGTGCAGCCGCATGAACTCACAGTCCCAGTTAAAGGGGATGTGCTGGTGGATGGTGGTCTGGCTGAAGACCTGCTTCACATCCTCTGCACGGGAGACAAAAGAGACCGGCACCTTTAACAATGTCTGAATGATAAGAATGAAGTTGACATGCTGATAACGAGACGCCAAGACCAGAGATGGCCACGTGCCACTGTTGTCGAAGGCATTTCCTGGGCCTGCTTACTGTAAATATATTGAATTACAACAGGCTCAGCGAGGAGCGAAAGTTGTTTTCTTTTTCAAATGCATTCAGATTATTGAGTAACAATTCTGTTTAAGGTTTACACATTTTTTTTAGGGTAAAAAATATGTATTCCTTTTTATTCTGTATTTTCATATTCTCATTACAAACTATTATTGATGAATACTTCTCCCTTCATATGTTTTTCATTTGCTATAATAAAGACCTAATAAACTGTTAGTATAAATTCTTGTAAGCCAAACGTTGGTAAATAGCATGTGTTTCCTATATTGTTGTTAATGTTAGTGATTATTTTATTTGGGAAAAGTGTTGGTGATTATTTCTGACAAAATGTCAACATCAATCGAAGGAAGGCAATTCTACTCTGATTATGATTGAGACTTAAGTTCCTAAACTCAAAATCAGTCTTGAATGACACATGGCAGAACATGTCTAAGCTGCGCTCAGAAGGAAAGCCTTTTTTCTCACTAGTGTTCCTCTGCCTGAACCCTCTAAGCCTCTACAGCCAGTGGAGTAGAGAGACACTGAACATGAGTCCTAAATTACAGCCTTACTAAAGAAACAAAAACAAACCAATAGAGGAACCTGTTTCTTATTACCAAACAAGCCGCGTTTCTGAACGAGCAGAGAGAGGAAAGGAGGGAAGAAACTATTTTTTTTTTTTAAAGAGAGACAGGGAGAAAGAGAGGTGATTTTTATTTCAGCCGGGCCGTACCTTCTGGAACGAGACAGCTTGGGCACAGTTTTTTTTTTTTTTTTACACTTTAATGAGGCAATAAATATACAGCCTTTAACTCTTAAGGATAGGTGCAGGACCGCTCCAGAGCCCAGCGTTTATATTATCAGCTTTTATAGACCTGTCAACACTCAGCCCTCTTTTTTCTTTTTTATCTTTCTGGCTGAGGTACAATTGCATTTCGTGGCGCTGCGTTACATGTTGCAATTTTTATGAACTCCGCATTCCACCAAATTATGGATGTATTTTTTTGTTAAGTGCTGCAAAAAAAAAGCTGCATTCAAACCTACGTGTTTAAAATTCAGTGCGCTTTTGCTGACCGTACTTAATAGAAATTACTCAGGTTATTATCAAATAAAAATGGCTTTACAGAAAAATGAAATAAAAAGAAATCAGAGTGCAGCTATTTATTGCCGTGGAAAAACAAACGGGGCTTTAACGCAGCCTAAGCCGCGGCAATTAATGCTTTTAATAGGTAATAAAGAAGGGAGTTGTTATTTTGGTTGACTTGGAGAGACCCTTTAATCTAGCGAACGCCAAAGAGAAAAAAGAGACGGGGGAAAGAAAAAGAGGGAATTCTGTAATGTATCACAATAAAGCAACTTTGACAAGTCCATAATCTCAGTCACAAGTTATTTGCTTTTGGTGAAATGGTAGCCCGATGCGAGCGGCAGACACTGTAGTCACTGTTTGTGTATGGTGTAATGCGTGTAATGTTTTTCATGCAATTTTCCACTTGTGCGTGAGTCTCGTAGCTCACTGGCATTGGGATATTCATTAACCTTTTGGGAGAGGCAGAAAAACAACAGACCTTTTAATTGCCACCAAGACAACGTCACTCTAATTGATCCTTTTAAATATGAAAATCTACATATGTGCATATATAATCGAGCGCCGTGATCTTGCTCCCCGCCGATCCAACAATTAAAATGAAATTCACTTACTTCTTCCCCGTGTGCAGCGCATTTCAAATCAGCCCTAATGTGCCAACTCCTCACACACCTACAGAAGGCTGGCATTAGGGCTGTTTAAATCAATTAGGCAAATGTGAAATAAGCAACGAGTACAAATGTCTTCCTTTCTCACCTCCAGGCTTCCAGGCTTCGGAGTAATGGTGCCAATCACGCACACACATAGAGACACCCTTCACCCCCTCAAACTTTTCCCGCCACCCCCCATCCATCAAAAAGACATGTCAGCTGCCACCAGCCCTCTCCACCTCCACAGCTGACAGTATCTTCTTCACAAACATGATATATAGGTGATTGTAGCTGCAATCACTTTAAATGATGTGAGATGATGAACTGTCAGAGCCCTACCTAAAACAAGAGGAGTTGGTACTTTAGAAATGACTCGTCAAACAAAGCACAATTTCAATAATAACAGTCGTCACCAATTAGAAACAGAATTTGTTACTTTTGTTATAACAACATCCTGATTCGTTTTCATCATAATTAGTAGAAAAGTTTACTTTCTTTCTGGATGGATACTTTTTATTTTATTGAGCAAGAGCAGTGGGTATCACCTCTATTTGGTTTCCCTGATCATTCACATAGAAGCACACAGGTGAGGCGATGGAGTCATCCTGATCTTTGAAGGTAAGAGAGGAAAAGTAACATAACAAATATACTGTATACTGAATTACTTCTCCCATGAGTAACAAGTAATGAGTAATATTGACACTGAACACTGAATGTGTGTGTCTGGTTTTGGGTCCCCGACATGATTCCAGGTCTCTCGTAAACTATAAATGACATAAACCATGTAGGAGCTGCCAGCTAGATGCTACCGTGGCAGTTAGACTACCAGTGGGACTACCAACCAAAGCTGATCACACTATTACTTGATCTGAACCTGTCAATCAGGACACAGAAGTGGAGCTACCCACCAAAGTTAGCCACTCTGTAGTCTATTTGGACATGAACCTGTCAATCAGGGTAAAGGGACTGGGCCACCTACCATAGGTGGTCATTCCATTGCCTGTTTTGTCAAACAGCAGGAAGGCGACCATGAAGAGAGCGTCTGGGGCACACAGCACCGACTCGAACGCAACAAACTCTTGGAAGGAGATCAGCCTGACGGAGAGATGGATGGAGAGAAAGAAGATATGTTAGGAGGAAAACACTGTCATAGTCATTCATGAGCGACTGTGTCATTGATTCATTCAGTCAAACGATATATAACAAGGACTTTAGTTACACAAGAGTGGAATGAGATACTGGATGAAAAACACGCTTTAATACCGCCTTAAACTACAAACTGCAACGTAATTATTGTCTCACAGTGGCAAACCAGCACACTTAGCGACAGCTTATCAATCTGCACCACGTGTAATTCAAGACGTCTTTATATCCAGTGGTCTGTTATTCTATATGTAATGTCATGAACTCACCGAGTATGGCAGCAAGAAAATAAAACATTTTTAAAAAGCTCAGTGTGGTTTGCCAGTCTGAGTTGGCAGCTTGTACAAAAGGGCCAACTTAACACCAGCAACAAAAATGATTAAATATGAAGTTTTATATTTGACTGTGCCATTTTAAACAAGCAGACAGGCATGGGGGGAGTTGGAAGCCAGCTAAGGAAATCCGTCAATATAAACTTAATACAATATGAGCTACAAAGTGGAATGCTTGTGGGGTAAAGTGAAAAAAAAAAAGTACTGCGACTGAAAGGGATTATCTTTCATCAACAGCGCAACACAAGATATGACTTGGAAGTAAACGAAAGATATTAGTTCTCTATGTGTCCTTCTCTCTCTCCGTCTCTTTCTTAGTGGATCACTACTGTATCGCCCACCTCTCCATAATATCACAAATGCCCACATGTATCATCAACAAGAGGAAAAAAAACAAGTCATCAACATCACCATTGTATGAACCCAGTGGGGGCCCCCATGGGGGCCCCCATGGGAGCGCCCTGGTGTGGGGAACCGGACCACGCAGTCTAGCCTTAATTTAGGCCCAGGTTCACAGTTGCCGCGAGTCCATTATGAATTTCACAAATGGATCTGATAATTACAGGAGGGGTCAGCGCTAATGAGCGGTCCCCCGAGCATCCATCTATTAAATCTATTTCAATTTCCAAGGGGGTGTGTGTGTGTGTGTGTGTGTGGGGCGGGGGGTGATTACATTCTCCTGGTCGTACTAATTAATTATGTGACTGATGAAATTTCGAGGTATTTGTTTGGACTCGTGTGTTTGTATGTGGGTGCACATGCATATGAGTATGTGTGTGTGTGTGTATACATGTGCATTAGAGTATGAGACGGAAAATGCAAGGTATAAGAGAAATAGGCAGAAAGAGCAAATAATGCAAACAACTGACTGCAGTCACAAACACACACCGTTACCTGATGGGGATTAAATAATGTATACAATACAAAATAAAGTGGATGCAATTGTTTAGATTACTGCTTTCAAAGTCTTTCCAATGAAAGTCTGCACAAATATTATCCTTTCCTTTAACTGCCATACAGAATGTGTGTGTGTGAGTGAATGAGTTAGAGTGTATGTGTGTGTGAGAGCAAAAGAGGAAGTGAGAGAAATGGGGAGAGCGAATAAAAGTGAGCATGCAGTTTTCTTTCCCCCTGCCTGTGGCACACAAAATCAGCCACCATTGTTTCCAAGGCAAGACTAATTATTTTATTAACTAAGCTGGCAGTTTTTAAGAACAGGGCCCTGCTGAGGGAGAGTGGGTGGAAGGGGGCACAAAAGCTTGCTGCTGAGCCCATGGATCAGCTGTTAAAAACAAAGCAAATACTGTTACTGCTCACACTGTTGGAATATTATCAAACTCCAGAATAATGATCATTCCTCCACAGCGGATGTGCACCACTTTGAAATTATACCTCGGAGAAGTTAATGCAGGGGTTACAGCAGGTACAGACAGTGCAAGGAGGTAGACAGCACCGAGATTCCCAGACGGACAGAACTGAGGGAGAAAGTCATGGGTTTTTTTGTCACATGCATCAGTTTACATGCATGCTGGTCGGCCCGTCTGTGTTTTCCTAGACCGTAGGTAATGAGTGTATTAGTGTAACTGAGAGGGCTGTTGATCACGAAGGATTGGACCACGGTTTAGAGCAGAAAGACCAGACAAGATCCAGGGGGCATCTCCATAACACACACACACACACACACACACATACACAGAAACATGCCCACACACTCATAAGCATTTACACACAGCTCTCTAGCCAGGGATGAAGCTTATGATGGTTGATTAGCAGCGCCATGACGACTACAAAATGATTACCATGAGAAGAGAAGGCATCGCTTTGCCGTGCAGGCCCAGCCCCAACGAGACGCTCAATCATCAAACCAACCGACGGCATCTCCCAACCATCAACTGCTATGGCACGTGTCCAGGCCTGCTCTACACATCGCATGCAGCCGGGGGAAGGAACCGCGCCGAAGTGATACCGCAGCATGTCTTCAGCGTGTACTTTAGCGCACGCCGCAGGATTTGTTGAATCTTTAAAACAGGCTACGGCCATTGATCCGTGGAGTATATCAGATGAGAGATGTTACACACGAGAGATAGAAAAAGACTTGATTCTAGCATGTGAGTCTGTGGATGACAGCTGAATGACTCCGTTGTCATGATGCCAATACAGTCTGAATCGGCCCGTCTGTGATGTGTCAGTCCGGCCTGCAATTCCACCCTACATTTCATATATCTTTGTTTGTTTTTATTTCATCCTCGTCACCCAGCCTTTATCGCTGTCTTTTCCCCAGCGGGGTGGCTAAATACAATCGTGTGAACCCGAAAACCAGGCCTGGAAACATTGTTTACAAGTAACATAAATGCATGGTGTTGGTTAGGCCTCGATGACAGCCAGACAGCTCTCCTTCCTTGATAGCAGAGAGCGAGGTCCTAGAGGGGCTTCAATAATCCCCTGTCCCTGGGATCTTGGCATTGTTACTGACAGCCTTCCACCCACCTAGTGCATGCTCACACGCAGACACACACACAGATACAGACACACCCACTCACACCCACTCACACCCATAAAAACACACACACACACACACACACACACACACACACACACACACACACACACAGGTGAGTGCTAGCTGCCAGTATTAGCTCTGTTTCAAAGAGTGGACACCCACCAGTCCAGTCCAGAATGCCCACAGCAGTTGGCGGACTGCTATTTTCCCAGCACGCTCTCTTAACAAAGTTATTTTTTTTAACTCTCCGAGAGCCTATGGAGGGGAAGGGGGAGGGGGATTTTTCACACTTGAAGAGATGCTTCTATCAAAAAAGCAGAGGGAAGTCGGGAGTCAGAAAGAGCCCAAACAAAAGAGAGGGGGCTCCAAGTCCAGAGAGAGAGAGAACGTGATGGAGAGAGAGAAAGTGATGGAGAGAGAAGGCAAATGCAAATAAATGATAAAAAGAGAACATAAATAAGTTGAATGAAAGTGGAAGCACGCTAATCCATCTTGGTAGTCGGGGTTGTCAGCGCACACATACACGAAATGGTTGATTCCCAGACACTGAGGCGTCTCCACCCTCCACAGCCCTGTCTGTCTCTCTATCTGTCTGTGTGTCTCACTTGGAGGAGGAGGGGGAATAAGAGGGAGAAAAGTGATTTCCACAGAACAGATTGTTACGACTGTCACTATATCCCCTGATTTACACAGTCACGGAGGGGGAGGCAGACAAATGCATTACACTTTTTACATCCCCGCATACGCCAAACAGACACACTGGTATCTAAATAAAATCCCTCGCGCTCACCTAAACACACACCCACCGACAGACAACTAGCCAAACACACCGTCTGCCACCTGACCCCCTGCTAAATCTATTACCCCTGACTCATCTTGTTGAAATGGAGTCCTACCTGGCAGAAACAGCAGCAGACGCATTAGCTTCAAATATATCATGCACCTATACCCACCAAAATGTATTGTTTACAACTTATTTGCATGAGAGCGGGCAAGCTGGATCGAACTACAGCTGCTAAAGTGGTTTGTTTTCTTGTTCCCGTTCCTTTCATAAAGGTTTGCACGGCAGGCGCTTGAAAAACAATGCATTGGTGTTTTCAGCGAGCACTGAAGGGACTGACGTTGCCATCTGTACTTTTCTATATTCATTGGGTTTTTTGGCTCATGAAACACAGGCCTACGGTCTAATCAGCCGGTCTCATTGTCTAATCAAATGATTTATATGTCATAGCTCATGGGTGAAATAACGCATCAAAAAGTATGAGCGTTATGAGGCCTTTACAATGTCAACTGTAAACAATGGCCACATCCAAACCAAGGTCTAAACATTATTTGGGCGAATCATGATAACAAAAAAAAAAAAAGACTCCCCCCCCCATTTTGCCCCCATATCATTTCCATTCCCCTCCACAAAACCAAAATGAGGTTTAGATACAAAGCCTGGGCCATGGGTTCCTAGTAGATTTACCCCCTTAATAACCCTAATGCCACGGCCACCATTTATCCTGCTCCAAAGCTGCACAATGCATGGGAGTGCTCCTGAATAGCACGGGCAATTACAGTGCATGTGTGTATGTGTGGGTGTGTGTGGCTGAGTGTGTGTGCCTCACTCTTTCTCTCTTTCCAACCCCAAAACCCCCCTCTGCGTGCACGTGTGCGCACATACACACACACACGCTGTTTAAAGCAGATGTAATAACATGAAACTACGCAGCCATGTGCACTTTGCTCTTTGCAGAAGCCCAGGTGGTTACCATGGCAATGTGTTGTTCTCTTTTTTGACTTATCCTAACATTTTATTACCCATCATTATGTATCATTAAATACATACATATTAATGTAAAAAAAAAAAAAGAGTGTTGGAGTTTGGGGGAGGGGAAAGTGTGAAATTAGGGGTGAATCTACAAAGAAGGAAAAAAACACCTGAAAAGGGCCTTTGGTGGTTTGATGTCTCTTTGCTAAATAATTCAAATATGAAAGCCCTCTGTGCATTTTTACACCAAAGGATTCAGTCAATGATTTGTTTATAAAATGCAAAATAACACTAGAAAGGTGGCTGTACAAGATCAAAGGGATACATAATACATGTATTTACAGCTTTGATAGGAGTCTGCCATAAGCTTACTACTAACCAGTTGGCTTGGCATTCATAAGCAGGGATAAATTCACGGCTTAAATGGAGACTCAGCAATGCCACATCACACTCATGAGATGTTTTCAAATAACAAGAACATTCTCAATTCGCTTGAGACATTGGTCAAATCATTCCTGACAAGACGTCTTGTTGATCATCTCCTTTTTTTTCGTTTTGGAAACCACCATGCAACTTAAGAGTAGCAACTATTGCGAGTACCCCATCCAACCTGGCATCTATCTCACATTAGCACTCCAAATAATTCAGCTTCAGGATGAAGCATGAGAAGGATGAGTTCTACAATAGCAAAGTTTGTCCAAACCATCTGAATTTCCGATATTAACTGTGCCTACAGTGAGACAGAATACAGACCCATCTTTCTTCTGGTCCACCACCCCGGCCAGCAGTGCTGTGGCCTCGTCAGACAGCCTGATGTCTGTGTGGGCATGGAGGAAACGCGTCACAAAGTCCTGCGGTGACATGAAGTGCTCGTCATTCTTCTTGACGCTGGCATACTGCAAAGAGAAAAACAGATACAGACACATAGATGCACACTGAGCATTAGGATTTAAAAAAAATAGAATCAAAATGAGTTTAAAGCTTCTTCAATAAGTGCAAACACAAACGACAAACATAAAAGAGATTACAAAATACACAAACAAAATCCCACCTTTTCAAAAATGGTTTTCAGCTCAGTGGGGTCGGCCCTCCTTGGAGGAACTGCCTGAAAAGTAAATAGCAGGATTACTATCTAAAGGATGCACAGTTTCATCCCGGTGCATCATTTGAGTACCAAAAAGCAGGTGATGGTTAAAGATGAAGCTGATAGCAGCTGGTGTAATTATTTCTTTAAAAGACTGAAATAGGGCGGCTGATGAGAGCCGTTCAATTATCCTCGAGAATTTATTGTTTTATCATTTAATTAAGGTCCAAATTAAACCCATGTCGTAATACAACAAAGACGTTGGTTGGCTCTGACACAAATGACACTCTCACTATAGAAATGTAAACGGTCCTCCTCAAGCTTAATAACTTCTGGACACCTGCAGGTAGTTTATGGCAGTGATGCCGCAACATGTAGCATGATGCTAACCAAGGTTACCAGTGACTTCAGCCGGCTTTTTTAAAGCGAGGACATACTGCCAGCCGGCTACACTGGAGAATGGACCTAGATGGAGTAAGACTGATAAATAGCTACAACAGCAACTTTGCCGCACTTTGCATCACTGGGGAAAGGACAGCTCGGTCACTTTGACTTGTGTAGGTAACGTTAGCCACGTCTACCCTAGCTAGCTGGCTACTGTAAAGCCCCAATGTCATTGCCGGGTGGCCAATGTTAACCTCCAGTACATCCTCTTAGCAAGCTAACCAGTGGTTAGCAAGCCCTCCGGCCACACATCAGTAGGGAATGTCCCCGAGGGCTGTGGAGGATATTCCCGTGCTACCCACTCACATAGGACCGCCTGCGTCACTGACAAGGCGACGACCATTCAGCAAGAAGAGATATTGCTGTGGAAAAGTCATCTTACCTTTGCTGCCATGCTTAGCAAGTTCACTGTGAAATAGTCCCGTTCACTTCCTTGTGCGTGACGACGTTCCCATGGAGATGACGCGCCGGTGCAGTGACAGGAGATGAAAGAGGATCAGCTGAGCCCGTGGTGTAGAGCCCTTTGGGTCATCTGGTCAGTAGCATGTACACAAGATCCATTCATTGATCAATTGATTTGTTTCCCTCCTTAAAAAATCAGTCCTAAAAATCACTGTAATAGCCCATCACTAAGGGATCTATAGTGTTTCTATGGTGCTCACTAGTTAGTTTATTGTAACCTTATCGTACTTGATGGTATTTTTTACCTCCTAGGGTTAGGATCCTACTGTAGGATTTTCTGTGGTAGCTGCAAGATTTTGCTGTGACATTTGTGTACTATCCCTATAGAATGTATAATAGGATTAATAGTTACTTTGTGGGGGTTTCTTCATGTGCACTCAACAATAAAGCCACTCCTGGACTAGAGAACAGAGGTCTCCATGTAGAAGTTGAAATAAAAGCCTTAGTTCCTTCCTCTCTCCTCCTCTTCCTCTCAGTAAATGGTTCCTATACTTTATTTCCAGCTTTTCCAACCCATCTGTGCTTTGTGCCAGGAGGGGAAAAGATGGAGAGAGAATTTCATGACTACAAAAGCAAAGGTTAACATTACTCACAGCATAAAAACAATTTAAAAGGGAGCAAAAGGGCTCTAATGGCCTGACAGTCTTCAAAGAAAATGCATTTTGCGCTCAAAATAATTCATAGCTTTTTGCCGGTGGCTTTTCAGCTTCCCGGAGACCCAGCATGAACCACTGTATTTTTCCCAGCAGGCTCTCTGCTCCTCGCAAAATGGCCTTCGCCAGGGCATATCCCACATCCCCTCCAAATATTGACAGCACAGAGTCCATCACTTATTGGAAAAATGGCTGTAAGTAATGTTTTATCAGCCGATGCAATCTTCAAACCTGTATTTTTTCCTGTCATATGACAATATTTGACAAGATTAATGATTTGATCCCATGACATTTTATTTCCCATTGCTGTCAATCCGCCAGCAAACAACTCACTTACTTGTGGCATTTACTGTAGAAAGCATGTAGCAGCATTTGCTTTGCTCGTGTATTATTCATGAACTGCAAAATTTACTTGAAGCATGTAAACTACAGCATCTAGCTGCTTTGACATATGTATCGTTTTTAGGCTCACGGGAACTCTTGACAGTTTACGTGGGGGAATTCTTCAAAAATAACACTAATTCAAATTGCTTGTTTGGTGTCATTTTTAGAACAGCATTGTATAGTCAGTCTCTATTTTTAGGAATGTAACCAACCATGATTCAGCCCACCTCCCGAGACTAAGTGGGTAATAAAGATAAATCTTGCAACCATTCGACTTCCATGGCCTGAGGGGTCTCCTGTCGACGTCCCCAAGGGCCCACACATCCTGACAGCATGAGCGATGAGTGACAGACGGCCGTCTCGAGCCACGTCCTCCTATTTTTAACCCACAGTAAACACAGAGCTTCCAGAATAGACCCGAGCTCTAAACAAATGATTAATAGGCCACTTAGGGTCTCCCTGCTGACCAGCGTGTCCCTATTAACAGCCAATAACAGAGGCCCTCTGGGGTCAAAAGGTTTAAAGACTTTCTAATAAAAGTAACAGAGACATGGGGATGTGTTTTGGAGGCAAAAAAAAAAGTTGTGTTTCAGTTTGAAAGGCTGACAAGTTAATAATCCCTTCTCAAATGGCCCTACCGCAGTAAAATGGCCAGTTCGTTCTTACTTTCATTGCTATCATCTGTCAGTCACTCGTGTCTTTCTTAAGAGGACTCAAAGAGTTGAACAGCTTTGCAGTAATACTCTCGCTGGGGCTTTATTCTCTTTTCCCACTGTTTCTTTTTTTTTTTTTGATCTAATGTGAATTTATATTTTAGTTTCAGGCAGGAAAGGCCTAATGGGTTCCCAAAGATGTATTCATGATATGGTAATGCGATTCATATTTGTTGGGAGACTTTTTTTGACCTGAAAAAGGGGCCACTTGTGGCAACGGCTTTGTTCAAGAATACAGTTTGTCAGTCAGTCTCAGTATTCCCAATGTGGATTTAGCATATTACAGGTGGTGGTATGATCAACATTTTTAAAAAAGCTAATATGTGGAAAGTTGAGAAGCATTACTTATTACATTGTGCTCTATCACTTACTGAAAAAACAGGGTCTCCCAATCGTTGATCTAAACCCACACCTTATACTGACTCTAATCCAGAGCAACCTACAGTGAGTGAACAGGTAGGGGTTGCTCAAGGACACTTCTGGCCGTTGTGGGAATTGAACCTGCAACCTCTTGGTTAAAGCCCCGTGCACCACTCTACTGACCCTCTAACGAACATGACACTATACTTCCCTTTGATGGGCCGTACCCCCTCTAGTTATGTTCAGCATTTAAAGCACGCAAACAGCCATTGTGCAACAACAACAACAAACCATGCAAACCTAATACTTGCCAAAGTAGGAATTTTATATAACTAAGGAGTGTCACCAAAACCGCACAGCAGACAGGCTGTCCAGATAGTGTGGGACGACTCAGACAAATCTGTTTTGTGTTAGAGACAAGACGTGAGAGTAGCAGCGATGGGAGAAAGCAGTTTGGTGGGGTGACTCTTATGAAATCACCCTTACCATGTAATGTGGCCTACTTACAAGACAAAAAGACCGCTCCTCTTTTTATGCTTCTCTATGGTGGACTACCTCTTTTATATGAGTGAATCATTTGGGTTTTAATACATAAAACTACTACTACATAACCATTGATGAATAGTCTCTGCTGTCTGTCTACCCACAAAACAATGCCTCTTATAATCTACTTTCATTTGTCCAATCAGTGGGTTGTCAAACACTATCCTCAATCATCCTACCTAACATGCACTGCATTAAAGTGGCATTCGTGTAAACACCATATCTGTAATAGCGTGTGACAAGACCTCTTTGTTTACACCATAATAACTGGGTGTTTGAATAACTTCCCAACGACTTAAAGTAACCAGCCAGACTCACTCTGCTTCCATTCAGCTGTGCGGCTTGATAACCTGGACTGACGTTTGGCATGGAGTGGACTGTGGATTATACCAAACAGTAGGCTGACCGGTCTTTTGAGTCATTTCACCTGAGGACCTGAGACATGAGAGTGCATTTCCTTCACACATTATGGATGCATTGTGCACCCGCTTTTCCCATTATGGAAATGATGGCATCTGCATGCGCAAACATGCCACACACACACACACACACACACACACACACATACACACTCTGTCGTCCAGCCGCGCACATGCATTTATTTGAAGCACCAGCCTCGCTTCCTTTGCACCGCCTCCCCCTCTTCCATCCGCCACCAAATTCTCCTAAACCTCAAGGCGGGCTGGCTTCGCCATAGCTTCTGGATGAATCTGTTTAGTATCTTTCAGTTCGGATGAAGCGCTACACTAACCATGCTCCGGGGCATCTGGGATGGACCAGGGCCTGAGGCTAGCAGGGGCCTGGGGAAGCGGGGTGGATGGGAGTTTTGAGATGGTCCAGACAGGCCAGCGGGCAGGCTTGAACCCCTCTCTTCCACAACAACAAGGATCAACACTGAAGCACACTCAGGCCGTGCAACCCGAGAGGGCACAGGGGTCCCCGAGCCTGCCTGGGTTGGGATAAATGAACCCAGATGCTGCCCACAAATGCAGCGGGACCAGGCGGACAGAATGGGGAGGGGGGGGGGTAGAGAGAGCAACACACAGAGAAAGAGGAGGCTTGCCTCTTTTTTTTTTTTCTTCCCCCAGCTGAGGCAGTTGTCTGTCAGAGTCCTGCGCTTTCTCATAACCACTGATCACAGAGGCCTCCGTGCAAGGAGCATTGTGGGAAATGATCAGAGGGGCGTTTGTCTTTGAAGGAGAACAAGAGCAGCAGCAAATCTTTAAGTCCTTTCCTGTTCCTCTTCCTGTCAAGCTGCCACCTGGACAGAGAGGAAGAGTGAGAAAATGTATGAGAGTGTGTTTGCGTTTTATGCATGTGCGCATCCACGTTTCTCCAAATGACTTAGCTTAAGTTCAGGTTGGCACAAGGAACTTTAACAGGTAATGGGAGTTTTGAAGGAATTGCTTCATAGATGCGTGCAGGGTTAGTTATTCAACTCAGCGGCGGTCTCTATCTGAGCCTCTGAGCTGTCAGTGTGATAACGGGTCCCCTCTCTGGAATAATTCTACCTGTCTCCATCTTTCACAAACAGCGAAGACATCTCTGCCTGCTTTCACTTGTTCTACTCTCACCCCGCTGAAGGCTCCCTTCTCATATGGGTGTGCGAGTCACTCAACAGCAGTGCGTCGTGCATACAAATATAAATCAGTGTGGAAGCATCCAGGTATGATTGGGGCATTTAATTCACTGTATACAAATGTTATGGCATCCTTTTCTCGACTCATTTTCACTCATTTGCAACCTAAATCTTACCAGAAGTTCACCTGCAAAAAAACGCAACCCTGTCCTCAGTCAGAGGTGGGTGGCATTTTATGGAAAAAAAAAAAAAACAGCTCCATGAAAACATTGGAATGCCCCATGCGTTCCTTCCTTCACCGCCTGCTTTTTACGCAGTAGCACTTCAAAGCTCCTTTTCCACTGCAGACCGCGGCGACGTGTTTCTCACCAGGGACCTCGGGAGTAACCTGTGTCACTACCGATCTGCCAGGCCCTCCTGATGCCATCCAGACGCCTCATCCTGAAACACACACCGGCCTCTTTGTTTGCTCCACTTTGGGCTTAGGGAGCTTTTTTTTTTTTTGGCAAGTTGGATACACACTAACACATGATGCACACACACTCATACCAATGCATGAGCACAGATACACACATGCAAACCAATATACACACACCTTCGGATATGCACATGCATGTACACACACACGCACACATACACAAACCACCCCCAGTCTGAGGCAGACGCAGCAGTGAGGAATAAACGACAAATTTCCTATTTCATTTCAGTGAGACCTGCCTGCTTTAGCTCACTCCTAACCTGCCCTGCCAGTTCGGAAGACCAAGAGTTAAATTAGGGAGGACTACATTTCCTTGAATGAAATGACTGTCAGCTCAACTTTGCTCCGTCATCTCGAAAGAGTGCAAGAAAAATAGCCCCAACCCTCCGTTCTGTTCCTGGGCGGTAATGAAGAGCCCAACAGGGTTTTGAAATGTCAAAGACAAGGCATCTGTCTCCATTAAACTATGTTGGATTGTTTCAGATTTGTAGTGAGCCAGCAATATGAAGCTCCTCTATGTCATCATGACCATTAGTGAGTGGTAACATCCATCTGATAAGGCTGACATGAAGGTAAGCACCTGTGCATCTGTGTGTGTGTGTGTGTGTGTGTGTGTGTGTTCTTGCATTGCCTCTCATTTATATGTGCTCTTGAACGTGTCCATGTGCTTGCATTAATATGTGTTGTTTGTGCATCTCCACATCTGTACATCTGCATGTGTGTGTGTGCGAGTATGTGCATTCCTCTTCCACATCTGTGTGTGTGTGTGTGTGTGTCCGTGTGTGAGGATGAGTGTGAGTGCGTGCCTGCGTGGTGTGCTGGCTAGCTGGCTGGCCTGCCTCGAGGGGAGAGAGAGATGGCTGAACGTTGTTGTTGTCCAGAGAGCAGACACTCAGACAGCCGCTCACACATGATTAATTGTTTCCTTGTTGGGACTGGGACCAGTTGACTGTGGCTGGGCCAAGGCCTCCCACCCAGCCTTTTCAGGCCCGTGTGTGTGTGTGTGTGTGTGTGTGTGTGTGTGCGAGAGAGTGATGAGAGACAAAGACAGCGAGCGAGAGAGAGAGAACGTTTTGTCCTGTTTTATGAGTTTGTCTGTCATTGTGCTTACTCTCCCTTTAAACATGTGCTATTGTTTTGATCCCGACCACACAGCAAAGTGGTTGAGTTTTTAGTTGTATGTGCTGAAACTGATCTATGTGTTTTGTGGGGGCGGATTTGCCTCTGCAACTTTATTTTTTTTTTTTTTCGCGTTTCTGTTTATTGAATTTGATTTTCATTGTTTGAAAGGCCAGAGGCGTTTCATGGATTTCTTATTGCAATTACTGGTTGCATCATAGGTACGATGCGGGTGCTATGACTTGTTAGCAACCATGCACTAATGAACTGATCCAATTGAAAGAAGGGCCTGCTATTGCCTTGACTCACGGCCACACATTGATTTCTCATAGGTCACCACTGCTCAGGTTGACAGCAGATCTACAGTGGAGCTGGGTTACGCGGGAGTGCATGAGTGAGCGTGATGATTGATTAATTACAATTATCAGAGGCCTGATAATTCACCAGAGATGATAATAACATCAAGAGTGCTTAATTGCTCTGGCAAAAAAGCCTCTCTGATGTCTAAATTGTCCCCCCTGTTAATTTCTCTTCCTTCACTGTCCAATGCTTTTAAGTGCGGCAGGACAGGTGGATTGGCTGATACGCTGTGTTCAAATATTGAGGGGGTTGGGGGGTAAAAAAGAGGAGTAAAAATAGAAAACAACCTCCCTAATTGCCAGGTATCATGGGCGTCCGGGTTGCTGTAGGAAGGAGACGCAGCGGGGGGGTGTTGTTGCCGCAGACGTCACGATTAAAAACACGCTGCCATCCTCGGAGGGCCGTTCAGCTCGGTTGCACATCGCGGGGTCTATTGATGGCATGAGGATGAGTCACATGGAGCACTGATTCACTGTACATTAGACTCTTAATCACACCAGCTATTATCCCCTCTGAGAACTAGGCTCGTGGCCCCTCCAAGACTCGTGTCAAACAAGATTCAAAACATTTACTCAGCAAGTTTTAAGGCTTTTTGTGACTTCTTATTATTAGCCCGGTGTACTTTTAAGTTGTTTCGCCCGTAGGTGAATGAACAAGTGAAGCGATGTTGGTTTTGCTGCGATATAACCAAAGCTTCAGTGTGTATTTCACCACATACAGACTCCTATGCGTCCTCTATCCCTTTCTTGTCTTGCCTTAAGTGAAATTATACATTTATCTGTCAGAGGCCAGCGAGACGGGGGAATGTCATAAACGGTACGGCTGAAACGGGGCACTCATAATCCGCCCTGACGTTAAACCAAAGTCTTGTGTTTTCATAGTGACTCAACCGTCAAGGATAGCGTTAAACTGAAACATACCCGTCTGTTTCTCTCTGTGTGCCAACATGTCAGATTGGGTTGAAATCCGGACGGGCTTAAGTGACAGTGAGGCGGCGGCGGGGATCCTATACCGTCTGAACTTATCCAGTGTCGTGTTCACATGCCCTGATGAGTCTATCCCTGTTTTCAGCTAGGATGTGATGGGGCTCATTGAGAAAAAAAAACGTGGAGGTTTTGGGGGCAATGTATGAAATATAATCCAGATATTATATTTCAGTTAGTTACATGTGCAATTAGGTAAAGTAAGATATTGTCATTTTAGATACTTAAGTGCAGCTCAACCACTACTATGACACTTGATGCTCAGTATAGTGTCAGAATGAAGACTTCTTTAGTTTTGCTGAAGATCAAGTTGTGTCACCTTATGCTATTTATTAGACGGAAAGTTCATTTTGATTTCTTGGCTTGAGTTTGGAATCATTTTGTACTGGAGCTGAACAGCGGCAGAAGAGGGTCTGTACTGTGTCTTTCAGTTGGTGAGCCGATAGTCATGTTATCTTCATGAGTTTCTAGCTGACATTTGATCACATCAAATTTGGAAGGCCCTTCACCATCACCATGAGACACCATGTGAGCCAAGGAGAGCTAGAAGCAGCCTCGACCACTCTGAACCTCTGCTGAACATTTCAACGTGCTATTAATGCTTGTTTCAGATGCGTCACATCCACAACTCCAGAATGTCAAATCCATAACGCAGGTTTTTTCCCCCAATTGTGTATTTATGAAAAACACAATCATAATTCATAATTATACTTTTCAGCCAAGACTCCTTTAAGTGACAGATAACTATTGTTTTGTATTTGACTTAAAAATTCAGAGTTTGCATGAGATGTGTAGTATGTCAAAAGAGTTAATTGCATGTCACATCCATACCGCAGATTGGTTGTCATGTTGCTGTATGATGAAAATATATTGCAGTTTTTTTTGTGAGCTGTCTACACTCTCCCGTTCAATGAATATATGTGAGTGGTTTCATTTATGCTCGACCTTTGCATTTTCTGAGGCATTTTGTTTGTTATTTAGTCCCAATGTCATAATCATAATGTCATAATGCTGGAAGTGACACACATTTTGCACATTATATTGAATATTTGCAGTAAACTCCCATATCTGTTCTCTTCATATTCCCATATCCTTCTCATTGTTATATATTGCATATATATATATATTTTTTTTTGTGTTTGTTTTTTCTCCACTCATTTCATTCTGTGTGTATTTCTTATTTTGGCATATTTTCATATTGTACATGTTCTAGTTTCATCTTATAAAAATGGGAAAAATCAGAGACACACAGGATCATTTTGATGAGGATGAAAGGAGCTGAAAAATTGGCCTATGGTCAATCCATACTGGTTAATTGAGGCAGTTAGAGCAAGACAGACTTAAAAGCCTTAGTCCTCCTTGACACTGATGGCTGTCCAATAAGGGACCCTCAGTAGGGCCCTGGGGTCTTTTGATAGGGCACTCGCCAGTGTCCTCAGGGGCTGTTTCACCCCCACAATAAACAGGCAGCCCTTTGTCACACAAAGAGTAGGGGGGTCTGGAGGGTTGCTCCTCGTTATTATTTTCTAAAGTAATTACACCTTATTATCTGTGTTTACTTTGGGGGTGCGAGCATGCAGGTGTGGGCAGTGGGTTGGCAGTGATGGGTCTCGCTGTGTTCGCACCCCCGAGTCTTTTTTTTTTTTTACTCTCTCCTCTCCATCTTTACTTAGAGGTTTTTGGGGGTTGTAGGAGTATTGTAGCCCCGCCGCTAATTTCAGCCCCACAAAAGGAACGTGCAATTAGGACTATTATAGTAGCAGCTGCACGCTCCCTAGCTGTGCAGCGACGGCCCCGTCTTCTCCCCAGCTTGGCGGTGCAGGGAATAGAGAGGAAAGGAGCAGAGAGTGCAGGGCCTGCAGAGGTGGCGAGAGCTGGAATGGTCACAGTAGCCTCCAGTGTCTGTAAAAAAAAAAAAAAAAAAAAAAGAGGGGAAAATATAGCCTAGGAGGCTGGTGTGCGTCTTCAGTGTCGACACAGCGGGGGATCTCGCCCACAGGCTCACAGGCCCTGAGAACAATGGATCTGCCATCTCCCAACATGAAGTGTTATGAAAAAGTCCTCTCCACGGCTCCATTGGCTGTGCTCTTACATGGAGTCATGTGGTTTCAGATCTGCGTGGGCCGGGGAAATAGGGAAATGCTTTTAGAAGAATCTAGTCCTCCCGAAAGACACGAACCAGTTTACAGACTTGACAGTCAATTTAAGGCTGCGTTGCGTTGTTTTATGCATCAGAGGGATCCTCGCCGCGAATGTAATCTGGTGAAAGTATGATTTCTTTAAAAAGACCAAATTTCGCCACCATTAATACATTTGAAGTAAAAGTCTATGTATTAGTTATCAGGAGAAGGAACCATTCGACAATGACTTTAAAATCTACCCTTTTAAAATTTCTAAATGAAACCCTTCAGTGATGTCAAAATGACATACGCACCTGAAGTAGAATATTGTTCAGGTTTGTCCTAGTGAAATGGCTGCATTTATAAGTCAATATCAGCCACAGTGAACCCACGTCCATGTCAAGGTGAATCATGTGGGTCACAAAGGAACAACAAAAACGTTTACACAAATTAAAGTGATGAGAAGAGGGATAATAGAAAATATAGCGCATTGAAACTGAAAAGCACGGCGGCCCGTCCAAGGTTGAATACTGGGGGCCTACCGGGGGCCCTCGTGGCGTCGAACACAAGGGACCAATCTTACGCTCCCAGCACAAACAAAATGGTCATGGGTCCTCCTCTGTTGCTCTCACTTAACGATTCTCTCACTTCACTGACTTCCCAACCCTTAGAATAATCATCTGGCCCAGGGCACTTAGTTTCAAGGGCATAAGCAGATCTCGGTATCTCATCTATCGGGGGTCGGAGCTGTTTACGTTCAGCTGGTAGACACGTGGCGATCGCCTTTTCTTTCTTGCGTTCATCGAATGGAGTCGGCGACAAAAAAACGATTTCTCTTCACTGTCAAACGGCGTACATCTACATAGTAGCAGCAGCTGGAATGTTGTCGTTCAACCACAATAGGGGCTGTGCACTCAGGAGGGCTGTGACGTGCAGTTTGGGATAATACCTAAGTAGTAAACAGGGATTTCACATTTTCCCAGAAGAGAAGAGACCGTCTGTCAAATTATGATCTACACTACTAGCAAAGCTTTGCAAAGGTTGTCAGGGCACTTTCAGTTGCCAACATTTAGCTTTAAACAGTCGACCTGAGCTACCAGATTTCCACTTCCATCTTCCAAAATCTGAATAAAGACGACCAAATATGACCTGCTGCAAAACAGCAAGCGGCTCTTCCAAATCAGTACCACAAAACGTCCGTCTGCGGGCAGGAGGATGGACACTGTTTCCAGGATGAAAGCAGCTCTTGCAGCCTCGGTCTTACTGGCATCCATTTCACCTCATTAGGACCCTGGGACTGAGAGTTGACAAAACCCTGAGAGAAATCATTTTGCCGGGGGAGTGTGGCTTGGCTAAATTGGCCTCTGGTTCAGTGTGAGGGCCCCCGCTGTGCCGAGCGGAAGAGCAGGGCCTGGTTGGCAGTAGGGGCAGGCCCAGGCAGCGCAGGCAGGGAGGCCCCATGCTGGGACCCCCTCCCTGCCTCTGACAAACATGGCAGTGGATAATCTCTCCTTCAGGGACTCGGCCCAGAGCTGTGGGGCTAAGAGGGAAGGGGGCTGTTATACAGCACAATGCAGAGGAACTGCCTCAGTGTGTGTATCATGCTATACACCACAAACATATCTTACACACACTCTTGTTCGCATTGTGTGAACTGCTGACGCGCTGCTTATGTACATCTCTCCAATTTTCTTTTTCTTCCCTCCCTCCCTCTGTGTCTCACACACACCAGATCAACAAAAGCTTTACAAAGAACAGGGCCGCCCAAGAGTATGGTAGTTCACAATTGAACATGAACATCTCATTAGAAAAAAAATCTGTTGAGCTCTTGACACTTGACTAATGTCATGCAAAATTCATGTAGTCTGAAATAGATGTGGAGTGTGTCATAGGGTAATAATTAGCCATCCATTACAGGTAGGTTAAGTGTTGTGTGGGCAGCAATGCCACCGAGGAGATCAATGGCCCTAACAAAAACTGTAAATTGAAGACATTATAGCCAAGCCCTGACCCAAGTCAACTTCCATCCAAAACAAAATATGTGAACCTATGTATTTACCTTCATGCGTTAAAGGATAATTGCCTTTTTCAAGTGATATTCAGGTTTCTGCAGCCTGAGAGCAGTCCTGGGACCAGGTGAAACTGGAGAGCACGCACCAGTTCCCTGGTAATGGCCATTCAAGCAGCAGTAAAAATTCAGCCTTGGTCAAGATAGACTCATTGGCATCATGGGAGCAACCATGATGCATTCATTTAACATTAATGTGTGCTCAGTTTCATTAATTATCATAAAACCAATCCAGGTTATAGATGACTATTCTGAATGTCAGATTAAACAGAAGTTATCCTTAAACAATGATGTAGTAAGTAAACTATTGCATCTATAATGTCCATTAAATGCACCATCTAAACTGGTGTAGCTGGTCAATAAAAAAAAAACACCCAAAAGGTCTATTTTCTCTAAACACTTTACTTGCATCAACATTTCTTACAAAAAAAAGCAAATTCACATCCCCAAATCTCAGCCAATGTCCATATACAACGTCAACCAATACTGAAGGGCCTTGTCAGCTGCTATGACGTCTCCATCTTGTACCCATGTTTTTCCAGCTCCGCTCTGTGGGGAGGAAAGGGAAAATAGAAAGAACAAGTCAGTAGAGATGATTACAGGTGGGTGGTTGAGGCATAAGTACCCTCGGATATTGATTGAGAGAAGCATTAGGAGATGAGTGAAAAAAAAAGAAAGAAATATATATATATATATATTGCTTAATGCATGCAGCTATGGATTTGATGATTGCACATACATGGCAGCTATGCCCTTTAACAATAATGATATCTTCTAGAAATGATTTAATAGCATGGACATCATAATTGCTCTGAATAAAACAATAGTATATTACTGTCTGAAACATACTCAACTAAAAACAGACAGCCACTTTTCTATCAACAGTTATTGATTATTCAATAAGTATGAGTGTAAACAGTGCAAGCCTTGAGAGCAGAGCAGAGCCTGCATTGATAATTTGGATGTGTAATACACAGTGCATAACTTTTATCAGGGTAACACTGAAAATGTTAACAGTACAGTTACTTTTTGACATTGGGGACCAGTGATAATTCAAAACAAAATGGTTACCAGATGCTCCTGAGAATTGTACTGAATAGTCTAAGGTATTGAAGAGGGACTGCACTACAAAGTAAGTTAAAAGAAAAATGAAATCATAATATTTGCACTGCAATTTCCAAATGGCAAGAGGCAGCAATATTTAAGAGGGAAAGTTGTCCCACGTAGTTTTCCTAAACAGGGCATTTCGGAGCTGTGCAGAATCCACGGCCAAAAAAACAAATTGCACACCAGAGAAAACAATCTAGTGTATTCAAACAGACCTATGCATTGGAATCTCACTTTCCAATTTCTTTTTGACTTTGAATTATGTAGGAAAAACACACATATCACAATCATAATTTGTACAAGAAATATTTCTTTAAAAAAATAAAGAAAATATCATCATGAATCATAAGTCTAGCTGTATTGATACATTGACCGCTGCTTTAATTATTGCTTCAACTGGTATGAAGGTAAAAATCACAGGAGCCATGTCATTTTGACAATACTGTCCCAGATACGACTAAGCACAGAGTTCAACAGAAATCATAGGGCATTTTTAACAGATCATCCTGATGACTCAGAGTGCTAAGGCACATGGCATGTACTTGAAATGTACAAGTTTCAATCTAGTCATGACTTATCGCCATGTCATACCCTTGAATTTGTTAATAAAGCACAAAAAAATAAAATTAGAAATAGAGCCAAGTCCACCTGGTTTTGCACTGATAGCACCAAAGTTCAATGATATTTGACCTTTGGTGCTAACTAAGGGAGGGAAGTTGGAGCCCTTTGTCAATGAAGGGACGTCTGCTTTTTTGTATTTTATGCAAGGGACCTCGCTTGCATTGTGTTGGCTAGTGAGTTAGAAAAGAAAGCATCATATCATCAAATCTACATTATAACAACAAAGTGCCAATAGTGACAGCATTCATCTATCAATGTGTGCCTGGTCTCACGACTGTTTCCACTCTTGAATACATTGGCTGCGTGTATACAGGATACAGGAGTGTAGCTAAATGCGAGGAATACTGTCATTTTCTGGTTACCTGAGTTGATTTGAGAAATCATCCTCTACATTGTCATCATCCCAGTTGTCTTCCCACACATGGGCATCCTCGTCTTCATCCAGCCCTGTCCAATCTGGAAATCCAAAAGTGCAATTCACCAATGTTATACAATCTTCTATCGACAGCTAAGCCTCAAACTGCTGATCAGAATGGCACGATAAGTAATAAGCAAGCTAAATCATGTTTACCTGCATAGCTAGCACAGCTTGTTGGCTAACGCTAGCTAGCTAGCTAGCGAACGCTCCACAGCTAACGTTAGCCGGGATGTGATGAGTAATCAGCAGAGTATAGACAGCACCATGCAGTAAATGTATGATATCGGACGTAAAATAGATTAAAAGGCTTCGTTAGTTAGCTAACTTAACTTAGTTCAATTATTTGCTGGCTATAGCGTGTTTATTAGAAAGCTTGCTAGATAATGCTAACGTTAGCGTAGCTAGGCTAGCTGAGTCACTGCTGCAGGGCCCAGCATCGCAATAATAGTCACACTGCTTGTGAGAAATCAGAAAAAAGAGACATTTGACTTTCTAAAATATTTGTATTATTTACCCTCGGCTGGGAATTCTTCAAACTCATCATCCTCCTCTAATAATCCCAGATCCACAGTCTGTTTCTTGTCTGACATGTTCGCTGGTTTGTCGTTGTGTTGCTGTAAATTAGTTACTGAATGCCTTTCAGGCGGAGGACTTGTGGGACGTTGGAGCGGTTCAAGAGAGGAGTGATTGCGCAGGAAAACGCAGAATCCCTCTGCTGCTGTACTAATGTGAGAATAACTGTTGCCGTCTAATGCAATACTAAACTGTACCCCACTTTATGTGGTTATGATGTCATGCAAATGGTTGTATGTTATATTCAGTGCATAGCAGAAGTGATATTTCATGGGCCGCTAGGTAAAGCATGCCTTGTAAAGATACCATAAAGCACATAGATGATAGATTTGATATCTATCTATCTATCTATCTATCTATCTATCTATCTATCTATCTATCTCTTTTCTATCTGTTTCTCTGAAACACACATACACACACAAGCACACTAAGCCCCTTGGTGAAAACAAAAGCCCTGTGCAGTCCCTTTTCCTCAAAACATATGCATACAAGTCAGTCAAATTTCAACAAAGATTTTTCATTTAGGAACAAATGCACATTGTAACCCATGTGGCCTGCTCAAATAATGAAGCGGCAGCCACAGCTTAGGATGTAGTTTAGATAAATGAGAGTGCACATTACCACAAAACCACTCACGCCACAATGAAAATTGCCCTGCAGCTGTCATATGTTGACAGACGGAGCAAACCTCAACGTAGGCTCTGCGCACTTATTCCATTTTCAAATTATTTTGTAATCATCCTAAGCCTTTACACATGACAATGCCACAACATTTGGAGGAAAGAGGAACAAGAGGGGAGGAGAAAGAAAGTGAAGGAAGTGAATGCCCCCGTGCAAGCAACCTCATGCCAGTTTTGAGGAAATGCATGTGTAAAACATAGGAATTTTAGTTTTAAAAGAACAATCAAAACGGAAGATGAAGCCTGCATACAGATTAGAATAACATTTAGTACACCTAATTTGGCGGAACATTACAAACCCTAAAATGCCTTTACATACTACAATTTTCTGTGGCGAATTGTGCCATGTTAGAAGACAGTAGAGCAGAACAGAGCATATATTCTGTGTTTGGCTCTTAAGTCATTAGCTGCAACCGGGGCCAAAGGTAGCTAACAGTTTCTAACGATATTCCTGTCAACAGAATGAGTGTGTCAGAAAGTTCATTTGCAAAGAGACTATATCCTTGAAGTGATAGGTTTGAAACGCCGCAAACTCAGCTACGCTATGAAATTCAAGCCATGGGCTATAAAATGACAAGAGGAATCAATTGCCAAAAGACTGACAATTTCAAATTCATTATTCTGTGAACTTAAGTTATGAATGACTGACTGTCTGTCCTCCTTGTAGCTGCCCTCCCCAGGGCATAGCTGATCCCGGTGCCCACATCACTCAGTCTCGTGTACAGGTGAAGCCCTGGGAAGTGCCTGACAACGTCCGCTCAGCATACCTGAGACTGCAGTTACACCGTGGCTGGCGCCTGGAGTCTCTCTGGTTGGGAAAGGAGGAGGAGTGGTGTGTGTGTGTGTGTGTGTGTGTGTGTGTGTGTGTCTGTGTGTGTGTGTGTGTATGTGTGTGTATGTGTGTGTGTGTGTGTGTGTGTGTGTGCAGTAGAATGGAGATACAACACGAGAGACTCGGCGACTTCTCTCTGAGCGGCCGCGTCACATTTCTGTCCTTTCACAAAGCCCTCTGGGACAGGACAGGTCGGCAGCCACTATAAGTACACAGAGAGAGACAGTGACAGGGGAGACAGAGGGAGACTCCAGATGAAGCCTGCCCAGCCAGTCTGACGGTCTGACTTCTCCCCCCTTGCCTGCCTGCCTGGCTCTTTATCACAGGCCCAGATCACGATATGGCCTTGAGGCAGTGCACAGTGAGAGGTGGATGGATGGAAATGGGTGGAGACTGGAAAGAAAAGAGAGTATGTGTGTGTGTGTGTGTGTGTGTGTGTGTGTGTGTGTGTGTGTGTGTGTGTGTGCATCGTACTACCACTCCTCTTCACCACATAGCCCGATCACCCCCCCCCCCCAAGATAAGGGACAGACAAGACCTTCTTCTTCCTCATGCCAGGGAAAGTGACAACGCAAAGGAACACAGCCGGCTGTCTGCTGCGTTTCTAACCTGGCTTGCCTGGGGGCACTTTGTCTGGACGTCAACCCTCCTCCCCCCCTCCCACCTCACACCCCCACCCCTCCACACCCAGTCCAACCTTTTCAGCAATTTTACATTGCATTGCCATTGTCCCTCGCCAGAAAATGGAGGCTTCCTATGGCGCCACTCAAAACTGAGCATGTGAATGCCATAGAAATCGCTTGAGTTGTGTTTGCCTTAATTGCCCAAAGGCCCAGCGTGTTTCTCCTCTTTTATGATGTTGCCTGCCGCTGTTGAAGTGTGAATAAAAACAGCTTGAACAAGGATTTTCTGTTCGGAGTTTAATCTGATATTTGTTTTGTTTGAAGTATTGAGGCAAGAAAGTAACAGGATATATGAGTTTAAAGAAATGCCTTAAGACACACAAGAAAGTGATCATCGTGGATTAAGGGGATTTAACTACCCAATTAATGAGGCAAATCCCAGAAAAACATGTAAGGTTTGCTCCTAGGAAATCTGCAGGGAGACCGATATGCTTCCAGGATATGTCTGTCAAGATCCTGTATTAAATTTAATCCCGGCCAGTCAGCAAGTCTAGGCCATTGTGTGTTGTGTGGAAACTCTGTCTCTCTATTTATGAAAAGATACATCCAGTGGAGGAAACAGGAAATGATGATTAAATTCATACAGAAATTTAATAATCCAATCAATTCAATTCCCATAGGCATCAAATGAATCCCCGCCAGCAAAAGAAAGGCTCTTTTTTTCTGTTTGTTTTGTTTTACAGCGTCGTTTTGTGGGGGTCCCATTCATTCAGATGTCTGTCATGAAGAATTTAAGTTTCATATTTTCCCCCCCTGTCCGTCTTGAAAAGCCCTGTCATCTTGGGCTTGAGGTACAGTTTGCCAAGAGGCTAATGGCCCTTTATGACAGTACAATCTGATGCCTGTCCCGGCTAGCCCCCAGGTAATCCTGTCCACCTCAGCGGCTTAGCCCTGCTCGGGCTTAAGTTGCATTTTTTGTTTTTATCAGGACACTGCTGATAAATGCTATCAGCAGGGCAGAAATGAAATATGGGGGGTCTAGCTCCATTTCCAAAAAATGGAGCAAGTGCTGCCCGAGCCCCCGGTCGAAACCTGTGGACTTGAGGAACAATGACACCTCTATTGGTGAATCTTGATGGTGTAAGGTAGAGTCTATAGGCTGGGAATAAATAGCATATACACTGGGGAAACATTTGTGTGTCAATACTGTGTAATATCCAACAGCGAGGTCGTGGAAATTGAATGCGGCTTACAAAAACTCTACTCAGGCTGTGCACAGCATTTTAGATTTTAAATGTATTTGTATAAATGCATGATAATGCTGGTGCTCAATTACAGCAGCTGTACTTTCAGACCCCCCAAAATATCATTTAATGAAATAAAAAAATTTAAAAAAAGAAATAAAATGACATGCTAATCTATTACACAGTAATCTGTGCTAATATTGCACTGCCTCTGTGTCCATGGTCCAATGCCATGCACCTGTACTGTATGCGAAAAGCACTCACACACTCTTACCATAGGTGATAACCCCCTCTGCGAAAAGCACTCTTATTGGAAGTACCCATTATCCACAAAGCTTATCCTCACGCTGACACCAAGTCATTAGCTTAAGCTTTCCTCTGTGTAAAATCAGAGTTAATTTCTTTGGCGATGATGCATGGTGAATTGAAACATATTTTCATTGACTGCTGCAAATAAACTGTGGGAGAACTGCGTGATTCAACGTATCACAGTTTTAATGTAATATTGTGATTCGTTTCACAATGCTTTGCTGCACTGATGAATTTTTATAAAGATTTTAAATTCCACGAGTCCTGTTGCCGTTGTGGTATAATCCACTTCATTTAGGCCAACCTCAACATAAAGGTAAAGTGATACACGTTCCCTCTGTTCCACTCTTAGCGAGCCCTCGCCGATTCAGGCCTGAAGTGCATCTATTGTGCCGTGACGTTTCTCAAGACCAGCGCCACAATAGGGCTTTGTGAGGGATGACATATGTCGCATGTCCGCAGAGACAGACGCTGGCTACCTGGATTTCTTACCCTGCCGCTATAGTCCCCAAGCTGTCTCCAAATGCTCTAGAGTCTCACACACTCTTTCTCACTTTTCACCCCCTTTTTTTGGGCTGCTTGGTTCTTTAAGAGGATCATTATGTATTGTTGCATCCATCAATGCGTCCATCAACACTCGTGTCTCTCCCTCTTTTCCCTCGTTTTTCTGCATGTCTATCTATCGCACACGCAGGAACACAGACACACCTCTCTCTCTCTAGTTATAGTCGTGGCATGTCAACCTGTGTGTGCCTCGCAGCAGGGGGCTCAGGGAATGAGTGACAAGACGTGCTCTGCTCTGCTCTGACACCCGTCAGCCCCTCATCTGTCGTCTGTGTGGAGAGATGGAAATGAGCCGGAGTGACACAACATGCCAGAGGTGACGGTGATAGCTCACCTCTCTCCCTCGGCTTCTGAAGCGGTTGCACACCGCGCAGCTCGTGCGCTAGGTGGGTAACAGTAATTAGCTACTGCAGGCTTTCAGATTAACCTCATTTGTAATGCGGTGATGTCACATCGCTCGAGACATTCGAGATGTGATGTTTTAGCTGCGGCGCGGGATCATGCAGGGTGTGTGTCGGTTGGTACCACTGTCTGCAAGTTGTCAGACTCGATCGTCTTTGCATGGTAACGGAGTTTGGAATTTGTGCTGCTGGATGAAACCGTATACGTACAAGCCTTTAGTAAGATGCCTAAAGCGTCCTCAATTTAGATTGATATGGGACTCCTAAGGCACATTGATCCAGCTCCAAATGTAGCGTAATCCAACTCTTTTCGTTGTTGATTTGCTATAATCTCTAACTCACTAACTCTCCACAATTTGGCTGCTTTCAGCTCTGTACTGAATTCCATACGCCTAATCCCCAACATGTGGCTGTCCCTAACCCCGGAAATGCCTGTGATTGGTCTGATTGATAAATGAAGCCCTCCTTATGCTTTTGGGGGTCCGTTCGAAGGGGCCTCTGTGGGTCTGGACTATGTCCAGGAAACCTTGGACAGCCACTTATTAAGTAGTTAGACCCTCAAGACGAGGCTGCAGACAGGGACCACTGGTGGTCACCTGGGCTTGGATTTGGCTTTGGCATCCCTCACCCACTGGTCAGGTTTGTGGGTCTGACTGTGGTTGTCTGTTATGAGTGGGACACAATCCTCTCTCTTCTACACTAAGGTCAAGGGTTGTGTGTTTGTTCAGCCTGGTCATTCAAAGAGATGCAATTATTAGTACTTTATCAAAACAACCAGCCAACCAGACCTTGTTGTTGTTTGACTTTCTATGTTACCAATGTGTCTTTGTCCACAACATAGAGCTCCTTCACGTATTGAACGCAGTATTTTTATAGACAATATGAAGTCTCGGTGTTTAATTATGCTTTTCCAGTCTTGGTTTACTTCACCCCCTTGGCATCAATTTAGATTCCCTTCACAGGTATTGTTATTTGCATTGGGCAAGTTAATGATAAAACAGAGATAAAGGTATGCAAGAGTGGGCATTGAACGCCCCCCCCCCCCCCCCCCCCCCCCTCGGCAAAGTCATTACTGTTCCATAATTGCTTCTTCTCCTCCGATGAATTCCTGCACCGCGATGTGGTGTCTGTCTGCTCATAATCAATTTCTAAAAGTTTCAGAGTTAAAAAAAAAAAAGAGCAAATAAACTTCTTAAATTAAGTGGAGAGGAAAAGGCTGCAATAGACTCCACATGCATCGGACTATCGTAATGCTTCCTGAGTTGACTTCTCTCTCACACCGTACTCAGAGAACGAGGAAACTGTTAAGACACATATGATTAATCACTCGAGCCAGATTGTCTGCACAGGCATTAGTGACACAGAGCCAATCCTTCCACCACCACCAGTTCCCACATACTGCGGGACTTCAAATGTGGAAAGAGGCTGGTCTGCGTTCTCAAATTGAGCGCAGAAGAGTGCAGCGGTAGAAGAGTTTAGCACTGAAGTCCATGCAGGCGTAGAACCAAGAATAGTCTCTCAAGAGTACGGCCGTAGGCGAGAGGCTTAAGCAGCAAATGGTGTGGTGCTTAAGATTGGATGAAAGCCCCTGGGTAGAGCCCAGATGAAACACTGAGAGGTGAAAGGGAAAGTGGTGATTTGTCATTAAAACTTTTCAAAGAAAGGCTGATGCCAAGGGTCCAATTTTGCTTATAATAATTTCACCCCCTCCCCCAAACACGCCCCAACTGAAATGTGTGATTAAATTCACTATGAAGAAAAGTCAGAAGTCAACGCTTTCTTTTGTTTGTGATTGAATAGTTGCACTTTCAAATCAATCGTATTTTCAGAAATGTTTTTACACATCAGTAATCTAAATGTCCGGTTTTTGTTTAACGTGATTGAATCAGGAATACACTGTGATTCAGTTTATCATTCAGCATCAATTCAGCATCAGTTTTCCATTCATTTTCCTCATTTAACACGTAATCAATCAACTGTTTCTGTGTTCGTTAATACTGAGAGAGAGAGGGCGGGGAGAGCCTCGTTCAGTATGGCTGCCAGGTACAGTTTATTTTGGCCCGTCTAGGATTTGTGAAACACGCTCTCATAAACTGGAATCAAACGTTCCAATTCTTGAATGGGATGTTGGAAAATTATTTACAGGCAAATAAAGTTGCGTGAGACCATTTAAGCGGCCGCCCAGTTTTGGTGTGTGTTTCTGTTTAGCAGAAATCATTTTGACTCTGAAATATTGAAGTGTCAGTTATGATTTGCTGCAGACATCCTAATCCACAAAATTAATCATTTCAATTTAACCCCGCTCTCGCCTTTTACAGAGCGCAACAACATTGTGTGTGCATATGGGCGTGTGTGTGTGTGTGTGTGGGGTGGTAGTAATGGTGGACATGGGGTCGTTGCATTACAATTTGAGTTAAAGAAGTCAGAGGAAGCATGTTCCTCAGTACCTCCCTCCTCATGCACACAGACACACAGATGTGCATCATCACTGGTTGATTGTCGGTGACCTTGGCTGATTGAACTGGTAAAGGGCAGCCAGTTGTGCAGCTGGGGCCGGCCGGCTGGCTGGCTGGCCGGGACAGTGGAGTGTTATGGGGAGCCAAGCAATGGTAGCGTGACTGCGAAGGACCGCTGAGCAGCCATACAATGACCCCGCCAGACACACACCCAGTCCGCGCACTGTGCTGCACTTGTTCCCCGGGCTGAGACAAAAGGGCGAGGAACTTCCCCAGACCTTTATTTTGGGGTGTTTGAACAACTGTAAGCCCCCCCCCCCCTACATGCCCCCAGGGGCCTCTCATCTGGCTCTCAGAGTGAGAGGGACCCAAAACAAGGCAATGAACACTGGGCGATTAAAAGGGGAAGTGTGTGTGTGTGTGTGTGTGTGTGTGTGTGTGTGTGTGTGTATGTGAGGCGACGAGGAATCCATGACATCATTGTTATGTGCGACGGCCATTTGTCACATGTATGGTTGCAGTAACTCTAATCATTCTGTTAGTATTAACAAAAACGTGGACAATAATGTGCGGTTGTGTAATCCACAATATCTGCCTTATTTCCAACCACTTAACGTGTTTTAGTCGGTTGACATGAGATTTGGAAGATAAATCTTGCTTCTGTGTTATTAGTTTACAACAAGCTTTCCCTTTTTATCGACCATGTCCACGACTTTTATGGACACATTAAATCTGTTCTGCTCTTATTATGGCTCAAGTATACAGAAAGCATACATAAAGTCAAATATTTGTGTAGTTTATGTGAGTGCGGTAACCATATCCAACCATGTTTTATAGAACTATGACTCATGGTTTCTCCATTGCGTGTTTATTTGTTTGTTTATTTCTTGGCTACACATTGTGCTTTGGTACATAATGACCCACCTCAGCCCAAACCATGAACAGCAAAGGGGAAGCATTTTTAGTGGTCTGTGCACATTTGCTCTGTCAGCGAAAGCGGCGGCCACCGTGGTAGACGAAAACAAGCGGCTATTCCCTCGCGAAGAACAACTATACCGTCAGTTGAGAGAAAACCTAGCATAAACGCCTCCCATGGTTGTGTGTAAGTGTTCAATTATCCTCATCCGCAGGGACAGTAAAAAAAAACAATTGTTAAGGGTTAAAGCTTTTCGGGGAGAGCGGGATGTCGAGGGTTGAAGGGAAGTACTTATGCTTGGGAGGGAGGGGAGATATTTGAGAGGAGTGGGTCACGTTCGGACAGACTTGGGACAGTAGACGAGAGTCAAAAAGTCATCAAAAGAGATTTTTAGTGAGGGGTTGAGATAGAGTGGAGAAAGGTTGGGGTGTGGTTACATGTGAACGCGACTTGGCCCCCGTTTCGATGACAAATTGTCCGGCGGCGGGACGGGGACGGTTCAGCCAGCTGGTTGGCCCCATCGGCGGGGTGATTGATGGTGTTGATGTTCTAAATCGTCCGCCAACACACCGAGTACAGCACTCCTAATAGCACAGCTTTAGATTGGCCCTGGAGATAGCAGGAAGTAGATTGGGGGGGGGGGGGGGGATGCAAAGGGGGCTGCAGGGGAAAGAGGACGCGTTCCCATGCATGCGGGGACTTTCGAAACTGGGGCTGCTGGTTCGGCGAGTCCTCCGGTCCCACCGAGGTAAAGCTTAGACAGACTAAATCGCTGCCCCAAGTACCTAGCCACTTTGCTACCGGTCGGTCCGACAAATGGCAGCGGTGTTCTGTACGGTCAAATCACTCAAGCGTCTCTCTCTGTTCTCGCTTAGTCGTCTCCCGTCAAAATACATACCGGGTAGTCATCGCTTAGAGAAAAATGGCTGAGGTCGAGACACGATCATTACTGTCAAACAGAGGTCAGAGCCAGCGCTCTCATGTCCATAATGTCTGACCATTGCATCTACAAGACGGGGCTGGGGGGGGAAAAGTACAACTTCCCCCTAATTGTAACAGGAGCCCCTTTATCATAGTTTCAGGCTCTATGAATAAACACACTGTACCTTTGATCAAGAGCAAGGCAGTCTGGGATTGTGTGGGAGGTTCTCAGATCCCGACACACGCAAAAGGGGAAACACAGGGCGTCCCGGGGGGTTGTTCTGGATCCTATCCGCCATCGTTGCAGAACGAAAGGAGACTTTCCCAAAGGTTCGGATTGTGCTGAAGAATTGATAAAAGTGTTATAGGTCAAGGGGAGGGAGGAATTGTCTGCAAAGTTATTGGGAAAATACGCTTGAGAGAGAGAGAATATTGGTCCTTTGAGCCAGAACACTAAGTCAGATTCCAAACATCCACAGACTTGTGAGCTGATTCTGCAGCTGTAGAGTGAACTTTTGGCAACATCAGTTCATTTCCCACTGAAATCAGTCAATTTCATTCTAATGGAGAATAATATTTGTGGCCGCTAACTTGAAAAGAATGGACGACATGCCTCTTTGCATCCCTAAAAGAGGTTGTTCGTACATGGCTGAAGAATCAATCCACCCTACGCACACGCCAGCACTCGCGCACATTGACATTCACACGCGCACACAAACACACAAATACATGTTTTATGGTCGTTTCTTGAAGCCCTCTCATGCTACAAAGTACAAGCTTTTCAAATGCTTTTAACACTGTCAAGAGATGAGTGATTTAACTTTGAGTTGACCCGCTCAGGTGAAATACCTCTACTCCATTATGTGAGCATCCAGGATAATGGGAATTTAAAAAAAAACAACTACCTCCTAATAACACTAGCAACACAGCAGCAGTGTGAAGAGGTTAGCTCCTCGCTCTAATGAAATCAAATCTAACTGATTGTGGATTATAGTCATATGATATGAAATACTACAGCATTTTGAATCACCTCTGAGTGCTTGACTCTGAACGGCACGAAAGGCTGAGCTTTTTTTCTAGAAACTTTGAAAATGTTTGCTCGTTCATCTTTCCTTGAGCGTGCTGCGAGAGTGCATTACTTTAAAAATGACACGTGACTATCTTGTGCAAAGCATTTTTCATTTTCATAGCATGCCCTCACTCTGAACGTAAATAACTGCAACAATATGGATATACCACCCAAAAAGTGTGAGGACTCAACTAACTCATTTGTCTGTTGTGTGTGTTGTGCAGGCGGCCCTCGAAAACTGTGTTATGCCCAGAATGGCCTTTTTACACGTTTAACAGTTTTCCTGCTGATTGGCTTTATTAGCACTTGTAAAAGGCCAGAGAACACTGACTAGCTGACTGGCTGGCTGACTGGCTGACTGACTGGAGAACTGACTGACTGACTGGAGAACTGACTGGCTGACTGGAGAACTGACTGGAGAACTGGCTGACTGACTAGCTGACTGACTGGAGAACTGACTAGCTGACTGACTGACTGACTAGCTGACTGACTGGAGAACTGACTAGCTGACTGGCTGACTGACTGACTGACTGGCTGACTGGCTGACTGGAGAACTGACTAGCTGACTAGCTGACTGGCTGGGGGAAGATAATGGGCATGCAGCCAGCCAAAGTCTTCTGTATGGGCTGTTGATGGGCAGACGTCTCTCTGGCCTCAGGCCGCTCACAGTGGCGTCTATGAAACACTCCCATTGTTTATGGCCTTACGCGCACAGACCCACAGAGACACACACACACCGACATAATGGCCAGTCACGTGTGCTCGTACACAGAAACCACACACAGGCCAAGTGAATGGCTGGTAGCACTGTCATGCACAGGCAACTATACAACCCGCATTCGCCCCCCCTTGGGCCAGTCGGTTTCATTTTGAAAATGCTGGAAAGCAGCAGTGAGATGCATCATTCTTCCAAGTTTGGTCAAAATCCAATCAACGGTGTCGGAGATATTGCATGTTATGAACGGACAAAATATCAAATGAACGAACGAAAAAGCGAACAAACAAATGATCAAGTACTCAAACACACACACACACACAGAAGAACTAGCACACAAACACACAAACACACAAATACACACACACAAATGTGCGTGCATACACACTGCCCTCCATTTTCAGATGGATTTGTAACCCCCCAGTGTATGATCCACTGTTTTCTCTGGACATGTGTGCAAGGGTGTAATTTTCACCCCTTCCTCCTGAATTAGGATACCCCCCCCCCCCCGACATACACACACACACACACACACGCACACACAGACACACACAGACACAGACACACAGTTCACCCTGAATTCTTGGATAATTTTGGTCACTTTTCACCCTTGGCAGACTACTGCCGCACAAATGACAGAGGCAGAGCAGGCCTTGCAGCTGTGTTTCTGAAACCTCACCCCACCCCCTAAAAGGTACACATCCACACACACATATGAACACACACACACACGCATGAACACTCACACACACACACACACTTGTTCACACATACCACCTACTGGCAGAGCAGTTGAAAAAAAAGAGGACCATGGTTGCCTCGCTATGTATTCAGTGAATATTGTTTGTGTGCATGTATGTGTTTGATTGTCTCTTTCTCCTTTATCTTGTTCTCCCCATGCCTCGCTCTCTCTCTACCCCCTCCCTCTCACTTGCTCTTGTCCTCCTCCTCTCAGATCCCTCTTCCTCACCATGATTCCACAGGCCTCCACTTACTCCATTGTGCCGAGGAACAAAAAAAAAAGAACGCAACACAATCGCCTTGTCCTCTTTCTCATCTTAATAAGCAGCTCCAAGTTTGATAATTACACGTTCAACCCGCCGCATGAGTTTCTATGCAGTGTTCACATCAGGGAGAAAGCCATTGACTCCGCTGGTGAGGAGAATGACTATTGGGAATGACTGACAACGCCCCCCACCCCCCACCACCACCCTCGGTCGGGGAGGCTGTAAAAGTGAGAACAGCACCGATCAATTCTCTCTCCTCGTTAGGGAGTGTGTCCCCGAACGCCACCACGCAGCCAGCCGAGCAGCCAACGGACCACATACGTTGCAGGGCCCGTAATCCATTCCATAACCTATCGCCATGTGCTGCCGATTAATGGGGTTTCTGCGGAGCGAGCGCAGAGGAGACGGCCAGACTGAGGGTTTCTCCTGTGGCGGAAGCCAATCTGTTTAGGATTAGGGGAATAACTGGTGTGGCTGACACCGAGGCATCCAACATGCTGGGTTAGAGAGAAGAGGGGGAACGGAGGAGAGAGAAAGGAGCGCAGTGAACATGTTGACAGGGAGTTGATTGTATTTTGGCGGAGGTCTGGTTATTGGTAAAGGTTTGACTCTATATAGGCTTTAACTGGCCATTGTCTCGTGAGCCCGCGAAGTGAGAGCTCTCTGTGGTCCCTTAACCACTTCCGCTGCTCCGCACTTGGAAGGAATCTTCATTTCCTGATGAACCGTCCTGCACGGTTGGATTCATTTCCCATTTTGGGATATTGCGACTTCCAAGTCAGAAATAGAAATGTCAGGAGTTTTTGATCGTCCTCTTATCTGAGATTATCAAAATAAAGGAAACCACTGTTCTCCTCTCCTGTGTTTCCAGACTATTTGAAGCGGAGACATACCTTATCAGAGTCCTCCACACAGAGGCCTTCTTTTGTGGACCCGAGGCCGACTCAACCATTATGATGGTAATCTTGATGATTAAAGACGCGTGGAACTAACCTGGCTACCTGTTGCCATGATGTCATGTCTAGTCTAGAGCAACTGCAATGATTAGGATTTAAGGCCATTAGACTGCATTTACTAAGTGCTGTTTGTGGAAAAATATCAATTAGCTCTTGGCTTCCAAAAAGCGGTTCATGTTTTGGATTTGCAGGCACATTTAGGGAAATGTAGCTGCAAAGGCTGAGGTTTTTCTTTTAGCTAGGAGATGTGTGTGTGAAACAGCTGTTGCTTGGAACCACACTTGAAACGTACAATTATTAGTCTTGGATCAAGAGAATCAACTCTTGGCTCTTGACTAGCAGTAGATGTCTGGTTTGTCTGGTTTTGGCGAAATGGCACATTTCTTACAATATCCATTTTCATTTCACAGGTCAGCTCATAAAAAAAAAAATACTCCTAGAAAATTAAAACTACAATTTGTCTGTTCTATTCACTTCAACTAATTTCATCTGTGATTTGTTAATTGTGTTTCAACTAACTTCACCTCTTAAGACACCAAAAGTAAATATCATTGGAAGAATCTTTATTTCTATGGAGATGAAGAGTGAAAAGTGAGCATTGGTTCAAATCCACAAAAGAAAGGAATTTTGTTTAACAGCAAACTATTCCAATTGCATCTGGTTCTTTATGAAAGTGTCTGTTTTGAGCACAAAGCTTTGGCAGCTGCTACGGTCCTGCATCTGTATCTGTTGTTCTTCAAACATCTTGCAGAAGACTCATCGCCAGGGGAAAAATGCTCAATATCGCAAACCTCCTCTGAAATGTTTTCATACGAACCCAAATTGTCTGCATTCTTCAGAGAGGAAAACTAGGGGAAGAAGGAAGGCTGACTTGAGAAGGTTGAGGAGAAGGTGCAAAGAAAACAGCCCTTCATTAGAGAGGTTGTTACAGGTGTCTGGATTGCCCCCCACACCCCCACACCCCCTTGTGCAGACCCTTTATGCTCCAGAAGCCCCCATGCTAACTTATTGCCTGTTTCCTCACCTCGTCGCCTGGGCCCAGTCATTTGTGTTAATGGGGCCTGCTCAGCTCTCTACCTACCCTCCCTGACTACAGTTTGCCACAGCTTCACCTCCACCCCTGCTATCCACAGCAGCGGGGCCCCCCAGATCCCGTGGATGGATGCACTGCCAGATCGAAACACTGCTGACTTCTTTCTTTCTTTCTTTCTTTCTTTCCGTCTCTCTCTTTTATTTATCGCCGTTACCTTCCTCTTACTTCTATTTCCTTAGCAGTTCTCTTCTTTCCTCCCTCCCTCCCTATCCTCCTCACAGGTGGCTGCTCCCCAGCCTTGTTCACATGGAAGCAGGCTCCTCTCATCGCCCGGGGCCCCGGCCTCTGAAGCGCTCCTCTGGGAGACGCCACCAGAGACCCGGGCCTGGACTCTTAATGCAAATGTGCAGGCTCACTTGAATCGAATATCTGAGAGACCTGCGGCCCTCGGAACATTTTTTTTTTCTTCACACACACACACACACACAGTGTCACGTGTACATATGAAGCAGAAGTGCATGCACACGGATACCCACACACACACACACACACACACGCGCTCTCTCTCACACACGCACACACTCACAACAAAACACTCACCTTCTCCTCCTTCCTCCTCCGTCCTCCCTCAGGGCGGTGTTATTTTTGGCTCTGGCTGGGACATATGTCATTGGGGAGTGCGTGCAGTGCCTGGTTAATTAGGGCTACCTCAAAGCAGGCATAAAAAACGGGGGCGATATTTATTGGGCAGCACTTTAGCTGCTTGTCATGAGTGCGTGTCAGTGCTGTAAAACAACGTTTGAATGAATGAGTCAGAGAATGTTCTGGAACTAACTATCGCCGTCCCGCTGCTCATGGAGAGATTGACATTTCTTTTTACGTGTGAAGTTTCTTTGGTCCGATTCATAAATGTAGCACGGCCGCTTCCATATACTTTCTCTCACGGAAGATGTCTCCCCCCCCGTAGTATTTATTTGTTGTAATCAAGCGGACAGGGTGATGTTTGTCCCCCGGTGCTTGCTGTACACGACTCTCCTGACAGGAAAGGTGCACCACACCGCTGTACACCAGAAGCTAATGTGTGATAATTTATGACGGCCATTTTGAGGTGGTTATGTAAACGCAGGCCTGTTTAATTTAGCGCTGAAAGCTAATAAATCCCAATGGTAGCACGAGTTAGAGTAAGCGTGCCTGTTGTTGTGATGAAGATTAGTCACCCCCAGTGCAGGGTACTGATGTACTTAAAGGCACAACCCATACATTTTCTGGACAATTGCAAAGAAATGTTTGGTATCACTGCCACAGATTAAGTAGTTTATGTTTTTTGAGGAAAAAATAAATAAAAATCCACAGTTTTAGTGGAGATTCACTTCCTTATCCCTTTCTTTTTTCACAGTAATGTTTAGCCAATGCATATAAAACACAAGGAGATCCCCTGTCCTCCCCTCTCCTCTCTTTCCTTCCCATCTTAAGGGGAATTTATATTGTAGAAAGCAGTAGTTCATGTGAGAAAAAACAATATTGTTTTGGGCCCTTCAGTGTGTTATCGATGTGGCATGCAGTGCACAAACTTTTTTGTAACCTGTTTGCCTTCGTCAGCCAAAGTCGGGGTTTTGATTTTGGCCACTTCACACCTGTCATTCACATCTACGCTAGCCTGTCCATTCAGAGGTGTGAAGGAAGGTTCATTCTATCCGTGCACTACACCCATTTTCCCAGTGATTGGACAAACATGTGATTGCCCAGTTCACAAAAACATTCCTCCCACAAAGGGAAAATTATGAACAGCCAAAGAAAGCAAACTGTGTTTGTCCAGTGAATGATCTTTACTCACCTCCGTGTCCAAATTCTTTAAAGAAGAAAATGTGGCAATAACTGAATTTTATATATTAAGGATATCACATTTGAACATTTATGAGGTATGCACATATATATATATTATCAGAAAAGTAAGTGGACTTTTTTCTTTTGCGGAATGAGTCATGTCTTCATGCTTGCGTTCATTGTCTCCTGTGCTGTTTCCATGGACACGACGCGTTTCCAAGGACGACGTGTTGTTGGGCGAATAAACATGGCAGTACAGACGCCTGTAAAGGTAATAGAAGCCAAATGATTTAGCTGTTTAAACTCTTGTACATATTTCAAAAGTAGGCTGTAAAAGATGGAAAGAGCAGTCAAAGATTATTCATTCAATTTGTGAGGGAAAAAACAACAAGACCATGAAAATGTCGAACATCAGCACTTGCCCAACATGCAGAGATGCTTCAACTTTTATTGACTGCCTGACCATGAGCATTGAAAATGTCATCTCAGTTATTAGCAGAGAACCCACTTTTTTGCAGCGCAGCGGCCCAGTAAGATTAAAAAATTTGGATTTTCATGTGAGCAATGATAATATTAGATTTTGCTCCAGATGGTAAAGAGAACTGTAACTCCTGCTCCGTCCTCCATTTTGCACGTTGTTTTGTTTACTCCCACAGTAGCAAGTAGCATCATTTGCTTCCTCTTGGGCTAGAGGTGTTTGACTTGTGTAACGCCAACCCTATGTCTAGGAGAGTGAATATGAACATTTTCAAACAAGCCTTGCAAGTAAATCATTGATTTGCAAAGCAAAATAACTGATTCTACCAATCATAAAAAGACACAGCTGATTGGCTTCGGTGGCCAATCAGACATCCCTTTTTGAAATGCTTTCTGAGAGGTTTAGACATTTGAAAGGGGTGATACTGGAGGAGGACGTTAAACTAGTTGCAGTGGATGGTTGTAGTAACTACAACAGCAGCTCCATCTTCTTCTCGTGGCTATTCATCACATTGCACACTCATCAAAACGGTGTCGTCCAAGCTGGTTGATTTAAAGGTTCTGGTTTCGTCATTCTCGGCCTGGAGGAGAGCGGGTTGCGGTTAGGAGTGAGGGTGCCAACAGGGGGCCATGTGATAGGCATTACCTCAGAGCTGGGGTCCATGGAGATGATTATGCTTTAAGAGCTTTTTAATGCTCATTAACACTTCTGGCTCCTCTCAGGCCTGGGCTTAACTCCCGGCTACTTCTCCTTGCGGCTGAGAGAAATGCGCAATACACACACACTCATACATACAGGTACATGAGCACAAGCATGCACACGCACCCACCCATGCAGCGCTGTGCAGACATGCGCTCTCCCTTCTCCAGACTTTGTGCGGTTATTTAGTATTGGATTGAAATATGAGACCTGAAATATAAGAGATTAGCACAGAATACCTTTTACCTATGTCCTATCAAAATGACATTTGTGATAAAGTGTCACTCAAATAGAAAAGGACTAAGTTTACCTCAAGTCCGAGTTTGTGTTTGATTTTAATGGGCGTTTGTAGATCTGGAAATTTCTCTGGAGTTTAGATGCATGAATAAGCGTCTGTGTATTTGTGACAGGTCAGTGCCACAATAATCCAGATACTATCCAGACCCTCTCAAGGCTCCATAAACCTAGAGTTGGTATGGTGCTACTGGTATTTATTCAAAACCACTTAAATAAATGACACATTCAGCAAAATTTGTCACTGAGAGACTCAAAGTGTCGACTCTGTGCTTGTGCTGTAAATGTGTTTTTCATGGTTACATAACACTCAAGTTTACTATACTTTTTGGATGGTTGTAAACAAGGATGGGTTACCTGATATAGGGAGCCATGCGACATGCACGGGTTTTTCTGCTCACTATTCCTGTAAGTTGTAATAGATGCACACACCAAACTTGCCAAGTGCTGCACTGACATAATGTAACTGAGTGGTCTATGCAGTAATCAATAACACAGTAAATTGAAAGATTTATAAATGGGTATTTTCCACCATGCATGGATGTGTAAATGTGATTATGGTGAAAGCAGCTACTAGAATCAGACTTAGCTCTATTACGCTATTTAAAACTATAGCTCTCCCTCCATTTTATGAGCCACCGTGCAACGTTCCTCACCAATTTTCTCCATTCCACTTTAGCTTCATACCTCCTATAGCTCTCGCAATTTAGGATACATAATTCGGTGATGGCCACGTGCTTTCACCACAGGAACATTTTAAGGGATGGAAAAAAAGGTACTCTGCTCTATGTTGGTCAATAACTCCTAATACTCTATTACAAAGGAAGACATAATTCCTGGTAGGGGTGTTAGGTATTAAAACATGATTTATAACACCATTCTCCTAGCTAAAACCTCACCGCTTTTTCCCTGACTTGATTTTAAAGGAGCAGCCATCTTGATTTTTCAGTCCGCATGAGAAATGGCAGCATTGGCCTCCGCATTTTGGTTTTCGGGGGCACAAAATGAGGCCTGTAAGTGCTGCCAGACCCTAAGAAATGGAGACTAAGGACTTTACCAAACCATAGCGCTGACCAAGCCACTAATCATGGGTTGCTAAACCAAGTCTTGATAGCTAGCGTATTTAAGAAGGTGCAGAATCACCAGGGGACTAAGTGAAAATAGTCTCTTACCATTTACTTCCTCTTCTGCTCTTTTCAGTGGCCGACACAAGGATTCATCGTGTTGTCAGTGATTTTTGGACTTAGCTATGATGGAGTATCAATGTTGAGTGAGTATTTTACCATACTATCTCTTCCTCCTCAAATACGTAGGGGGGAAAAAAAGCTTGTAATGCATCACTCACCTTCTTTCCTTTCCAGGGACTTCCATTACCTACAGACATAAAAGACATGCAGAGATAAAATAGTGGCAAATGTAGTCTCACTGAACTCGACAGTAAAGTAAGTACACTTTGGTTGCCATTTACATCAAGCGCTCCTTCCTAATACCTCTCTAACAATAAGTACTTGAGCCTGACTTCAGTGCCAAGAACTCTGAAATATTGCATAAGCCTCCATCATCAGTGGTTTATGTGATTAATACACATCTGGGGTTTCCATCAAACAGTGGTTTACTTGAACATCTATACAACCTCTGACTCTGATGCAAGGGCCTAGCAAAACACCCTCAAGTCTTGATTAGTTTGATTAATTGATAACAAGAGGGAGTCAAAGCATGCTTCAGAAGATTTATTCAGCTCCCAGCCCTAATAAACATATTATTGAAAAGCTGAGGTTGAAAAATGGCAAAGGGACACATTGGTTTGTTTTGGCTTGGGAGCCTTGTTCCATTCTACAGTATGAAATGGGTTTGCAGACTACTGGTGTGGAGCCGCTCTCTTTTATTTGACTATGTGCCTCACTGGGAGAAAGGAAAAAATGGCTTTGTATAATCACCAACCAGCCGTATGGCCTAAAAAAAAAAAAAAAAGGAAAAAATGTTGGCAACTGTTTTTTTGTGCAGAACATTAAAAAGAGAGCAAGAGAGAGAGAGAGGGGGGGCAGAGGGAGACGTTTCTGACCGCAACTCATAAACCGCACTTTATTTAGACTGGCGTGTACCCATTATTTGTTCACAGGGGCTTTCAGTCAGTCTGAGAGAAATATGTTCCAGCATCTGGGGGGGTGGGGGGTAGGAGAGAGAGAGAGAGAGAGAGAGAGAGAGAGGGAGAGAGAGAGAGGAGGTGGGATGAACTCTTGCCAGGTGTCGGTCGTTGCCATGGCATTCCATCAGGCGACTCCATTGCGGCTCGGCGGGCTCATCAGTGACTGAATGCCAGTGGGAGAGTGTAGGCTCTGTGGAGAAACCAAAAGTGGCTCTAAAGCACTCGGCTCGAGCCCCCCCCCTCCTCCCGAGAGAACCTATAGAATGTGCCGTGTGACCTGCGCGTGTGATGCATGATTGACAGGCAGAGTGAATAATGCACCCAGGGCTTGGCTGTCTCGGTTAAGTGTGTCACTGTAAATTCTATGATTTGTATGACATAACGAAGATGGTTGGGTCTTGAATGGGATTTGATAACTTGAGTTCGACGGATGATATGCTGGTGCGCGTGATGTTTTTTTTTAAGTAGCTGGTGCTGTATGGCTGTCAGTCTCGGAGGAGCATCTTGAACGACGTGCTCCAGCTGTGGTGATGGATTGGGAAAGGCAGACCCAAACATCGGTGTCACTTTGTCTTAACCGCTCTTATGCTACTATGGTATGAATGGTTTACATTATTATCCTCTCCGCTCCCCGTGGTTAGTTGCAGTGTTTCCGTGTTCATGAATAGTGTGTGTGGTATTGTTAGAAATGCCACCATCATCATCATCATCATCATCATTGATACACAAAGCAGCCCCAATCTCTATTCACCTATATTCGTGTTCAGCAGCAACTGTAGGTACATATTCAACAAAAAAAACTGAATAGGCCTCGCTTGCTGCAACTCTTAGCAACTGTTGCTATGTGTAACATTGTTGAACTCCACCTCTCGCTCGCTCTTCAAACACGAATGACTAATCCATCACGGAGCACACTGAAAGCTCTCGGTAAGGCCTCTGGAGCCGCTCGACGCCCCCCGTGACCCTCTCCTGGATGTTTCCTCATTACTTCATAATGTATTCACGCTTACGCTTCCATGGCGCTCGCCCCGGCCTCGTAATGGGAGGAAGCAGCGAGCTGTTCCAATGCATGCGCGCTCGGCACAATTTGCACTTCATTTTATTAACAAAAAACAGCCAGCCCAGCTTCTGCTGGTGCCTTGCCAAAGCTCACCAGGCTCCAATGTGCACCACCGACAAATTTCCTGCAATGTGACGACAGGATAGAGTCTCTCAGCATCAGTGGGGTACCTCCGCTGGCCCCCTGGAGATGCTGTCATTATGCGTGTTTGCAATCATGGGTAGCTGAATACCTTGGCTGGGAGTGAGGGAGAGGACTGACAGAGGCAGGGGAGAGGAGAGAAAGAGATTGAGAGAGAGAGAATGAATGAATGTTTCGGCTCCTTGGCGGTGTTTTGAGCTTTCTGAAATGCATGCGCTATCATAGCGACGTTGTGTTTACCGCAGCAGGAGGCAAACACAGAGTCACAGAGGAGAGGCGCGGAAACGCCAGACACAGTAAAATGAGCAAAATACATACATTAGGACTCTCTGTATTCACTTCACACAAGCTGGGGAGAGGAGGGGGAGCAGGGGAAAACTCATTTCAATATAAATGGAAGGCAAGCAGGGAGAGTGTGTCTTTATATCGGCTTTTGAGCATCACTTTTTTTGCTCGCCCGATGGAAATATCCACCAGAAGCGCTGAGACGAGTTTTGCGGGGAAGTCAGGATGTCAATGTTAATTTTCTCCCCGTTGCTAAGGAGACACTCTCTCGCAGAGGGCCGGGTTCCCTCCCCCATGGTCACCGCGCTTTCAGTCAAAGAGCCCTTTCTGTCTCCAGTCTTCTCAGATGGCCGTGTTGTGCAATCAGACACTGAGGAACATCTCGAATCAGGCTGCTCCGTGGACTGGGAGACCCCAACATCTGGGGGCTGCATTGATTTTCAGTGGAGGGAAAATGTCTCCCTGGTGAGCTGTTCAGAATAGCTACTTTAGCCCACAGCCAATCCCTTTGCTGTTGTTGTCATGTTTTGATGGTAGGGTACAGTAGCTCCCTTGTCTTACATGGATGTAACATAAGCATCCACTCCAGCTGCTTTAAGATATCAATACCATGCCCCCCTACTTAGCAGGTAGCCACATCAAGGGAACATCGCCAATGTGAGGACAAGTTGCAAGAAAGACATTGTAAACAATAAATGTTTTAGTCTATCAGCGTCGACTCACAAGTGGAAATCACTGACTGACAAATAGCTGTTGTGTGTCTGCCTCAAAATGATCCCTCTCAGCCTCCATAGTCACCTCTCTGACTGACACGCTGCGCTAGTTATCATGCAGCACAACAGGAACTTAAGGGGTTTTAGATGATATGCTGTATGGCTTGCATATACCGCCAGGCATAAACCACTTTCACCTGAGAGAGCTCTGTCTGTTGGTAGTTCAAGTTATATTTAATGTTGGTAAAACATTTTCACATTTTTGATTGTATATCTCTATAGGAGTACCTGGAGAGTCAATAACCACTTAATTTCACTTTGATAGCCCAGGCTAAAAATCATGCTTCTCCTCAATGAACACTAAAAAGTAAAGCCAGGTCACATTATTTCCTTCTGTATCCAGTTGCAGTTATTGTTTATGTAAACTGTAAGCTGTTGGAGGTTGACTGCTCCCGAACTCCACCTGCTAAAAGGTGAAAATGTTCTACCAAAATTAAATATAACTCTAAGACAACTCAGTGTTGTATAATGGCCAGAGAGATGACTCCAGTTCTGAGTCACTGAACAGGAACTGTAGGTTGAAAATACTTCCTGCTAAATAATGCCCAGGGTATTGCTGATGTAAGACTCCTGCAGCAGCATTCCAGTGTTTTTCTTGTCTTTGCGTTTCTGTGGTTCCATCTGAATATCTGCAACTTCATCACATGCTGTCATTTTGAAAAATCAATATGACTTTTTAAAAGAAATACCCCAAAACAAACAGTATTTTTCAGCAGACTTTATTCAGCTTTAAAACAGCAAGATACAGCCTCAATATTTCATTTGCCAGAGAGGGTGAATTAGATTGCAATTAGACTGGATTGCTCCATAAAGCAATTGCAATGTAATTACTTAAACTGTGTAACAACGTGGTGTTGCCATGTTGCTACTAAAGAAAATGGTTAAAATCAAATTAATGTTCAACAGTGCATGCATCATTATTATTATAACCCTTTATTGCACATTCCAGATGATTTGAAGGTGATATAATGCAATTGTCATTTCTGTGCAAAAACCCATAAAATATGTCAGATGCACATTTTGCTCATACACTTTCCTTTAACATGGAAATTGCCCAGGCCCTAAGACAAGATCTCAGACTGATTTCATCTGAGTGCATATGCAGGCAACAGAGTTACTGGCCGAGGGCTAAACAGGGAAAAGACAAAAATGACAGGGATTTCACCACTGAATCCTTTTAGCAGGCCACTGACACATGAATGAGGGGAAACAGAGAGAAAAAGGAGAGAAGAGACAGAGAAAGAGCAAGGGAGGGAGGGAGAGAAAAAAGAGTAGACAACCAATTTGGGAGTAATGCAACTAAAAACTGACAAGTGTAATTTCATCCATCTGGGCCGATGTGTAAAAAGCGCTGCTCCGAACATTCCCCATGATTCCCCCTGATTGATCTTCCCCCAGTCTGAAACACCTATTATTAGCCACGAGCCTAATAGCACCAGGATGGCTCAGCGCTCTCCCAGGGGCCAATTCTCCGGTCATCTGCCCCTCACTCACCACAGCTGTGGAAACCAACCAGGGAGAGGGAGGGATGGAGGGAGGGAGGAGAGGAAGGGGATGGGGGGTGGAAAGGAGGGAGATGGAGGAGATGGAGGAGATGGACTTGCCAAGAGGGAGGCAGGGGGATGGAGGCGTACATAGGGGGAGGCGTGGGTGGGGGAAAGGGGGGATTGGGTGAGGAGGAGAGGACAGGCAGCGGAGGGGGGGAGACGGGTGCAGGGTTAGAGAGAGGGAGAGAGGTTGAGGAGAAAGGAAGAGTGGGGTAGAGTGGGCATGAAGAGGGAGATGGAGAGCAGAGAAGGGGACAGGATGGAGAGATGGAGACCAGTGGTTGGACATGGGGGATGGAGAAAACGAGAGGAAGGTGGGAGTGGTGGAAAGAAGGGGTATTGGAGAAGGGGACAAAGAGGATCAAAATAGTTAGTGAATATATACTGTCTTTTTAATATTTTTGCTGTGTTGACAGCAACTATTGTAAGTATCAAACACATTAGACTGTGTACTTACTCACTCCATGTAATGTGGAAAGATGACTGTATTTCCATGACTGAATCTATTGAATATGATTTTTGAATCATTGTAACATCAGTGATGAGACTATTATTTCAAGTTGAACCATTTTCACTGGTTGTGTTGTAAAACCTCTGTGGGCAGCATATGGTGCCTTTAATATTTATGGGGTTTTCTTTCATCAAGCGAGTACTATGTTAGGATGCTGTTGACATTTTTTTTTCTCTCAACTCCAAACAAACCGTAAAAATTAATACAACCACTTCATAAAAAATATGATTAAAAAATGATGATAGTCCAAGCTGAACAAACCTGTAATGAGAGGCAAACCTATCTATGAACCATGAAGGTCCCAACCCAAAGTTGCCATGATGTTGCCCAAGGTTAGATGCCAACAATGAGAAAGTTTATCACAGGAAGTTGAGTGAGAAATTTAGCTTGCTACCCTGCCTTTTGGGTAGTTTTAGCGATGGATTAAGGTCACAAGTCATTTGTTAATCGCCCCTTCAGTCTCTTTGATTGAGCCCTCAGGTGAGGCGTAATGCATTTCCAAGGGCAATGATCACAATAATTGGCTATCATTTCACTAAAATGGACAAAGTCCTAAAACCTCTCCTCTTGAAATCGGCAGTTCAGGGCAAATGAAAATAGGGGTGTGAGGGCTTTCAAGGCAAAGAATTAATAACTATGAAATTATAAGTTATAGCTAGCTATAGAAATGATCTGCTGGACAGACCATTAAGCTGATCTCTGATCTGTCAAATCAAAAATCTTGGACTGTCCCATGCATGTAAGTGTTTTACAGCAGTTTACATGATTTTGTTATAAAGCTGCTATATTGATCATCAAGACCCCAGAGGCTTTTATACAGTTGATGGATACATAAATGTAGCCTTTTTAACTGAAACATTTTCCATAAAGCTTATTGAACCAATGTGATTTTCTCTGTTTTGCTCCTGTTGCAGATCCATTAAAGGTTAGAGGCATAAATGTTGACACTTTCCCTAAAAAAGCACTGAGACATAGGTTTTAGAGCGACTTTAAATTTCTGCAGACTTTTGAAAGAAGGATGATAATTTTCTACCATTTATTCAATAACATCAAATTTTAACTTTGAGGCTCTCCTCATGCCTAGATTTACCAGAACCCCTCATGTTAGAAATCAGTAGTGCCCAATATGTCCTCTGAATAGGCCAATTTGGGAACAGAAGGAGGAGGTAAAAGCCTTCAGAGCAGAACATCTTGCAGTGCCTTGCTCAATGGCAGCTTTGGCTGCTGTATATGTAGAACTAGTGACCCTCCAGTCACTGGTTCACATCCAACTTTGACCTTCCTGTATGTGCCAGATATCAGCCAGCGCCCATCCGCCTCTCTAACTTCAAAGCCAACTACCACCATTTAAAGAAAAAAATAATGGCAAGTTTTGTGATTAAAAATTCTGGTTATGTTATTGTTTGTTGAGTTAGAAAATCTTAGAAATAAATCCATAATGATGAGGCTGCATTTAACCATAATACAGGAACGAGATTGCTGAAGTGACACCAAAGTGTCTCTTGAAGGGTTAGGGTTAGATAAATGTATTCAGCTTCCCTGACGTTTTTGTGGGTGAAATTAAATTTTGAAACATATAATGGCTATGTATTATGTTTTATTAAGTTTTCCCTTTAAAGAGAAGTGCCTCTCAAACTGATCACTTGTTCTTGCACCTGCTGGTTTTCTCTTCCACTGACTGGACATCCTTTCATTGTCAGCCTCAGTCTGAAAAGGACGCTTGGGCTCCTGAAGCAGGACTGTCCCAATCCTCTCCCCTCCTGTACAAGACAAAACAAAACCAAAACCTGATTCGAAATGCAGTTTCAGGTAGGTGTGTTTTAAGGTGCAGTAGACAAAGGTCCACAGCTATCATCTGACACACTCCTGCAATCCACAGCTCATGAGAACCTAAGCAGCTCAGTGAGTCAGACATGCCCCTCCACCGTGCAGCTTTTGACCAGGTGTGACTTTTTTCTCTTTTTTACGCTTCAGTTCACCTTGTACTCTTAAATTTCAAGCTCCTTTATTTTCTAGGCAATGTTGGCTATTGTGCGCACCACTTCCTCCAGTGGTACATTCATTCCTATTTCAGCCAGGGCTCTCTTGTTGGCACACACACTGCTTGTTTTGTTATTAGGGTGTATTGTTGTGTGCATGGAAGATGTGTGTGTGTGTGTGTGGGGGGGGGGATTATCCACAATCTATTTTCAATAACAAGTTGTTTTTTTGTTTTGACTGTTTTTCCAATGATTTCTAGAATTGCTTAAAGGATTAAACGTGCAAGATCATACTTGAAGTTAATACTTAAAGTTAATAGCAATCTCTTTCTTGCATGTGGTGCCATTTCTCAACACATCCCTTTTACTTAAGGAGATTTTTTTCACAGTTGAGCTTTTTTTCTTACCCCTTTTTTGTTAAAATACCCTGCTTGTATTTCCCAATAGGTCTGCTGTTTAAGTAAGATTTTATTGCTGAATAGTGGCCTGATTTATGCTGTTTATGTTCGGAATTGTAAATCTCACCAGTCATTATGGTCTGCATGGCTTATACCTCACACATTCACTTGGGCCTTATGGGGGAAACAGCAATGCATGCATTTACACGTCTGTCCACGTAGGCCTTATATAACATACAAATCATTTTCTAACTATATATAACTATAACTATATACAAGAATACGTTTTTCTTAAACGGTGCATGATGCGCACACATTTAGACTCTGTCTGTGTTTCCATTTTGTCTCAAATATGAGGGAAAAATCTTGAAACCCTTTTACCCATCGCATTTGTAATCGAGGTTGGGATTGACCCATATTACAATATCTCATTTACGAATACGGGCTTTTTCATAAATCGTGAATTCCTTAACAAAAAATCACTATAATATTCCTATAGGGACTTAAAGTATGGTGACCTTATCATACTTTGTGGTATTTTTTCATCTCGGATGCTGTCCCTATAATATTCCTATAATATTCCTCTATATACAGTAGTTGATTTTTATAGTATCTTCCTAAAATGTATTATAGGATTACTATTCAGGATAATCCAGTCCTGCGGATGTAATTTAAAAGTAGGGTAGGCCTATATACAAGACTATATCCAGCGTGTGTGGCGCGCTGACATTGTAGAAGTTTTAAACCACCTGCATACTCTGACGTAGGAACACCTACTGCAGATGACGAATGATGATGAAAATATTATTAGTAGTAATTAATACTATTAATATTATATTATTATATTAATATCAATATTATAATATTATAATATAATAATAATAATAATAATAATAATAATAACAATATTCGTATTATTATTAGTATTGTTATTATTCTTATCAATAAGAATAATAATAATAATAATGCTGTTTATTATTATTTTATCATAATTTATTAATTTTAAGGGATAAAATAGCTGAGAAAGATTCATATTAAAGGACGTTTCACATATTTTATAGCAACCGTTGTGAAACCCTCTATCCCACAGGGTTACAATTTCAGCCTTTCTTAATTAGGAAAGGCCCACATTTTATGCTCTACTGTGCTCACTGTAGTGTAGCCTGCAACAGCTAATTCATGCTTAATGCTTAAACATTTCATAAGTTTACTTAATGCTCGTCGTCAGGTATTCTGTCCTCTCTTTTTTCCTGTCACGACAGATGAAACGGCGCTCTAATTATTTCAGGAGGTTGGGAAATAAATAATTTTCTTTGAAGTAGGCCTGCATGGGCCTTGGACTACATTAGAAGCCAACCGTGTGATTTGCAACTGTTGAAGTAAAACCCTCACTCGGCTGCAGAATAAAAAGGGAAAAAATGAGGAGGGAGGATTCTAGGCAAAGAAAATGGTATCTTTGTTTGCTCCCCTTTGTTTACCACGGGATTCTTTCTCTTTTTTTCTTTTCTTTTTTTCTTTTTTTACTAATTCATTTCAATGGCTTTCAAACTGGAAAATGGAAATGTTGCTCCTGCCCTCTATTTCGGCGGCAGCGTCCTGGCAACAGAGCAATTTTCTATCATCAGGGATAAACGGCATCGAACAGTACATTCTGATAAAAAAGAAAAAGCCCATGATTGCTGGCCTTCCTGTCTGTCATCTACCGACCAAATCCTCTCCTTCAAGACCGACCACTGTGCTGTCAGACCTAATAATGTCACGTATTAAGTCGAGAGAGGAAAAGGGTACCAATGAGGTACGCCTCTGTGCCTCAGCAGTCTTATTTGTCACCAAGATAAAATTCAAATCAACTTTTTTTTTGATATAGCTCTTTTGTTATTGATTTGATGGAGGATATCATAGACTTAGGCGTTCACACCAGGTCATATAGACTACCCAGGTTAGGTCTTGAGCATACCCAACAGCATTCCCACTGATGAAATTGTCTGTTATCTGTATATTAGGAATAAAACTTCCAGTGAAAACAAGTGATAAAAAAATTCCCTTCTATCTCTCTCCTTAGCTCTTCTTCCATTTCTTTTCCTCGCACTTCTCTCTTACATAATCATTCTATGGTCACGTCTGATCTTATTCTACCGCTGCACTCATTACATGTCGCTAAATGGCTAAAAAGGAAAGACTGTGTGCATTTCTACCTGTTTGGCCGCGTTTAATGGCTCACCTTTAATTCTGTTTTCATCATTGCAGAAACAAACAAGAAAACATATAGTCGTACATGATTGGAGCCAGGAAACGGAGCAAAGCAATCATTTGCGTGGACCTAAACTTCAAGTGTTTCCAGAGGAGGCGAGAAGAGAAACAATCGATCTTAATTAAGACACTGGCCGTGAGTCAGCCCAGTGTTATAGCCGTGCCAAATTGAATCCATTAGGCTACGAGAGCCTGTGAAGGCCCAGCGGTGCTGTATTTGTGGTCATTTAGCTCCACGACGGCCACGCTAGATTTGTTACATCTGAAGGCCCTCGCGTGCAGTTGGGTCCATGCATATGTGAATTTTGCTATTTAGTCAAGAGATAATACAATCCCAATTTAGGATGCAAAACTGATTGTTAAAAAAAATGCAGTTTTACCAGTGAGTGAGTGGTTTCCTTTACGACAAAACCACAATTCCTTTTCTGGTAAAGCTACACTCGTTTTTCACATAAACATAAAAGGTTTGCGTAAATTGGGTTTGCTTTAGTACAACGTGCGCAATTTCTGTGTATTTGGCCATGGATGAGTTCTGCTGGAGCATTAAAGGCTGTTCGGCGATCATTTTGGGTCGGGGTGTGTGTGTGTCGGGGGGTGCGCTCCCTCTGAATCTCATTACAATGAACCGTGTTATACTGACAGCTGTGTGTGGTATGCATCTGTGCCTTCCCTTCCCTCCGCCACTTCCCGTCCTTCACACGGCAGCGATGGAAAGCCGTCGACGCCGGGCTGTCTGTGAAGCGCTAGTGGGTTTGTGCTCTGGAGAAGGGAGACATGTTGTTGATGTGCCTCCCGGCCTCTTCTGCACTGACAAGCATCGGCGTCCCCAACTGCTTGGGCCCCAGTCAAGGAGGTGGCTTTCCATGCAAGCAAGTCAATAGCTGTTAGACGGGCCGACCGCAAATTCCCGGGCACTCGGTCGAGAAATATGACTTGTGTCTTGCGGGATATGATTAACACATGTAGCCAGATAGACACGGAAAGCCGGGCAGTGTCATGCAGTGACACACTTTCGGTGTCCACGCACGCGCGCACACACACACACACACACACACACACACACACAGACAGAGCGAGAGAGTGAGAGAGTGAGAGAGAGAGGGAGTGAAGCATGCTTGTTTTTTATGTTTTTTATCCTACGCTACTAACCTTTTTTGTGCGTAAATGCGTAAATCTTGAACATAATTAGCTTCCCTACGTGCATATTGACACTGTCAATTTGGGTTACCTATCCTACCTTTGACATATTAAAATTGATAACGACTGACCTGTGTTAACTATAAAATAACGCCAGGTTACACCACTAAATGGAGTGTAAAATATTCTCAGTTTGCCCGTATTTCCAACGCAGACAGTCAGGGAAATCCCAGGCCTGATACATCCACAGTGGTTGGATATTGGAGTGATTTTAAAGAGTCACTCATCAGCGTTTATAGGACAGCTGGAAATAAAGACCACTTCTGTTAAACCACCACGGCCATTGATTGTGTTGAAGGTCAATCATCTACTTAGGGACAAAGTGATTTTTAGATCTGCTGCTGAATGCTGTTCATTTTGTGATTGACATTTTGTCAAATTGAAATATAAAATAATTTCCCTCCAAAACTGAATAAGGCTATGAACTACTAATCCACGATTAATAGGCTACAGTACCACAGCAGGCCATGGTGCAGCAGGTGAAACATGAGTGTGCAATATAATGTCTAATTTTCCATATTTATATCTATATAGCATTTTTAACGTAGATCAAATATGGTTAGAGCATCTTGTGCCCCTCTTTAATTTGGAACGAATGATGAACAGATTATTTCAGAAACCAATAAGTATATAATAGGTATAATCGTCTAAAATTCTGGATTTATGACCAACCTATGCCCATTAATAATATCTTATGTCACGTTCAGAACACGTTTTATTTCTGTGCATTAATCTGACCCCAGCAATTAGGCGCGGTTGTCACCTTGCATACAATATATCTTAAACATTTCTAAAGCACTAAGGTCGAGTATGTCATGTTCGCTTCATTCAAACAAATCCGTCCTTTCATCACTTCAGTTAATCTCAGTGTGTGTAGAAAAGCCTCCCAAACACGCCTGCGGGATACCAAGATTTCCATATTACCCACACTGTTATCCTACAAGTTAATAATTCTGTCGTGGCGCACAGGTGATGCTGCACTTTGTCAAAAAACAACAACAACTGAGGAATGAAGATGTCTCAACTAATCGAGCATTTAGTCTATAGGGAAGCAAGCAACAGCTTTGCAAAAGCATGTAGGCTATGTCGTTGTGGTAGCACTTAAAGGCGATTAGAAAAGGTATAGGATCTGGTTTCTCTTCTGCGTGTCCAAGTGGAACACGGGTTGGGGAATTGGCCACTGTGTTAGATCACTGAGGGGTGACCGAGGCGCGCTGGGTCCTGCAACGCAAATTCACCTCTAGTAATTCCCATTGGCAATAAAAAAAACATTCATCAATTGCAGTGAGCACCAAACAGCATGCAAAAGAAGTTCTTACCTGCATCACCCCCGTCCATAAAGATTCACTCTGATTTTTTTCTGTTTTTTCTGTTTGTTTTTTTTATTTATTCTGATGGCGTGACGAATCCAAATGCTGTTTGGTGTCTGTAGCCTGGTTCATATCTACGAACTGCGTCTCTGTGCGTCCCGCTTGGTCCACTGCTGTAAAATGATTATCCGGCTGGGTTGTGCACTTTTTAAATCCCACAAAGTAAATAACAACCGTAGCTGACGATAATAGCAAGGTACCAAGTTCTTGTTACAGAAAAGGAGAAAATTGAAACTAAACGCTGCATTTAGACAACCATTTTTGATAAGAGGATAATTGAGGCGACACTGGCGTATAATTAGGGGATAATTTATGCTATATCCACTTTTATTCCACCCTCCCAAAATAAACCCAGTCCATAATCATTACAGGCGAATTGTTCTTAATTTTATAGCTGCAATTTGGATATAGTGTGGCCGCTAATCAAATAGGTTTTGGTTGTAACTTGATTGCGACCATAATTATTTTTTCATCACCATTTTTCAATCACTGAATGCTATATTGCCAAAAAAACTCGTTGAAAGCAGTGTAAAACATGATTTGAATTCATATTATATTAACATAAACGGAAAGACAATTTTATTCATGTTTGCTAATCGAACATTCCAGTCCGCAAAGGCAAACTGTATAATTTACATATATTGAAGCCCCCATTAGGCCTCATATTTCAACAGAGATAAAAGACACTGTCAGTTTACTCGGTATCCACCCTTCTATCTGCAAAATAACCTATTGTACCTCAGGCGCATTGTTACTTGATGTGTCACGTGTACTAGTATTTTGCATTGTCTGAACATCCTTAATCATATGGTCATTAGCCCCAAGAAAAACGAACAGTTGGAAAATAGATTGGTACTTGCAGAGGAGAAGAGGGGCATAAAGGGTGTTTACTCATTAGGCTAAATCAGAGCGCACACTGCAAAAAAAATTTAGCAATTCATGCAATCTAATATTGAGTCTTAAAATCGTATTTGAAACAAACAGGTGATTCAGTGAAAAGTCCCGCTAGTGGGGTGAGAACATTTCACTTATTACCAGTCCAATTTCACCTGTTTCAAGAATGTGCTTGAAATAAAGCAGATCACTCCACTAGTATCAGGATAATGTCACTTGATTCATTTATAATTCTCGGGGGAAAAGGTTTATTTGCATTGGAAACAAGCAAAAATATTTCACACCCATTGTAAATTTTTCCACGTTTCAATAATAAATCAATTTAGAGACTCAATGGGACTACTAGACTGAGCTAAACGACTTGTTAAGATGTATATTTTCGCAGTGTATTTTGCGCACCGTGCGTAATTTAGAGGGGTTTGGGGTAAAATCGAAATCGACTTGTTTAATCCACAAGAGCGATGTTTGTGTGATGCTAAGTCTGCAGGTCATTAACCCCCAGAGTTTTAAAACAGACTGGTACTTGGTAGAGAAGGAGCGGGGCATACAGGCTGCTTGCTCATCAGGCTAAATCAGAGTGCGCACTATGTTGCGCGTCGTGCGTAATTTGGGGGTTTGGGTAAAAACAAAGTCGACTCGGCAATTCCAAAAGACCTGGTTTAACGTGTGATGCTTGTCTGTAGGAATTAGGCGCCTTTCCCACCATATATTATTTCCCCCATAGTTGTGGTGGGAGCTGGTAAGGTGGGTTAACTCCAGCTAAAGTCTCCGTGAAGCGCAGAGTACTGATGACGTTGGGTTGGATGACCAATCGGGAGGCGCTGCCCTTTGGAGACAAACCATTTTACTTGTAGTGTCTGCATCAAGTCTGGAAGCAAGGGCTCAATTTTAACAGAATCCACCTTAAAATCTCTCCCTTAACTTATGCCCACCTTCCGCCACATTGAGTGAGAATATCACAGGACGCGAGAAAAAAAACAGAGCCACTGGAAAATTCGGGTCTTAATCGGACAATATCTGTTCGCGGTGGAGAGGGGAGAGAGACAACAGCACAGCGAGAGAGAGAAAACCGATTTGGACTTGAGAGAGAGGGGGGTGAGTGCTCTCAAGGCAGAAAATTTGATGATGACCATGACTACGATGGCTGACGGTCTAGAGGCTCAGGACTCGTCCAAGTCTGCTTTCATGGAGTTTGGGCAGCAGTCGCACTCACAGCAGAGCTCCCCGTCGATGGCCGCCGGCCACTACCCGCTGCACTGTCTCCACTCCGGCTCACACTCTCACCACCAGCACGACAATCCCCCGTACCCCGGGACCAACTCCTACAACAGGTCGTTACCCTACTCCTACGTGAGCCATCCGCACCACAGCCCTTACCTGCCATCCTATCACAACAACACGGGCGGACAGACAAGGTTAGACGGCGCAGGTAAGAAATCCCCCTTTTCACCGGCGGAGTGGAAAACGCATCGTGTGCTGTCCGTCTACTAGCCACCTTTAACATGTTTGGTCAGCGCATACGTTTTTAGTATGACTGGCACCGGTGGGAATCGTACCCCTGAGTCACTGCAGGACCACTGTCACCCTGCGAAATTCGGACGAATGGTCTTTTAAGCGCAGGTGGGCGATTACATTGGCGATAATCGTGCGTAAATGGCAACAGATAATTCGAGATCCAGCCTATTACCCCGCTGTTTCGACGTTAGCCTTCTGCTGTCCCGTTTTCTGCCCGGGGTGTGATCATCACAACCGTGCAATCCTCACCAACTATTCGTGGAAATTAGGCAGCCCGCTCGCCTTGAATGTTGTAATTAGCATTTAATTGACATGTCATTACGAGCAATATCCTAAATATGACAGCTATGAGGATTGTTGCTGCCAGGGCTGTATAGAGCCAAAGTGAGATGTCAGTCTTTATCAGCCCGGCTTGATTTTTATATAGTTTCATTCGTCTCAATGTTTATCTTCACCATGATAGATATTTTGTGTTTTGATATTTTCTGGACAGCGTTTGGCTACACGCTTATGAATCATAACATTGCCCATTTTTGTTGCAGAGCAGCAGAAAACGACAGTGATTGAAAACGGGGAGATTCGTTTCAATGGGAAAGGCAAGAAGATTCGTAAACCTCGGACAATTTATTCCAGTTTGCAGCTTCAAGCACTGAACCACCGTTTCCAGCAAACACAGTACCTCGCATTACCGGAACGCGCCGAGCTGGCTGCCTCTCTAGGGCTGACGCAAACACAGGTACTCTGAGGCATATGGTTTCATACACAGCTGAATAATTTACATTTAGGTCCTATAACACACGGAAATCATCATGTTCATAATTTAATAAGCAATTATAATAAATATAACAAAGTATATTGTGATTATTATGATTATTATTATTATGGTTGTTGTTAGAACTATTATTATGATCACCATTGTTATGCAGCAGCATTATTAGTAGTATTATTGGTATTATTATTATTAATAATAATAATAATAATAATTTTTAAAAATCTATATTTATTTGGTTGTTGTTGTTTTTTTTGCTGCAAAATAGCATAATCTGCTATCCCTTTTTCAATTTTCCCAGACCAACCTGGCTCACAATTCCACCTAGGCTATTGATATTTATATGTATGATATTATTTACGAATTGATATTTATATCTGTGATATGCTCTACTAATTGATATTTATATCTGTGATATGCTCTACTAATTGCATGCACTGGCCTTCATCTCGCGCAGGTAAAGATATGGTTCCAGAATAAGAGGTCAAAGTTCAAGAAGCTGCTGAAGCAAGGGGGCAACCCGCATGAGAGCGACCCTATGCCCGGCTCTATCGCCCTCTCTCCGCGCTCCCCGACCATTCCTCCAATATGGGACGTCTCGGCTTCCACCAAAGGAGTAAACGTGGCGGCCAACAGCTACATGCCTGGCTACTCTCACTGGTACTCCTCCCCACACCAAGATTCAATGCAGAGATAGACTGGCAAAGCAGGGAGGTCAGTGGGCTGTCTGGAGGCCTCCGGATCTCTACCAGTTTCCAGCGTGCGTTTAATTTCTGTCAGCCTAGAGACTGGATCTTGGGGAGGAGAAACCCCCTCTGGTGAAGGATAAATGCGGCCAAGCGTCGGTGCAAAACGAGGGAACGAACCATTTTTAACGTACGTGGCTGTTCAGTGGACTCGCATTTGTTATGCTTTCATTCATGTCAACATCTGAACGTCAATATACCAAATATATCAGTGACATTTGGCCAATTTGGGCGAGGACTGCATATTCTTCACAGAAACTTTTGCCATGGTTTATTGAAGGACTCCTGACTGCTATGTGACTGGTTGTTCCTCCAACATGCAAAACCAAGCAATTTGTCTGTCTGTAAATACAATCTGCGATTTTAGTTGTACATATACTTTTTATGTTTTGTCAGATTGAGTAAACCATGACTCAAAACAGATGTCTGCTGTTCCATGATTTTAAAAATGAAATGAGAATTGTTCTTTTTTTTTACTTGGCCGATTATCCTTCATATTAGGCCATCATCACAACAGGCATGTATAGGCCATCTAGGATTCAGAGTAATAATAGACAATCTGAACATAAATTTAAGGCATAGTCCTCAAAGAATAGGTCATCACAGTAAACATTTGAAATCCACCAAAACCGTCCACAGTGGTCCACGAAGTAGATAAAGATTTATCAAATACATTGAACACCACAGGAAATGAACTTACCCTGCACAGCTCGTTTCTACATTTACCTCCAAAGACACTCGCTCCAGGGCCAGCTTATCTTGTCATTTCACCCTCAATTATCAGAAGTATTGACAAAATGTTTTTCTCCCTTCTCTCCGTCCTAATGCAGGACGTTAAATGCCAAGCTCCACGGGATCGATCTTGAACAAAGCATCCAGCTGCAGTGGTGTTCAATATGAAGGAGATATTTGGGACAATTTGTGGGGTTTTATCCAAGTGAGGTTTTTTTCCCCCCATTCTCATAAATGCAGGCATAATTAGGGTAATTTTTGATGTAGCCCGCTGATTACAGCGTTTTTACCGTCAAAGATAATTACCTGTAATTTTCTACCACTTTTAATACTAAAAGGCATCTTTATTTGGATTTGAGGTAGCAGAGACGGAACAAAAGAGAAAATTATTCCGTTATTCATATACAAATTGCTGAGAGGAGTGAACGCTTGGGATATTATCTGAAATTACAACGTTGAAAAGCTTCATGCAGCTGTCAAGTCGTGGATGCCCCCCTGGCGCACCGAATGAGCCTACCTGGGCCCCCAGGCTGGGGCCCATCGGATTTGCATCCCTGATCTACGAAATAACCAGTGTGCTCAAATCCCCCATTGTACAAAACTTAAACAAGGTTACAAATGTGTATATATGTATACAGGTACATAAACCTTTGCACATTCAGCTATACGTTTAAACAAATTTCATCAAACTCCGAGGCCAAAATCAAATATGATTTTAACACTGACAGATAGATAGATAGATAGATAGATAGATAGATAGATAGATAGATAGATAGATAGAGAGTGAGTGAGAGAGACAGGAAAGGGGGGGGGGGTGTTAGGGAGGGACATGTGTCAAGCCTCCTCGGTCTGTCTCTCTATCAGTAATAAGTGCTGCAGTGCAGCCAGGCTTCTCATCAGCACCTCAGAGGCTTCACAGAGGGTTTCAGACGACTCTCTCACCCGTTCCGCTCAGCAGCAATGGAACAGCATTTGTAAAGTCACTCAAAGACCAAACATTGTCCACTAAAATGTGTCATATTTTAGGAAACATTCAGCTGTACTATTGTGAATCTAAAACCCCAGATTATTGAGTAGTAAAACCCAGTCAACAATGGGGTAGCCTTGCCCCGTCCAGACAAATGCTCCGAAATGCCAAAAAGGAATGATCAGAGGAAAAAGCGAGAAATATCCTTACCTTGCTTCGCTTCTCTAAAAGAGACTAACCAAAAAGCGGTGCACGGTTTTACTGCTGGTGGTTGAATAAGCAAATCCAGGTGGGAGAGTGTTTGCACACCCCGGTAAGCTCTTATATATTGCCTGCAAAATTAGCTGTTATTACTGTCACTGTTTAGTGATGGCGAGCTTGAAAAAAAAGCCCTCTGCAATCAAGAACCAAGCGCATCTTTGCAAATTATAGATAATTGTCAATGTCCAGATTATGATAATAGAGGCCCTAATCCTGGAGAATAATTATTGTGGAGTGTTACAGTTGAAGCTGTCCAGTAAAGCTAACTGTCATTATTTAGACTCGATTTGCAAAAGGGGGGAAACTAGCTGAGTGGAAAATGTTCGGTTGGAAATAAACGGGGGCTCTCGATATAATGGTACCGCCACAGTGTGTGTGTGTGTGTGTGTGTGTGTGTGTGTGTGTGTGTGTGCGGTTATATGTATATGTGTGCACGTGTGTACGCGAGCCTGTGCGCGTGCGTGAATGTGCACGAGCGCGTGTGTGATTTATAAATCAAACGTAGATTTCTCGAGTGACCTACTCGCGATGTAATTACACCGGCTACGGTAGAAATGAGGTTGAAAACAAAAAGAAGCACTGTCGCATGTTTTGGATTAACGTTGAGTAGCTAAAGCATTTTATACAGCGTTTTCCTCCCAAAGTCTGTGTGTGTGTGTGTGTGTGTGTGTGTGTGTGTGTGTTGGTAAGGTCTATTCAGTACAATCAGAGGGAGGAAGAGGATTCTGTGTCAGGTGGAAATGGTAACATGCATGGGTCAGTGTGTGGGTCAGATGCAACTGCATTGTTTAGTTTGTGTGTGTGTGTGTGTGTGTGTGTGTGTGTGTGTGTGTGTTTGTGTGTGTGTGAGAGAGACAGAGAGAGAGAGAGAGAATGGGGGAGGGAGGACTTAGTGTAACATATTCGTTTGTAAAAACTTGCTTTATGTTCTTTGTGCGTATAGCCGGGCAAATTCAATTAGAGCCATTTTCAAAGCCGTCATGTTTCTCACAGTGGCACGGTTTGTTTAGTGGTTTTGCAGTGGCAGCGCTGGTAGGACTGGCTGATAATAACATGGTGAAACTGGAGGATTTTTATTTTACCCGGAAGGTGGGCTGCGGCCGGGAGTGGCAGAGCTCTGGAGCCGGTCTACCCCCACAGGAATGCGGATTGTCTCAGATCTCCGTGCCGCCCCCCTCGCCTCCTCTCTGCCATTCAAAGCAGCTAATTGTAGGGGACACAAAGCGAGCACGACTGCAGACTGTCTGCTGCAAGACCCAGGCATTTTCTGTACAGGGGAGGCTGGAATTAACTCAGACACAGAGTAATGTTCTCAACTAAAAAAATTAGAATGGAAAATCATGAAATCATGTGGTGGTCAAATAATAATAATAATAATAATAATAATACTATAACCCAACTATTTTTAAGAAAACGAACTCACTATAGTTTTTTTTATTTACTATAATAACATTTAGAATGATATCACAAATATATACAAATATCACAGAAAAATCCTAAACTATATAGGTATAATATTAATATTATAGTAATATAGTGATACCAGAAATACCAGACTATTATAGTGATTCGTTAGGAAATCACAATAATGATATAGACCGTAGTTTAGACACACCAAACCATGTTTAAGAAACACTGATATTCATTTGGCCGATGTGTAATTATGGTATGGCGACAGTATGGCTGACCTGCTGTTGTCTGGAATAGGCCTACTGCACTGAACCTTCACAACAATTTATTCACCAAAAAGGAATGATCTGCGTTTTGATGGGTCTGTTTAATAAAAAAGTGTTACCACTGGGCTACGCCTGCTCAGCATCCTATAAAGGCAAAACAAATGGGACATTTTTAACATAATCATTTTTCATCCCCCTTGTCTAATGAAAGTCAGTTGTTCAGTATTTCAAAACGAGTGTGTCTGACATATCTGCAGACATTTACCACCATGTTTAAATCACACACAGTCTTTTGTCCAAAAATCACGAGATAAATATAGACCGTGGGGTTTTTGTCTAATTCAGTTAGACTGATCATTTCTATCACCATTACGATGTATGGTACTTAGGTATATTTCATCTTAATATTGAGCAGCTGTGATTTACAACCTTGTGGGAAAATGTAACCAAAGGCGTACAAACTTTCTTTTCCTCATTGAGTTCTTGTTGTGATTTTCAGTGCAAATAATTGAGGGTTAGAATAACAAGAAACTGCAGTGAGGTCGGAACTCAGATAGTTTTCAAAGTCCATTGTCCATTTAAACGTTTAATAGTCTTCCAAAATGCAATAAATTACATGCACACATTTACACATTTTACACGTTTCTTCTATGACTGTTATCAAATACATTGCATATTCCTCTGAAATTTAAACACGAGTCCCATAGAAGGAAAAAAAAATATTTGAAATGAACAACAGGTTTTCAATATAACGTCCCCGCTCCAAGAACCAACGAGTGCTGTATCGAGTTAGGGGTCTGAAGGTGGGAATTCATGGAGCCACCGGCCGTGGACGTGTACCATGACCCAGGGTTTTCCAAAAAGTTAGACGCCGTCGTGTTGATGTTTTGAGGCTGTAGGCTGTGGGGCCTGGACGGGCCCTGTGTGTCCCAAACGGCCGGGGACTGTGGAGAGTTGCACGCCATGGGGTCGCTGGAGCTGGGGCTGTGCTCCGGTGGAAGCTCGCCATTTTTCATAATCTTCTTCAGTTTCGATCTTTTGTTCTGGAACCAAATTTTGACCTGGAAAGTGATGATAAGGACTATTAAAATCTCTCACATAACCTCACACACAATGGCATAGAAGTGGCATGACCTAGAAGACGCAGACTGCGTCAAGGCGCACGGCAATTGGACAAAGCTCGACGGATGCGTTATTATTTTGTTAAGAGCCCGAGAGACTCCTTCACATAAAAAAACACGACACTATTGTACTCTTCAATGTGAAAACAGACCAATAAAGTGTGTATCTATAATCCCACCTGTGTCTGCGTCAACCCCAGGGAGGCCGCCAGCTCGGCTCTCTCCGGCAGCGCCAGGTACTGCGTGTTCTGAAACCTCCTCTGCAGGGCG